>JAINUG010000259.1:1174006-1263400 GCA_029706075.1 Aldrovandia affinis | reverse complement strand
CACCTGTCGAGACTGCGCCCTGATGGAGGTTAACATCACCAGACATCCTGCTACCAAACACGACTCCACTGCTCCGTTGTTTCTGATACCCGATCTATTAAAGGGGAGACAATTCAGGCGCTGCTACCTCACCCTCGTACATCAGCGTCTGGTTCAACCCAAGGCTTTGGACAGGCTCACAGAGGTGGGAATACAGTGTGTGCACGGGGATGAACATTATTATCCAACTGCCCGGATTTAATTCTCTATTGCGGGACAAAGATATAGCCCTCCCCGCACTCCATTTCCACTGACTATGAGACATGATTGGCCAGGGTTTAGGGATATGGCCAGGGACAAACTTGCGCAAGGGTTCCAACAGCAGCAGGGGTGTGTTCATTGTCATCTCGTAGCGACTGGGGGGAGATGACGATGATCCAGAATTAGTGGATTAGTGCTCATTTTTGAGGATGTTTTTTTGTGGTTTTGTGTCCACTCTTTCCTGATAGTTTTTCCTTGTTTGACACTTTTTGTTCCCCTTGACATGTTAAATAATTTTGCTGTTTCTCTGACTGATGCACCTGCAATTTGGTAACCAACTATTTGACCTCTTTGACATGTTGCTTTAAAAACGTACATATTCAAGTGTTGATTTAAAAATATATTTTACAGCGGCATTGATGTAGACTCCTTTTTAATTGTGATTTAGTTACTTTAAAATATGAGCCCTTTTTAATTTGGTATTTACATTATTTTGTCTGCCCCCTGTATATGCGGCTCAAAGTAAGTATGAATATGTGGTTCATAGTATGTATTTGCAGCTCACAGCATGAATATGTAGGTGATCGGAGGACATAATCTGAAGAAGCCTAGAGTAACCTTTCTTGAAATTGAACAAGGTCTTAATTTTGCTCACATAAATATTTTTTTTCTCAAGATGATGAATGAATAATTTCAATTTAAAGTATTTATTTTGGTGGGGTAGGGTTGGTGATCCTGTGTTTATTGATTTTAATTTGAAAAAGACACAAACTTTACATTTTAAGAGAATAAAAACCTGTGCAGCACATATAAACATGACTGTTTTATTAGCAATGCAATAATGTAGGACAGGGGCGCTACTCCTCGACCAGCGGAGGTGGGGAGAGTTTGAGCTGCAGGCTCTCTCTGTGGAACACACTCCCGGAGCCAGGCTGTGGCGGCGATAGGAGGCCGACTTTCTCCGTGCCATGGCAACGGGACAGCTCTGTGAGAATCGCCAACTGGTAAAACAAAGAAATGGATGACCAGGTTAACAGCAGGGACAGTGTCTGTTTTATACTGTAATCATAAATATACAATTATTACCTTTAATTTTCCGTTTAAGCACAGGTTATGTAGGAAGGGTTAATGTAAACTGTGATGAACAGGAAACAGGACAGTACTCCAGCGGGAACCACAAACATGTCAAAGAGAAGTTCTCAGCTGCTGACACATTTTAACACTCACACTTAAGTTATTTGGATATTTTAATATACATTTAATAATATCTTAAAGTTTCACTGCAAAGTGACCATAACAAAGCAAAATAAAAAAAAATGCAATTTCAAATTTGTATTTATTATGTTTTGATTAGTTAGTTTTCATAGGAAATAAATCAGATTTAACAAGAGGAACACAAAAGTCAAATTAATCAATATCAAAATAAATTAGAAGCAAAGAAAGAAAGACAGGCACTTTATTGTGCACAGTGAATGTTTTGTGTGTATTTGACCCCAACAAATTCTTAGTTAATCAAGCCCTGATTGTACATTTTACAGCAAATTATACATTTAAACACCTCACAGCAATTAAACATTTTGTTCATTTGCATCCAGCACAGAACACTTTGTAATGCAGCTGGAAACGGTGCAAAGTGACTCAGATTTCTGGCTGTTAATCTATTACTCTCTTACACTCAAACATTTCATTCTGCCACAATGTGAATCAGATGCAGCCTCTTTCTTCACAGTCCATTTCCCAGTCCATCTGACACTGAAGCACCATATTACGAGTTCTGGGTGAATAGTTATCACTACACCAACAACGGGAGTGGTGTCATGATACATCCTCTGAGGAGAAACAATCACCTTTGTGCTGCTGGGGTTGGGTGGCCTTTTCAGAACTCCTAGTTTACTGCTGCATGAATGCACCCTAACCCCCTCTCTCCTACATACACCCTGCACCCTAACCCCTCTCTCTCACATGCACTCTGCACCCTGCACCCCCCTCTCTCACATACACCGTGCACCCCACCCCCTCTGTCTCACATACACCCTGCACCCTACCCCCTCTCTCTCACATACACCCTGCACCCTACCCCCTCTCTCACATACACCCTACAAGCCAGCCTAATCCCTGTCTCCACATGCTGAGGCTAACTGCACTGATCATGATAATAGCCCTGTCTCCATACGCTGAGGCTAATTGCATTGATCATGACAATAGCCCTGTCTCCACATGCTGAGGCTAACTGCACTGATCATGACAATAGCCCTGTCTCCATACGCTGAGGCTAATTGCACTGATCATGATAATAGCCCTGTCTCCACATGCTGAGGCTAACTGCACTGATCATGACAATAGCCCTGTCTCCACACGCTGAGGCTAACTGCACTGATCATGACAATAGCCCTGTCTCCACATGCTGAGGCTAACTGCACTGATCATGATAATAGCCCTGTCTCCACATGCTGACGCTAACTGCACTGATCATGATAATAGCCCTGTCTCCACATGCTGAGGCTAACTGCACTGATCATGATAATAGCCGTCTCCACATGCTGAGGCTAACTGCACTGATCATGATAATAGCCCTGTCTCCACATGCTGACGCTAACTGCACTGATCATGATAACAGCCGTCTCCACATGCTGAGGCTAACTGCACTGATCATGATAATAGCCCTGTCTCCACATGCTGACGCTAACTGCACTGATCATGATAATAGCCGTCTCCACATGCTGAGGCTAACAACACTGATCATGATATTAGCCCTGTCTCCACGTGCTCAGATTGTCTCATATGCTGATAAAAAGGGACTCTGTACTGCTGTTCCAAAATGGTCAAAAATGATATTATATTGATTGAGTTGTAGAGATAGAATATCTGTTTATCAGTGATGAAGATATGAATGTGTAGGGTGGGGGTCCATGGGTCAACTTTGAGCACCTCTGTCTATTCAGGTACAGAAATGGCAGTCTAACCATTTCTTCCATGGGGAAACATTTAAGAAAATGTTGGTTAAAATAAAACGGGGTGAGGTCAACAGGTGATTGATTTGATATTGACTACCTCGCATCTCCACGGTGTCACCATTAAAATCCAACATGTCTTGTCTTAAACAATTCAAATCCAACACCCTAAGATCCTTGATCATTAGCCTAACTCAGGGCTTTGTTCAGTTTAGCATTAGCACGGCTTAGCACATAAGACCATTGGGAGAGGACCAGGGAGATCCCCCAAGGGAGGAAAAATGAAGAGCCAGTTCCTAGAGACAGTATATTTAGAATCCTACGCAATAACCCTTTAACACTACGAAGAGCACATACACTTTCAATGCCAGTAAAAAGAGGAGAAACATTACACATTTCATCTGGGATGAAAAGGGGCTGAGCTGTGTTGGGGGGGGGTAAGGAGGAAATGCTATATGGCCAGTGTGGGACTGTGGGGGAGGAGACAGAGCTGAACGTTACCCTGGAGGGGCCTCTGTAGATGCAGCGCAGCTGCTCCCATGACTGGCTCTGCTGGGTGTCCAGTGTGGCATCCGGAAACAGCTGCAACAAAACATAAAACACACGGGTCTACAGGAGTACAGTGCTCAGCCACACAGTGACATATTGACATGACTGTTGGAGATGTGAGGACTGAGAGAGCAGTCTCATAGTAAGTCACGGGATAATTACTACAATCCTTCACTTTAGTCCTGTTATCAACTTTAGATCTCATTTCGCCAAACTTCCAGGCGCTGTTCATGTGGCGCGCTGGTTTAGGCTGTCAGTGTTGTGCTCGCGTTTTAATGTGTTTTTAATAATGTTTGTCAATGTTGATTGTGCTATGTTTGGGAGCTGATTTTAAGTTATAGTCCACACAACATTTGGACCTTGGCCGTGGGAACCAACGCTCTGTTCGGGTGGGATATCCGAACAGCCGCGTAACCTTTTCGGTGATGTTTCGACGCTGTCTCGGGAGTTCCTGCTTCATCTGCATCCCTCAGCAGGTTCTATCGACTCGGTGTGGAGTATACCGCTGGAGATACTGTGTCTGTCAGTGGTCCCCCGCAATATCTCATGGAGGAAGATCCATCCACAAGAAGAAACGCAGACGAAAGAGGGGTAAACGAGGAGGATTGAGACGCAAACTGAAGCTGGCCAATGTAAACTGCAGGCCAATGTGAACTATATGCATATGGAACGCATCTATTCTGGCATTTAGAGAAACCTGGCTGGATGACGGGGTGAGTGATAGTGATCTCGCTATTGATGGCTTTGCTTCTCCATTTCGTATGGACAGCGATAAATTGAGAACAGGAAAATAGTGAGGTAAAGGAGTCTGCGTTTATGTTAACAAGCGCTGGTGCAATACAGTGATAATCCAAGAGTGAAGGCAAAACAAATAATGCTCAACGAAATGAAAAATATGAACATCCTTCATCTCCTAAATGGGAGAAAATATAGAAATTATGACATAAGGGTCTCCCGCCTGGTCTAGTGGTTTCAACGTCTGACGCTGGCCACGGCAACCAGGGTTTGATTCCCCGTTGGGCCAGAGTCGGCTCTGGCCGGGAGTGCCACTGGGGTGGCAATCGGCTGTTCGCCCCAGGGAAGGGGGAGGGAAGCCGACACAGTTCGCTTGCGCACAGGAGTGGTTCTGGGGTGCCGGAATTACAGTCGACAGCAGACGAGTGCTGTCTCGGAGGAGGGACTGCCAGTCACAGGGCCAGTCACAGGGCTACGGCAGCGAACTACTAGGGAGGGGATTGAACTAAGCACAGCTGGAGTAATTGGCTAGAAAATTGGGAGAAAAACGGGGTAAAATCGGAAAAATAAATGTAAAAAAATAAATGGTGACATATATTGGAAGGTGTCTGCAAAAATGGCCTTGTGTACTTGTGAGAGCACGTTCCAAGTGTGCTAAAAAAGAATGTTCTAACGAGAGTGTAAGAACGCGGAGTGCTTAAAATCTGTTAAATCTGAAACATACTTGTACATGCCATCACTTTGTCTGTTACTGATGTTAGTAGTTATTGTAGCTAACATGTCACCTAACTAACTAGCTAGTTCAGGCTAACTCAAACAGCAAATGTTAGTTACCAAAATAACAGGAAGTTTGAGTTTTACATCATGTACTTGAAAAGAAATCCAACTAATTGACTGAATCATGTAAACCGGTTTTTTTCTGTTTATTGCATTACTAAAAAGCATGTAAACGCATCAATCAGATTATTGCCATTACCTGATTATTCCCAGTTATCGGATTATTGTGTGCATGTAAACGTACTGTTACGTGCTACGTGTTTTCGTCTCTGTCTTGTTCTCCCCCAACATTCTGCTAAGAGGAGCTACGCCATTGGCCATTCCCCTGTGTCCATCATCATTACCGCAATATCCGAAGGTCCCGCCTCCACCAATCAACACGCTCCCCTCCGTCATATAAACCCCAGCTGCTTCCTGTTTGGTGGATTGACTTCCGGTTAAGAGATTTGTTAATGAAACAAGTTGCAAGTACAGATTTGTGTTCCATGTGGTTTTTGTGAATCCTCTGTTTTGTTTACCCGTGTTCCCTGAGACGTAAGGGAAAAGGTAAGATAGAGCCTCTGTACATTTGCACATAGGGATCACTGTTTGTTAGACACATTAAGAAAAAGTGGTGGTTGCCACCTTTGTACTTTGGTTTGGTTAGTTAGAGCAGGTAGAGAGGCTTTTGTTTTCTCTTTACTTTATGTTTAAGTAAGACAGCCATCTTCCTCTTTAGTTAGCCTTATTTGGTTTTGTTTATTTATCTTCGATTTGGCAACACTCTTTTCCCTGGTCTTGTGTCCTGTTATGTGTTTGTGTAGTTGTATATATTGTAAATATGTAAATAGACACAAAATATATCTGATTTCACCGTACCCTCTGCCTCAGTTCCATTTCTCCACCCTACATCTTATCATTAATTCCACCTTTCCCGTATATATAATCATAAACATTGTTACACCCCTCCCCAAATACCCCTAGACCAACTGGGGTCGTAACAAAGTGGGGGCTCGTCCGGGAGCGATATAGACTAGTTGGGTGTGTTTTGTGTGAGCTGTGTGTGTGTGGCATTGTTGGGTTTGTTTTTTCAGTTTTGCTTGGTTTTTGAAAAATTAGTAGACATGGCTACTGGTTTTGAGTTGGAGTTGTTCCTGAGGGAACCGTCCATCGGTGTGTTTGAGGCGTGCAAAAAGCGGAGTTGGTAGAGATAGCAGAACACTTTGGTGTTATAATTCCAACTTCCTTTTTAAAAAAGAGATTAAATCCCAGGTGGGGATATACTAGTGGGAGCAGGAGTGTTTAGGTTGCCTGTGGTCATGCCCCTGTCAGCCCGCTAGAAGTAGCTCGGGTGGCCAGTCTGTCTCCTGGAGAGACGGAGCAGGCGCTGAGGCTTCCTCTGGAAGGGAGGTGAAGGAGAAGAAGCCTCCGTCTACCCTGCCGCGGTTCGAGGCATTCTCGCCAGGTTCCTCCGGGTCGATGGCTGAGGCAAGGCTTAAAGGTGCGTATGGCCCGCCTGCATTTGGAGGCCCAGGAGAGAGCCCAGGCGCTGGAGGCCCAGGAGAGAGCCCAGACGCGGGAGGCGCAGGCTCGAAAGCTTGAACAGGCACAACCTGGCGATCGCAGGTTGGAGATAGAGGCTGACACCCAGGTAAGACTGCGCCAGTTGGAGCTGCAGAGTGCAGCAGCGCAGTTAGCTCCTGCAGTCCACTATGATGTAAGGAGACAAGTAGCGATTCCCCCTTTCGGAGACCGAGGTGGATGCTTATTTTAGCACATTTGAACGTCTCCCCGCTACTGCCTTGCACTGGCCACGAAAATGGTCATCTCTGCTACAGGGTAAACTGACTGGAAAAGCCCAAAGGCTATTGCAACCTTGTCTCTGGAAGACAGCCTGGATTATGAGGTTGTAAAGACTGCTGTTCTCCGTCGTTTGAGCTCGTGCCTGAGGCTTACAGACAAAAGTTCGAAATTATAAAAAACTTCACCTCAGACATTTGTTGAGTTTGCTAAGGAGAAGGTGTACCTCTTTGACAAGTGGTGTAGCGCTAGTAAAGCGACGGATCACGATTCGCTACGGAAATTAATATTATTAGAAGAGTTCAAAAGTGTGCTCCTGAGCGGGTGGTAGTACATTTAAATGAGCAGAAGGTTAATTCCCTAAACGAAGCTGCTATTTTCAAGGAGTTTATGCTCACGCATAAAACTGTGTTTGTACCGAGTGAGGAGTCTGGCGGCTCTGTCCGATACGTCCCCGTTCATGCTCTAGCCGCGCCATCTCCACGCTCCAAAACGGAACGTGAGTGCTTTTATTGTCACAAAGGTTGGGCATCTCATTGCTGAGTGTCCAACACTAAAAGGAAAGACAAATGGCGCACCAAAACCTACAGGGTTAGTTAAGACCATCTCACCGACAGTTTTATCCTTGATAACCCCAATATTAAAGGTAGTGTTGGGTATGAACCTTTATATTTGATGGTTTTGTGTCTTTGTCTGGGGAGAAAAACAATCAAAAATCAGTCCGTGTTTTAAGAGACACCGGAGCTAGCCAGTCTTTATATTAGCTGGCGTGTTGCCATTTTCGAAGAAACCTCATGTGGCAGTAATATAATAGTGCAAGGCATTGAAATGGGGTTTGTCACCGTGCCGTTACATGAAATTTATGTACAGACCGATTTAGTTTCTGGACGTTTTAAAGTGGCTGTACGCCCCGCTTGCCAGTCCCGGGAATAGCTTTTATCATGGGGAATGATATTGCCGGCGGTAAAGGAGACCAGTGTGCTACGTGTTTTTCGTCTCTGTCTTGTTCTCCCCCAACATTCTGCTAAGAGGAGCTCGCCATTGGCCATTCCCCTGTGTCCATCATCATTACCGCAATATCCGAAGGTCCCGCCTCCACCAATCAACACGCTCCCCTCCGTCATATAAACCCCAGCTGCTTCCTGTTTGGTGGATTGACTTCCGGGTTAAGAGATTTGTTAATGAAACAAGTTGCAAGTACAGATTTGTGTTCCATGTGGTTTTGTGAATCCTCTGTTTTGTTTACCCCCGTGTTCCCTGAGGCGTAAGGGAAAGGTAAGATAGAGGCCTCTGTACATTTGCACATAGGGATCACTGTTTGTTAGACACATTAGAAAAGCGAGTGGTTGCCACCTTTGTACTTTGGTTTGGTTAGTTAGAGCAGGTAGAGAGGCTTTTGTTTTCTCTTTACTTTATGTTTAAGTAAGACAGCCATCTTCCTCTTTAGTTAGCCTTATTTGGTTTTGTTTATTTATCTTCGATTTGGCAACACTCTTTTCCCTGGTCTTGTGTCCTGTTATGTGTTTGTGTAGTTGTATATATTGTAAATATGTAAATAGACACAAAATATATCTGATTTCACCGTACCCTCTGCCTCAGTTCCATTTCTCCACCCTACATCTTATCATTAATTCCACCTTTCCCGTATATATAATCATAAACATTGTTACACCCCTCCCCAAATACCCCTAGACCAACTGGGGTCGTAACAAAGTGGGGGCTCGTCCGGGAGCGATATAGACTAGTTGGGTGTGTTTTGTGTGAGCTGTGTGTGTGTGGCATTGTTGGGTTTGTTTTTTCAGTTTTGCTTGGTTTTTGAAAAATTAGTAGACATGGCTACTGGTTTTGAGTTGGAGTTGTTCCTGAGGGAACCGTCCATCGGTGTGTTTGAGACGTGCAAAAAGCGGGAGTTGGTAGAGATAGCAGAACACTTTGGTGTTATAATTCCAACTTCCCTTTTAAAAAAAGAGATTAAATCCCAGGTGTGGGATATACTAGTGGGAGCAGGAGTGTTTAGGTTGCCTGTGGTCATGCCCCCTGTCAGCCCGCTAGAAGTAGCTCGGGTGGCCAGTCTGTCTCCTGGAGAGACGGAGCAGGGCGCTGAGGCTTCCTCTGGAAGGGAGGTGAAGGAGAAGAAGCCTCCGTCTACCCTGCCGCGGTTCGAGGCATTCTCGCCAGGTTCCTCCGGGTCGATGGCTGAGGCAAGGCTTAAGGTGCGTATGGCCCGCCTGCATTTGGAGGCCCAGGAGAGAGCCCAGGCGCTGGAGGCCCAGGAGAGAGCCCAGAGGAGGGCGCAGGCTCGCTGCTTGAACTTGGCACAACCTGGCGATGCGCAGGTTGGAGATAGAGGCTGACACCCAGGTAAGACTGCGCCAGTTGGAGCTGCAGAGTGCAGCAACGCAGTTAGCTCCTGCAGTCCACTATGATGTAAGGAGACAAGTAGCGATTCCCCCTTTTCGGGAGACCGAGGTGGATGCTTATTTTAGCACATTTGAACGTCTCGCTACTGCCTTGCACTGGCCACGAGAAATTTGGTCATCTCTGCTACAGGGTAAACTGACTGGAAAAGCCCAAAAGGCTATTGCAACCTTGTCTCTGGAAGACAGCCTGGATTATGAGGTTGTAAAGACTGCTGTTCTCCGTGCGTTTGAGCTCGTGCCTGAGGCTTACAGACAAAAGTTCCGAAATTATAAAAAAACTTCACCTCAGACATTTGTTGAGTTTGCTAAGGAGAAGGTGTACCTCTTTGACAAGTGGTGTAGCGCTAGTAAAGCGACGGATCACGATTCGCTACGGGAATTAATATTATTAGAAGAGTTCAAAAGTGTGCTCCTGAGCGGGTGGTAGTACATTTAAATGAGCAGAAGGTTAATTCCTTAAACGAAGCTGCTATTTTCGCTGACGAGTTTATGCTCACGCATAAAACTGTGTTTGTACCTCGTAGTGAGGAGTCTGCGGCTCTGTCCGATACGTCCCCCGTTACGCGCTCTGAGACCGCCATCTCCACGCTCCAAAACGGAACGTGAGTGCTTTTATTGTCACAAGGTTGGGCATCTCATTGCTGAGTGTCCAACACTAAAAAGGAAGACAAATGGCGCACCAAAACCTACAGGGTTAGTTAAGACCATCTCACCGACAGTTTTATCCTTGGATAACCCCAATATTAAAGGTAGTGTTGGGTATGAACCTTTTATATTTGATGGTTTTGTGTCTTTGTCTGGGGAGAAAAACAATCAAAAATCAGTCCGTGTTTTAAGAGACACCGGAGCTAGCCAGTCTTTTATATTAGCTGACGTGTTGCCATTTTCGGAAGAAACCTCATGTGGCAGTAATATAATAGTGCAAGGCATTGAAATGGGGTTTGTCACCGTGCCGTTACATGAAATTTATGTACAGACCGATTTAGTTTCTGGACGTTTTAAAGTGGCTGTACGCCCCGCTTTGCCAGTCCCGGGAATAGCTTTTATCATGGGGAATGATATTGCCGGCGGTAAAGTGAGACCAGTACTAGAGGTTGTAAAGCAGCCTGAAGAGCGCCCCGTGTCTGATATGTCACAGTTGAATCCTGGTGTTTTCCCTGCCTGTGCGCTTCACGAGAGCCCAATCGCGTAAATGGGGCGATCAGGTGGATTTGTCGGAGTCCATATTGGAGCCCGCGTTCAGTAGGGACGCTAAAACTCCCTCGTGTCCTAAAGAGGAAATAGAGGACGTTGGTTTTTCTTTGTTTGAGCTGCCTGTTACCCGCGAACAGCTCATTGTTGCGCAACAGAAAGACCAGTCGTTAAGTCCGTGTTTTAAAAGGAGCATCACCCCAGTAGCTCTCTCGTACTTTGTGATGTTGTTTTTTTATTATGAACCAACTTCTTTGTATTTTTGTTCAGGAAGTTCGTTCTTGTTTGTGGGAGTGTTACACGTGCTACGTGTTTCGTCTCTGTCTTGTTCTCCCCCAACATTCTGCTAAGAGGAGCTACGCCATTGGCCATTCCCTGTGTCCATCATCATTACCGCAATATCCGAAGGTCCCGCCTCCACCAATCAACACGCTCCCCTCCGTCATATAAACCCCAGCTGCTTCCTGTTTGGTGGATTGACTTCCGGGTTAAGAGATTTGTTAATGAAACAAGTTGCAAGTACAGATTTGTGTTCCATGTGGTTTTGTGAATCCTCTGTTTTGTTTACCCCGTGTTCCCTGAGACGTAAGGGAAAGGTAAGATAGAGGCCTCTGTACATTTGCACATAGGGATCACTGTTTGTTAGACACATTAGAAAAGCGAGTGGTTGCCACCTTTGTACTTTGGTTTGGTTAGTTAGAGCAGGTAGAGAGGCTTTTGTTTTCTCTTTACTTTATGTTTAAGTAAGACAGCCATCTTCCTCTTTAGTTAGCCTTATTTGGTTTTGTTTATTTATCTTCGATTTGGCAACACTCTTTTCCCTGGTCTTGTGTCCTGTTATGTGTTTGTGTAGTTGTATATATTGTAAATATGTAAATAGACACAAAATATATCTGATTTCACCGTACCCTCTGCCTCAGTTCCATTTCTCCACCCTACATCTTATCATTAATTCCACCTTTCCCGTATATATAATCATAAACATTGTTACACCCCTCCCCAAATACCCCTAGACCAACTGGGGTCGTAACAGTACTCAGTGATTAAAAGCTAATAATGGCAAACCAGGTTTGGGATGTTGTAATGTCTGCAATGCTGATATCTCAATTGACTGATATAGCTAGCTACCTAGCTACCTAGTTATCTAGGCAAGGTACTGTAGCTTGGAAGCTAATTCTTAGCTAGCTAATGAACCAATGAAAGTTACTGTTAGACACAGTTGAAGTTAGACATAAGAGACTCAGGGGGGCTCAAAAACTAAAACAAAGCCAGCCAGTATGTATTCAATAATCAATATTTCTGTGTCTTACAAGGACACCCCTACCTAAAGTTATCTTTGTGTGAATTTATCAGTGACACAGTGTTTCTGCTGGCTGTAGATTAACAGACAGCAGGTATGGGAACAAACACTGCACTCTGACTTTTGAAGACAGTGTTGTCTGGGCCAGGGCAAACATGCTTGACTTTTTAATGTCTTAGAGACCTAAGATAATGTTGTCTGGGCCAGGGCAAACTTGCGTTACTTTTTAATGTCTTCTTTCTGACTCTAATTCTAATTAATCTAAGAGATGTTATGCAAGTGTAAAATAGTCCTTCATGTAAACAGTGACCTGTTAACAATGGCAAGTGGAAGACATGGAGCAGACTTTGGATGTGTCATTGTGGCTGTGAGGACCCGTGCGGTATTTGGGTTACAGTATTAGCTCACAGATTTGGTGCACAGACAGCATCCTTACCTTCCTCCCGCTAGGGTCTGCCCAGGAACCTCGAAGTGCAGATGTCACTTTAGTCTGGAACAGAGACAGAGGACAAGTCACTCCCTCTATCACTTGAGAAGAGGGCTTAGGATACAGGGCAGAAACAGTGTGAGGTGGGATGTACAGTAGGCTCCTTTTTTATTCACACCCTTGATAAAGATGAACAAAAGAGATATAATATATGTATAAAATAAAATACATAAGCTATATTTTATGCAAAAAAAACCCAGAAAATTCCAAACCTGTATTACTAATACAATTGTTCAGAAAATAATATTTTGTTTTATAATATATATTTTTCAGAAAACATCTGGATCATGTCCTAATTATTATTTTAAATGTAATCCAACAAAAACAAATCTTCATAAATATACAACTTATTTTAAGTTCTTTGGAAGGTTATGGAACTATACAGTGGCCTCCAATGGTTTCCTGTTTCCCTAGGGCAGGGGTCTTCAAGTAAAATTCAAAGAGGTCCAGTTAGATAAAATGGCCTCAAGCCAAGGTCCGGTGGTGCGAGGCACGTAACGGCGCCCCATTTTCTGTCGACGGGGGTGCTACGCGAAAAAAGCTGCACGGGGTGCGCGAGGAAATAATGGGCCCCTCGGAACCGGTCCGTGGTGCAAAAAAGGATAATCTTTTTTTTTTAACGTTTTCTTAAATTTTGCGCCCCTCGGAATTTTGCGCCTGGTGCAATGATAAACCAGTGCCGTAAATGCTAGAAAAGCTGCGCCGGTTAAAATTGAAATGCTCCGTCAAAATGTAGTAATTCTCAATAATTTATCGGTTTTTGGACGCGGTCCGGATAGGACGGCTTCTGGGTCCGGACCCGGACCGCGATCCGCCTGTTAGTGACCCCTGCCCTAGGGTATAAAAAGGAGGGAACACACTTTTGAAATATTGTGGTCAGCCATCATCTTGGTGAAAGGCAAAGAACTCCCTGAAAGCATCAGAAAAAAGGTTATTGACCTCTACAGATCAGGAGATGGCTACAAAAAACTAAAAAGTTAAAAGATTACATTTACATTTACATTTTAAGCATTTAGCATACACTCTTATCCAGAGCGACTTACAAGATGTGCATTAATACATGGTAGGAACAATCATAGAGATACCGCTTTCCATTATTGTTGTCAATTATTAGGAAGTTTAAGGCCACTGGAACAGTGGCTAACCTGCCAGGTAGAGGACACAAGTCTATCTTGCCCCCAGATATAGTGAGACGGATGGTTCGAGAGACAAAAATAAGTCCAAAGGGTACAGCTGAAGATCTCCAAAACAACCTGGCATCTTGGGGTTACATGGTGTCTAAAGCTACCATTCAACAACATCTACGTGACAATGGCCTTATGGCAGAGTTGCAAGAAGGAAGCCCCTTTTGAAGACAATTCACCAAAAAAGGCGTCTTGAAGGCATCTAGGTAGTCTCTCAACTACATCTGAACTACAATTGGCAGTTTTTTTGGCCGAATCAAGCTTTTTGGACATGCACATCAGTGTTATGTTTTACAGTGAAACATGGTGGTGGATCTTTAATGCTTTAGGGTTGCTTTGAATCCACAGGCTCTGGGGGCCTTATTAAAATAGATGGAGCCATGAACCATGAACTCCAGCATGTACTAAGACATTTTGTCCAAAAACCTTGTTACCTCTGCTACACCTTGGCCACAGATGGACCTTCCAACAAGACAACGATCCCAAACATGCGTCCAAGGAAACTAAGAAATGGTTGACAGAGCACAAGATAAATGTCCTGACATGATCATCTCAGTCTCCAGACCTGAATCCAATTGAACATTTGTGATTTGAACTCAAAATAGCAGTCCACAAACGTCAACCCAAGAATCTGGAGGAACTAGAACAATGCTGCATGGAGGAATGGTTGAGGATCCCCCCCAAGAAGTTCCATAACCTCTTACGACACTACAGAAGGCGACTACTTGCTGTTATAATGGCCAAGGGAGGAACCACAAAGTACTGATAACAGGGGTGTGAATATTTGTGATTCTTTGTTTTTTCTGGGGAAAAAATAATAATTTCTGAACCGTTCCATTGTGCTTCGTGCCAATGCACTATTATTAAATAATATAATTTTCAGATTTTTTTGAGCATAAGATATACATCATTACTTATATAGTTTATACAATCTCTTTTGTTCATCTTTATCAAGGGAATTAATACAAAAGGAGCCTACTGTATATAATTAGAGGGGTTATTTCCAGTAGAGAATTAAATAAATTCTCAGCAGTGGAATTTAAAAAAATTATGAAATTTACCAAAAAACATCCCACTCCACATGATCATTTAAAAAGAGAGGTTCACAATAGGATGGGCCTGTGTGCTTGGTGCCTTTGTCATTATTATACAAAAAGCCAATTAATCAGGCCAGATGAGTCCTGCCCTATTCTTGGGGGAATGATGAGAGTGCACTGTGATTAAACACCCAGCTCGCTCCCCTGTCTCCAATGCCTCTCATTCAAAATAAAGGAAAAAGATACCCAAGTACTCAATCCATTAAAAGGACAGTTAACATTAATATTATTACAATTATAATGCCGATAAATGTGCTGGAGAAATTAAGTGGAAGTACGCATTGCATGCTGTCATTTCCCAGGACTTTTTTTTTTTTCCCCAGAAGATTTAAGTATACTGCATATGTCTAGAGGCTGAGATTAGTCATTGTTTGATTTTAGTTGTGATAATTGTCTCTCTTGAGGTGGGGTTCATGAAATTCAAAAGCATTTAATCTGTGATTGTAACAATATTCACGCTAATTATGAAGTTATAACTGTTGCCTGTTGCTCTAAGGAAGCAGGGAAGGTGTCAGCTGTCTCTGATGCCAAATTCATATCCAATCAGGGCCTTCCCAGGTGAGGATGCATTTTTAAAATGTTGCCTTGGGAACAGCTCCGCTACAGTGAATAACTGGCACATGGCACATGTGTTTGTGTGTACGTGTGTGTATGCGTGTGCGTGTGTGTGTGTGTGTGTATGTACATGTGTGTGTATGTTCTCCTGTCCCATCGGGTAGAATTGGCACTTAATGCTACTTTGTTATTGTAACTAGCTGGCTATAGTGTCACTGATGTCCAGCAGTTATTAGATTATATCGCTGCGTTGTAATTGTATTTCTAAGCTGATTGCGACTCAGCTGTTTTCAATCGGTTTTATTGTATCAGCCCGTGTTTGTTGTTGAGTGTTCCTTTAGTAGCCTTAGAAAGCTAACAGTTGTTAATTACTGTGCATTGTTGTCAGGTGGCACTCGCCACTTAGTGCCTAGCATCACTCGGCTATATTAGCAGCCATAGTTGTGGATAGCGGCAGCTTTTCGCGGCAGCCTCCCCGGACGAAGACTCGGCAGACAAAGACAAAGGAGTCTACCTGCAGGAGTCCACCGAGGGGGGCCAGCTAGGGAGTGCTGCTCTCTCTGCCGCCTACACCTTCTCCCACACTCCACGACCCTCAGGTAGAGGTGGAGGGACAGGTATACTCATTTCCCCCCTGTGGAGATTTGGTATTGTTCCTCTTCCTCACTTCTCACCCTCCTCCTTTGAATTTCATGCTGTCACTGTCACTGTTCCATGTAAACTGCACATCATTGTTCTTTATCGCCCTCCAGGTCCACTGGGAGTTTCCTAGACGAGATGGATGCCCTACTCAGTGCCTTCCCTGAGGACGGCCCTCCCGTCTTACTCCTCGGGGACTTCAACCTGCAGCTAGAGACCTCCCAGGCCTCTGCATTCCTCCCCCTCCTTCAGTCCTTTGACTTCACCATGGCTGAATCCCCATCCACCCACAAGGCCGGTAACCAACTGGACCTGGTCTTCACCAGGAACTGCGCCTCACCCAACATTACGGTATCGCCTCTACATGTGTCTGACCATTCCTTTCTGTCTTTCTCCCTCCCCCTCCCCTCTGTCCCTAAACCATCTTCACCTGCTCCCACTGTCCTTGTCCGTCGCAACCTCCGCTCTCTCTCACCCGCTGCCCTGTCAGCTACTGTCCTATCTTCCTTCCCCCTGCTGATGCCTTCTCTCAACTACCTGCTGAAGTAGCATCATCCACCCTACTTTCCTCTCTCTCCTCCTCCTTTGACTTACTCTGTCCTCTATCCGCTAAACCCGCTCGTCTCCGCCCCCCCCCCCTGGCTAACCGATTCCATTCGGGCTAACTGACTGAAGCTGCGTGCGGCAGAAAGGAAATGGAGAAAATCCAAATCCCCTGTAGCTCTGTCTGACTTCCACACACTCCTGGCTTCCTTCTCCGCTAACCTCTCCTCTGCTAAGTCTGCATTCTTCCTTTCTAAGATTCAATCCTCTGTTTCAAACCCACGTAAACTCTATGCTACATTTTCCTCTCTCCTCACCCCTCCTCCTCCCCCACCCCCCTCCTCTATAACCGCCGATGACTTCTCATCCTTCTTTCACGAGAAGGTTGAGGTCATTCGCAACTCCTTCCCCCCTACCTCTCCCTCTCCCATCCCGCTACCTAAACCTCCCACCTCTCTGTCCTCCTTCTCACCCATCCCTGACTCGGACATCCTTCAACTTGTTCTCTCCCACCGTCCCACCACCTGCCCTCTTGATCCCATTCCTTCCCCCCTCTTCCAGTCCATTGCTATGGACATCCTCCCCTTTGTCTCTAATGTCATTAACTCCTCTCTTTCCTCTGGCTCTGTCCCCTCCTCCCTCAAATGCGCTCAGGTTGTCCCCCTCCTCAAAAAACCCTCTCTGAATCCTGCTGTCATCTCTAACTACCGACCTGTCTCTCTCCTCCCTTTCCTCTCCAAAACGTTAGAGCGGGCTGGCTATAATCAACTGTCTGCTCATCTCTTACAGAACGACCTGCTTGATCCCAACCAATCTGGGTTCAGAGCAGGCCACTACAGAGACTGCTCTCCTTGCGGTCACTGAGGCTCTTCATGGGGCTAAGTCCCGATCCCTTAGCTCCGTCCTCCTCCTCCTCGACCTGTTGGCAGCATTCGACACTGTGGACCACCGGATCCTGCTCTCATCTCTCGTCGAGATGGGAATCTCTGGATCTGTGCTGACATGGTTTGAGTCCTACCTGGCTGACCGGTCCTACCAGGTGGCCTGGAGAGGATCCCTCTCCTCTCCCCGCACCCTCTCTACCGGTGTCCCGCAGGGCTCGGTGCTAGGCCCTGTCCTATTTTCTCTGTACACCAAGTCACTTGGCTCTGTTATTTCTGCTCATGGTTTTTCCTATCACTGTTATGCTGATGACACTCAACTGTTTCTCTCCTTCCCTCCAACTGATACCCAGGTCCCGGCACGGATCTCTGCATGCCTGGCTGACATCTCCGCATGGATGTCCACCCACCACCTGAAGCTGAACCTGGGGAAGACAGAGCTGCTCTTCCTCCCAGCGAAGGGCTCCCCGATGATTGATGCGTCAATTACCGTGGAAGGCTCCATAGTGTCTCCGTCCCAGTCTGCCAGGAGTCTTGGGGTAACCCTGGACAACCAGCTGTGCTTCTCGAGCCATATTGCAGCGATCACTCGGACCTGCCGTTTCTCCCTCCATAACATCCGGAGGATCCGACCGTTCCTCACCCAAGAGGCCACTCAACTCCTGGTCCAGGCCCTGGTGATCTCACGTCTGGACTACGGCAATTCCTTGCTGGCAGGCCTTCCGGCCTGTGCCATCAAGCCACTGCAACTTGTCCAGAACGCTGCTGCTCGCCTGGTGTTCAACCAGCCGAAGTTCACCCTCGTCACCCCTCTACTCTCCTCTCTGCACTGGCTCCCCATCACAGCACGCATCAGATTCAAGTCACTGGTGCTTGCTTTTCAAGCGGCCAGAGGTACTGCTCCCCCATACCTCCAGTCACTCATCACTCCCTACACCCCGCCCAGACCCCTCCGCTCCGCCTCCGCTGGCAAACTGACTGCCCCATCCCTCTGGGCGCCTGGCAGCCGCTCCTCGCGGTCTCGCCTCTTCTCTGTCCTGGTCCCTCGTTGGTGGAACGACCTCCCGCAATCGGTCAGGACTGCGGAATCACTTCCAATCTTCCGCAAGAGACTCAAAACCCACCTCTTCAGACTCCACTACCACTGAACACTGTCCATCTAGTCAATCTGTTGTCACCACTGTTTACTTGTTCTACACTATAATAAAAAAAATAAACTTTTTTTTCCCAGTGTTACAGCTCTGGATAAGAGCGTCTGCTAAATGCTTAAAATGTAATGTAAATGTAAGGCCATTGCTGTAACACTGAGCATCAAGATGTCAAAGTGGAGTTCCTGCACCCCCATGGTCCTACAGCCCATTTTCATCCAAAACCTGGCAGGAAGGATGTTTGCTTCTTACCAATTGTAGATATTCTTGTAAAGCTCCATTGAAAGGCATCTCCTCTACAATGAAGCCGCACAAGTGAACTCTTCAACATGGCCCCTGATGCTATGGACTTCATAGAGAATAGCGTCTCCAGCGACCATAGTCAATTGTATTCCGGGGGCTAGAGCTACCGACATTGAAGCAAATTTAAAAGCGCTGACTAAAAGTAAACGTAGATTTTCCAAAATTGTTATCCACGTCGGCGCTAATGATGTCCGGTTGAGGCAATCGGAGATCACTAAAACACATTTTGTCTCATTGTGTAAATTGGCAAATGAGATGTGTCGGGAAGTAATAGTCTCTGGTCCCCTCCCAGCTCGTAGGAGTGACGAAATCTACAGTAGATTATCGTCGCTAAATCGCTGGCTGACTGAGTGGTGTACATCAAATAGCATAGGGTTTGTTAATAATTGGCCTACGTTTTGGGGAGAGCCTGGTTTACTGAATTGAGACGGACTCCACCCGAGCTGGAGGGGTGCTCTTCTTTTAACAGAATGTTATAAGAACATAAGAAGAACATAAGAATACATAATGATGAGAAAGGGCCGTTCGGCCCATCTTGGCTCATCATGTCCTAATCTAAAGAACATCTAGTACTACATCTAGCCTGGCCTTGAATAGCCCGAGCGTTTCTGCCTCTACTACCTGACCTGGCAAGCTGTTCCAGGCATTGACAACTCTCTGTGTAAAGAAAAACTTCCTAATATCTGTGCGGAATTTGCCTTTAACTAATTTCCACCTGTGGCCTCTTGTTCTGCTGACCCCACTTATCTTAAAAAATCTTTGGTATTTTACTTTGTTAATCCCTTTTAGGAATTTAAAAACCTCAATCAAATCCCCCCTAAGTTTAAATAGATTGAGTGCCTTAAGTCTATCATCATAACTTTTACCTTTCATACCAGGTATCAGTTTAGTTGCCCTTCTTTGGACTTTTTCAAGAGCTTCAATATCTTTCTTGTAGTGCGGTGCCCAGAACTGCATACAGTATTCTAAGTGCGGTCTGACAAAGGCGTTATATAACATTAATATAACCTCCTTTGATTTATACTCAATACTTTTTGCTATGTATCCCAGCATCCTGTTGGCTTTTTTCACTGCTGTAGCACACTGCTTTGATGCAGATAGGCTTTGATCAACTACAACTCCTAAAGCCTTTTCAAATTGAACACCTACTAACTTTTCTCCTCCCATAAAATACTCCTGTCTAATGTTTTTATTTCCCACATGCATAACTTTACATTTAGCAATATTGAACGTCATCTGCCATGTATCTGCCCATTTTTGGATTTTGTTTCAATCATCTTGGATTACTTTAGTCGATTCCAAACTGTTTGCCAAACCCCAAGTTTAGTATTATCTGCAAATTTAACTATTTTTCTACTAATGTCCATATCCAGATCATTTATGTAAATAAGGAAGAGCAGAGGTCCCAGCACCGATCCCTGCGGGACACCACTGCCCACAGCACCGAGGTCAGATTCGGCCCCACCTACTGTTACTCTTTGTATTCGCCCTTGCAGCCAATTTTTAACCCACTGGGAAACTACTCCTACAATTCCTACTGATTTCATTTTAGCAATGAGCCTCTCATGTGGTACCTTGTCAAATGCTTTCTGAAAGTCCAAATATATAACATCATAAGCCTGGTTCAGGTCAACACACTTTGTAGCCTCTTCGAAAAAGTCCAGGAGGTTTGTTAGGCATGACCTCCCTTTGAGAAATCCATGCTGGCTCTCCCTTAAAATACTATTATTTTTCAAGAATGATTCCAACTTATCCCTAATAATACATTCCAGCATTTTACATGCGATGCAAGTTAAACTGACAGGCCTATAGTTCCCTGGGTCAGTACGGTCCCCCTTCTTATATATTGGAATTATACTACCCTGCTTCCAGTCATCTGGTATTTCTCCAGTGATTATGGATTGACTGAAAATATCTGTCAATGGTTTATATATAATTTCCCCAAGTTCTTTGAGTACTCTGGGATATATGCCATCCGGGCCTGCTGCCTTATTTGTCTTAAGTTTTTGTAGTTTTTGTAGTACTTCTACATCCCTTATCTCAAAGTCCTCCAAAACATTCCGTACCTTGTCTATACATTTAGGCATATTTATAACCTCTTCTCTAGTAAAGCTCTCCACAAAGTAACTGTTTAGTGTGTTTGCAATGTCCTTATTATTATAAACCAAAGTTCCTTCCTTATTCTTAATGCACTTAACCTCATCCTTAACTTTCCTTTTTCTACTACAATATTGAAAAAACCTCCTAGGGTTACTTTTTGCATCTTGGGAAATTTTAATTTCAAACCGCCTTTTAGCTGCTCTTATTTCCTTTTTAGCCTTAGCCCGCATATTACAATAATCTAATTTGTTTCTCTCTGAGTTATCCTTTTTATATACTCTATACAGTCGTTTCTTTTGCCTCAAAATCACCCGTAAAGATTTAGTCATCCACTGCGGAGACTGTTTTTTCATCCTATTTTTCCTTACTTTGGGGATGAATTTACACTGTACATCTACAATAACCCTTTTAAATATAGTCCATTTTTAATTCACAGTTCTGCAATCTAGAAGTTTTACCCAATCTATATTACTTAAATTCTCTCTCATTTTATTAAAGTCAGCTCGTCTAAAATTAAAAATTCGAGAGTTAGAGGAGGCTGTCTTAACTTGCCAAAAAATATCAAAAATAACTGCACTGTGGTCACTTTCCCCTATTGGTTCTCCTACCTCTGTGCTGCAAATTCTATCAGAATTGTTACACAAAATCAGATCCAGTATTGATTTCCCTCTCGTAGACTGAGTAACAGACTGTACCAAAAAGCAGTCATTGACCATATCTAAAAACTCCTCTTCACATTTGCCCTGACCTGTCACTATCTCCCAATTGATAGAGGGGTAATTGAAGTCTCTCCTTCAGCATAGATTTGTTTTATGTTATCAAAGAGCGTACTATTTATGTTACTGTCTGAAGCTGGAGGTCTATAACATACTCCTATATTAAGGCCCTTCTCACGATCTCCCAATAATCTAATCCAGATGTCCTCACAAGAAACTAATGGGTTTATACCTGGAATTTCCTGCACATTAAGATAGTCTTTCACATAAAGGGCCACTCCCCTCCTCTTTTATTAGTTCTATCCTTCCTAAACAATTTGTACCCCTCTACATTATATTCCTCCCCATCCACTGCGCCAAGCCATGTCTCTGTAATCCCAACAATGTCATAACCCCCATTCAACATGACAGTCTCCAGTTCCAAAAATTTATTTTTTATACTTCTCGCATTTAAACACATGAGCTTCATAGCCTTGCTCACACGTTGCTACTGTTTCTACTATTCCTCTCCCGCTCCCTCACTCCCTTTCATCCCAAGCCACACTTGCTAAAATTTTGTTTACTCAAGACTTTATTACTGCTTTCACTGTTATATGTAGTCTTGACAGACTCCATCTGGGCAGTCTGCACCACCCTACCCATTTCGCTCTCTATCCTCCCTGCCCCCCGAGTCCCTAGTTTAAATAATCCTGCGCTACCCTAAGCATACGCTGCCCCAGAGCGTAGGTCCCCCTCCGGTTCAGGTGTAACCCATCGCGCTTGTATAGGTCACCCCTGTTCCAGAAGAAGTCCCAGTGCTCAATAAATCTATACCCCTCTTTCCTACAGAAGGATTGTAGCCACGTGTTAAACCTATAGATAAACTTCAGCTTCCCTCTGCTTGCACGTGGTACTGGTAGAATTCCCGAGAAGACTACCGTGGAGGTTTTGCTCCTAATCTTCGCTGCTAGATCCTCAAATTTATCTTGCAGGACCTCCAACCTGCCCTTACCCATGTCATTGGTCCCTACGTGGACCATGACCGCTGGATCCCCTTCTGCTTTGGCCAGGAGCTTATCCACACGCTCAAGGAGATCTCCAACCTGGGCACCAGGCAGGCAACACACCGTGCGAGTCTCCTTGGCCTGGGAACAGACTATGCTGTCGACTCCCCTGATTATAGAATCCCCCACTACCAACAACTCCCTTTCCCTGGGAGATGTGGCCATCAGGGTGTCCTGTGGCACATGCATCCCCCCGCTCTCAGGGTCACGGGCCACAGATTCCTGCAAGGGCTGGAATCTGTTGGACACCTCAACCTCTGGAGATGCCGCCCCTTTGTGGTGTGCAAGCCCTTTCCTAACTTTGTTTCTAACTGTGACCCACCTGTCACTTCCTGCCTGCTCTAAGTTCTTCCCTCCTCCCAGCCTAGGCGTGCACACCTTCTCCCTAACGGATGTACTAATTGGTTCTAAGAACCCTGGCAATTGGGGACTCTGTGCGGCCGATACGGCCGATACAGCCAATTGGCCCTCGAGAACAAGAATCTTGTCCTCGAGATGCTCAATGAGCTTGCAGCGGAGGCAGGTGAACAGCCCAAGGAAATCGCTTTCCAACAGGGCGATCATCCTGCACACCTCACAAAGTTTTGGCCACATTTAGGCCCCTAGCTGACTCCCTATCTCTCCCTAAGTTTAGATTTTTACTGTCTAGATGGAGTCAGCAATACCACTCTTAAAAAACACTTCAGGTGGCTCCGGATAGAAGGCAGTAGGCCCTAACGTTAGTAGTAGGCTAACTGTAACTAGAGGGCCTCTTATAGCCACTTACCCAGCTACTGATATAAATACTATATTTAACGTTAGAATTTACAACCTGGGTCCAACTATTTAGCAATCAAACCTTTGTAATATGCTAGCTACAAATACAAAATCACCAATCCACACCTTAAAAGATACTAGCTATCTACGTTATAGCTGAGCGCCTGGACAGCAAAACCCGGATATTATATACGCCTAAAACTTTCCGACGTACAATGCTTAGTTTATAAATAACTATACTAGACTACCGCAGTAATTCAATTTTCCCAATCGGTTAAACAGACAAACTTACGTTTAATTCGAGGTTGCTTCTGGGAGGGTGAAACAAAAACCTTGTTAGCTTTTTGTGCCAATTTATACTAACAAGGAGAAAAAAAAGCCCGTCCCTGTCCTTAAGGCAACAAAGGATTACACCTTAGAAGCAGAAACTCATGCGGTGATATATTTATATAACGTTTATACCGGTTAACGTTATATAGCTATATAGCTACGTTAATTTTGGCAAGAGTAAAATGCCAGATACACAATACACAGCAAACAAACAGCCCACAGCCCACAGCAAATACACAGCAAACAAACAGCCCTCCTCAGGAAACAGGAAACAGGAAGTAGCGTCAGCGTCTCAGCGTCACAGCGTCTCAGGAATCTCACAGCATCACAGTATGTAATAACATAGCCCATAGTCTGAATCAACGAAATTGACATTCAAGAGCTACAGCCAGGCAGCAGACAGACGGTCTTAAACAATTGTCTGCAAGTTTCCCTGAGCTCGTGACTAGTTTCCACCCCAGTTCCCACATAATTGAGACTGTGTCGGTTCCACGTAGAGAAAACCGGTCTATTGAAACTCAAACCCTCTTGTGGGATTTTTTCTAATAATCTGATAAGGATCAACACGAACCATCCTAATGCAAATGCTAAACCTAACCTCCTTAAAATTGGGTTGCTAAATATAAGATCACTAGCTCCTAAAGCTGCCCTTGTGAATGAACTGATCATTGATTATAAACTTGACATTTTAAGTTTGACAGAGACTTGGCTTAGACCTGATGAGTACATAGCAATAAATGAATCTACCCCGGGTGGATACTCTGGTTGTCACAATCCTCGACAGTCAGGCAGAGGTGGTGGCGTGGCTGTTATTTTTGACACTAGACTACGCCTTACTAAGAAATCTATAAACATATTCTCTTCATTTGAAGTGCTTTCCCTGGGCTCCATACAGACTAATGTAGATAATAGATCTATATTTACTTCATCTTTTATACTAGTTACAGTTATCTACAGACCCCCTGGATCCTATGCTGCTTTCCTCTCAGAGTTTTCTGACTTTTTATCAAACCTAGCAGTTATGGCAGATAAAGTTGTAATTATAGGCGACTTTAATATTAATGTTGATAATGGAAATGATTCTCTAGTGAAGGCTTTTGCTTCTATTCTTGACTCCGTTGGCTTTGTTCAAAATGTGTCTGGGCCGACTCATTGTCATCAACATACACTGGACTTAGCTTTATCTTATGGTATTAGCATTAGAAATCTAGTTGTCTCTCCTCATAATCCTGTGCTCTCTGACCATTTCCTTATTACGTTTGAAATGCATGCTACCACTGCTATTAGATCAAAACCAGTGTTCTACTTTAGTCGCTCCCTAAATTCCTCTACTATACCTAACTTTGTCAGCCTGTTCCAATAATCATTTACTGTTAACCCCCTGAGGTCGATGGGAGCGCGGGCGCTCCCAGCAGCAATAAAAGTATATTACTATTTCTAACTTCGCGATATTTTATCATACACACGCGACAAAAACATTGACAGAAACCTTAGAATCGCGACTTTCCGATTTGAGCACTGGCAAATCAAATGGGATTTTTTAAATTAGGTTAATTAGACCAAAAGTAAACCTTGCCTTTTACTCTCTTTTTTACTTGGAAGTAACGTCCCCCTTCTATTGACATGGTAACTAGGTGCTAGTTTCGGGGAGGTGCGTGGGGAGGGGCGTGGGGCCATGTGTGAAAACGCCGGCGTAAACACATAAACTGTCCCGACAATTTGAAGCAAGATTTTATACAGACATACAATTTTATTCAAGATGGAAAGATTTTCTGCGCTGCAGTGTTTGAGAGCATTGATGGAAAGCGACGAGGACAACAACTCATCATGTCCTGATACTGAAGAGGATTCAGATGAAGAGAGACAGCATTTTACACAAGATCTATGTAAGAATACTTTTCAAACAGCCTAAAATGTTATAAAAAATCGTATGTAGCATCTTGTCTGTGGTTACGCTTGCAATCTGCCAGCAACAGTCTGTATGCTTATATTTATTTTATTTAGCTTGTTTTCAAATATTCCGCGTGTTGCAACGTGAAAATATATGAATTCAAACGCGTCTTGTGACTACATATTCCGCGTGTTGCAACGTAACAAATTGCAATAGGCACACAAGATCTATGTAAGAATACTTTTCAAACAGCCTAAAATGTTATAAAAAATCGTATGTAGCATCTTGTCTGTGTTTACGCTTGCGATCTGCCAGCAACAGTCCCTTGTTTTCAAAATACTCGTGTAAATATACGAATTCCGCGTCTTGTGACTACATATTACGCTTTTTGCAACGTAACAAATTGCAATATGTACTCAAGATCTATGTAAAAATACTGTATTCACTGTAATGCTCTAATGCATTGTGTGTCCTTACAACCTTTTGCTTTTTATATTTACAGTGACGACGATGTGGAAGACAAAACGCCATGACTCACAAGGCTTTCCAGGAGGAGCTCATTGCACAGCTGTGTGGTGTCTCACAGAAGGTACCCAGACAACAGGCTACTTTTGATCATGTACCTGTGCCCACTGGCAAACAGACTCTCTATGTTGGCAAACGGGCTACTGTTGGTCGCAAGAAATGTGTACTCTGTAAGATGTGCACTCCATGGGAGTGCAAGGTTTGTGATGTGCCCTTGTGCCTGCAGTTGACCAGAAACTGTTTTGAGAAGTGGCACCAAAGACTGTAAAAAACAAGATGTCTTAATGTTTCACCGTGTTTTAATTTAGATTTTTTTGTATATAGTTTGTGCTGTTTTCAATAAATCTTCCAAAATGAAAAAAGCATATTTTTTTTTTCTGTCTTCTGCATGGCTCACTGACTTGCTTACTCTGATGGCTTTTTACTTTGGAGTAAGTGTGTGTTAAGTTGATGAAATTGAGATAAATATCAGACCACGCCAAAATTACAAACCATCTCAAAGCTTAGCACAGACCTCAGAGGGTTAATCAGGATCCCACTAGTCTACAATCTATTGATCAGCTGACAGACAATCTAAATTACACCCTGTGCAACACTAGCCAAAAGAAGCTTGCACCATGGTATACTGACCACACGCATGCTCTTAAACAAGCTTCTCGCAAGTTGGAACGTAAGTGGCGATCCACTAAATTAGAAGTATTTTATTCTGCCTGGAAAGACAGTCTGGTACAGTACAAATATGCTCTCTCCTCCGCAAGGTCAACCTATTTGTCTGATCTGATTGAGCATAATAAGAATAATCCAAAATGTCTTTTTGATACAGTAGCCAAACTGACAAAGAACCAGACTGAAACCAATGCTAAGCCTCAGGCAGCCTATAATAGTAATGATTTCATGAACCTTTTCTCTGAGAAGATTGAGAAAATTAGAGATGGAATTACTAAAATGGCACCTTCTGCTGTAGCGGACACTGATCAGAAAGCACAGGCTTACCAGGACAGGGGTCCTATGGCTACTCTTTAGTTTTTTAGTGCTCTGGAGTGGACTGAATTTTCTAAATTGGTTATGTCCTCAAAACCATCTACCTGCCAATTAGACCCAATCCCAACAAAACTTGTCAAATAACTTCTTCCTGTTATGGGGCAACCCATGCTAGACATTATTAATCTGTCTCTCTCATCAGGCTATATGCCAAATTCTCAAAAAGTGGCAGTAATTAAGCCACTTTTAAAGAAACCAAACCTTGCCTCCGAAAATCTCAGGAACTACAGGCCAATTTCTAATCTTTCTATTCTTTCAAAAATTCGAGAGAAAGCTGTAGCTCAGAGACTGACTTCATTCCTGAAATCAAATGACGTCTATGAAACTTTTCAATCAGGATGTAGGCAACACTATAGCACTGAGAATGCTCTTATTAAAGTTGTCAATGACTTACTGATATCAGCTGACCGTGGATGTGTCTCTATTCTTGTGCTTTTGGACTTAAGTGCTGCGTTTGACACAATAGACCACCAAACTCTTCTGAGCAGACTTGAAAACCTAGTTGGACTGCATGGACAGGCATTCTCCTGGTTTAAATCCTACCTCTCAGATAGGTATCAATTTGTGCAGTTAAATTATGAGCCCTCTGCTCACATCAAGGTGGAATATGGTGTCCCTCAAGGTTCTGTTTTGGGGCCATTATTGTTCTCCTTTTACATGTTGCCACTTGACAATGTCAAGCAGGTGATGTCATTCGTAAACATGGCGTACATTTTCACTGCTACACAGATGACACACTGACATACCTATCAATGAAACTTGGCGAAGTACAATTTGAACAGTTGGAGGCTTGTTTTAAAGACATAAAAGACAGGATGTCAGATAATTTTCTATTGTTGAATGCTGATAAAACAGAGATGTTGGTCTTGGGGCCCAAAAACCTCAGAAGCGGGTTATAAAATGTATCTCTGAATCTGGATGGTTGCTCCGTTGCTGCAAGTTTAGTGGTAAAAGACCTTGGTGTTACTATAGATCCTGGTCTCTCATTTGATAGTCACATCAAAAACATTTCCAGAGTAGCCTTTTTTCACTTGAAGAATATTGCCAAAATTAGGGGCTTCCTGTCATTAATAGATGCAGAAAAATTGGTACATGCCTTTGTTACATCTAGATTAGATTATTGCAATGCAATACTGTCTGGCTGTTCCAATACCTCACTCACGAGCCTACAACTCGTACAGAATGTTGCTGCAAAGATCCTGACTAGAACAAAGAAGTATGAGCACATTAGTCCTGTGTTAGCGTCACTTCACTGGCTTCCTATAAACTATCGTGTAGACTATAAGGTACTCCTCTTAACTTATAAGGTTTTGCATGGACTTCATCCCTACAATCCCCCACGTTCGCTTCATTCACATGATGCAGGCAACTTGGTAGTTCCTAGAATATCAAAAAATACAGCAGGTGGCAGAGCTTTCTCCTATAGAGCTCCTTTACTGTGGAACAGTCTACCCATCTCTGTGAAGGAGTCAGACACGGTCTCAATTTTCAAGTCTAGGTTAAAAACACATCTCTTTAGCCTCTCATATAGTCATTAGGTGCAGATGTGGAGGGGGCATAGCAATAGAGCCTTCTGGTGCAATGAGCTATCCTTACTGTCACCAATCATAAGTGATGATCCGCCCCTATTAGGACTGCTGATGATGTGGTGGGATGGTCTCGGAGTGCCCTCATGGCTGTGTGCTCCCTGTGCCACTCACCTAATTAGTTATGCTGCCCTAGATTACTTCTGCTGGTGCAAAAGTGTTGTTATCACTCTACTCTTTCCCCTGATCCGGTGTGATATTTATCATAGTCATAATTTCACCTCTCCTCTTTTCTCCCCGGCTTCATGGCACCTGCCCGGAGCTCACTTGCCAAGCTTAGTCCCCGGGGATTTCCATCGGCCCAGTACCCAGCCGCCCAGTGTCAACCCCCCACCCCTGCCATGTGTTAGCCAGATGTCGCTGGCCCGGACCCTAGCTGCTGGTTCCATCCCCCGCCCTGGTATCTGGAGGGATGAGGTCCACCCCACCCCTACACTTAGGATGCCGGTGGTCTGTTAAGCCTCAAGAGCCTCAAGGACTATTTATTTTTCTCTGTATCCCACGAGTTCATCTTGATCGCCTTTTAGCGCTTTGAGCTGCATTTAATTGTATGAAAGGCGCTATATAAATAAATTTTACTTTACTTTACTTACTTTTAAGGGGTCAGGGAATAATTTTCCAGTTTCCCACATTGGCTTTAATGGTTTTCTGGTTTTTTGATTCCCTCTGGAAAATGTCAATTGTGAAGTGCTGTGTGACAACCTGTTTGTAAATGGCACTATACAAAAATAAAGATTGATTGATTTATTGATAGAGGGCAAGCATGTCCATCGCCTCTTGCCCATTGTCTAAACCAGTGTTTCCCAAACTTTTTTTCTGCCAACCAAATTCACAATAAGGCTTATATGATTATCTATAAATCGTATGACGGGCAAATTTGTGCATGAATTAATAACTTTCCTGACCATTTTTATTATCTTGGATAATCGAAGATTATATATAGGCCCATATATATATAGAGTGTATATGGAGACTAACTGAAGAGTGGACCAACTTGTTTTTGGTCCACGAAACAAATTTGTATTATAAACCATATGTACGCAAGAATTGAGTAAACCATATAATATATATATATATATACAGTATGTCTGCCTAAACGTTTTATA
Organism: Aldrovandia affinis; assembly: GCA_029706075.1. Lineage (NCBI taxonomy): Eukaryota > Metazoa > Chordata > Actinopteri > Notacanthiformes > Halosauridae > Aldrovandia > Aldrovandia affinis. The sequence goes on along the minus strand of JAINUG010000259.1, from coordinate 1,233,527 downwards.
AATAACAACTATGTTTTATGCAGGTGTTATGGAAAACACACATATGGGCCTAAATACTTTATAAATGAGACAAAGTAAATGCATTAGGTTTTTATTTCCATCAGTAAAACAGAATTTAGGCCTATGATAGCTTTTCATATATAGATTCAACCAAGGCCTATAAATTAGGCCTATCAGAACAATAGGCCTACAAACATTTAATAGGCCTTGCCTACTATCAAATACGCGTTTGAAAAAAAAAAAAAATATATGCAGCATAGCCTATTATCAGAACAAGCAGCCTAGGCCTATGTGTTTAAGTGCAGCTATCAAACGTATAGTAAGTAGATCAATCAATTCGAACAGTCAACAATAGGCCTACATTTGTTAAACACACCAGATCTATTCCATGGCATATCTAGGCCCCCTAATTAGTCACATTATCCTGGCTAATGTGATAGGTGCGCTTGCTTGCTTTTTAGTATAGTGTTCCAGTCTGGTGTACAGGAGGAGAGAGCAACGCGCATATCGGGTGCGGCATTCAGTCTATTTCTATGTTTTGTCTTCATTTTTGTCAGAACTGAAAATCCAAACTCGCACTTGTATGTCATTGTGAAGGGGATAAGTAGCAAAATGCTTGCCTTACTTAGGACAGGATATTCAGCTTTGATGCTTATCCAGAATGAAGATAATAGCATGCATTCATGTCTTCTTTTCAGCATGCGATCGCTGCTCAGCTGTAACAGCTCTGTTTCTTCAGCAGGAGTTAGTCCCAGATCCAGAAATGACTCCGGGTTTTCAAATTCAAAGGGATTTGGAATCCACCTTTTTTCACTCAAAATGTCATATCTCTCCGTTGGGTAATAGCAATCAAAGTTATCTATGAGTGCTTCTATGTGTATCTGATTAAGTCCATGTGGAGGACGTCGGTCTCGGCCACATGGGAGTGGCATGGTTGCCTATCTTGTTTCATGTGGTAGAGGCCTTTGGAGGAGTGAGACTTTCCGGGGGCAGGTTTGGCACTGTCACAGGGTGTGAGAGTGAACTGTTGGTTTAATTATTATTTGATTATTTAATTGGTGTCAATCAGTCAATTGGCTGATTGGTTGTCTGTGTGAGAATGTGAGTTGAGTGATTGTGATTGGGTGATTGCCTCACGAGTCCCACCTGAATTAAGCCTATTTAAGAGCAGGTGGGGCGAGTGGGGAATCAGTCAGTCTTGTCTTGATGTGTGTGTGAGTGCGCGTGCACGTATGTGGTGAAATGTTGTGAAATGTGGAATGTTTGATGTTGAATGTTGGGTGTTTAATGTTTGTGGAGTTTTGTGTGTGTTTGTCGAAAGTGACTGAGTAGAGTGCTTCCTGTGTGAGTGGGGAAGAGGGAGAGGGGGTGCGCTTTAGGTGTCCGCCTCTCTCCCTCTGTGTGATTATGGAGGAGTGAGAGGGTGCCCTGGAAGAGGGTCCGCCTCTCGCCCTCGGTTTTAGTAAAAGAGAGCTCGCACTCGACAGTGGAGAGTGTCTGAGCAACAGCCCAAGAACTCACTGGAAAAGTGGAGGTGTCTTGGGGCTGATTGCCAGAACTCTCACTGGGGGGAGTGGCGAGTGTCTCTGGATGAAAGAGTAAGAGAACTCTAACTGAAAAGTTTGAGTGTCTCAGTATGAATGGGTGGGAAGCACTTGAAAGGTCACTGGATATGTGTGTGCCTGAGGAGGTTCCAGGGGAACTCCGGAGGAAGAGGCGCGGTGTCCCGTAAGTTTGGTTATTTTAACTTGTTATTTTAGTTTGTTGTTTTTACCCGAAAGGTTCGCGGCAAGTAGGGTGAAGATTTTTTGTCTGTGTTTGTGTTAGTCTTTGTTATATGTTAACCTGCTACTCCCACTGTCTCTCTCCCATGTCTGGGGGGAGAGACAGAAAAGTGAATAAATAAAATCCGGTCCGTAGACCGACAAACTCCACTCCGTGTCTCCTGGCTGTTCTGTTCCCATTCAGGGTTTGTCACGTGGCGTGTGACAGTCCAGTTCAGACGTTTCACATCTGTGTCAGTGACATCATTTTCCTCTATGTGCTGTAACACAGGGGGAAACATGTAGTGGCTTGGGTTTGGCTGGCTGAGTCGTGCAAGCCACAGCTTCAGGGACTTTTGAAAAGTGAGAACATGTTTCCAATTTCGGAAAACATCGTTGTGCTGTCTCTGCAATTTCAAATTCAGCTCGTTCAGGGATGAAAAGATATCTGCCAGATACGACAAAATGAAAAGCCAATCATCAGTGAACAAATCGGCAAGGGAGGACTTCTTCTCGAGGAGGAAAGCATGAATTTAGTTTCTCAGTTCATACACCCTGCTAAGAACTGCCTTTTGACAGCCAGCGCACTACCATATAAAACAGTAGGTGGGTGTGCTCCGCCCCCATGTCAGTGCACAGCTGATCAAAAAGCCGATTGTTGAGTGCGCTGCCTTTAATAAAGTTTACAACGCGGATACGTTATTTTAGTGCTTTGTCTAAATTGGGAGGCGTTCCTTTGCATGCCAACGCCTGTCGATGAATGAAGCAATGATTCCACACAATGTCTTTGCTAGCAGCTTCTTTGATTCTTTCCACAACTCCGCTGTTTCTGCCTGTCATATTCGCGGCCCCATCAGACGTTATGCCTTTAAAACTGCCCCAGTCTAATCTGCACTTTGTAACCACATAGGCTAGTTGTTTAACCACATACTTCACCTGTCGTTTCAGTAGAAATAATCAAGCAACATAACAAGTCCTCCACAAATTCATTTTCCCACACGTACCTTACGTAAACCAACAAAGTTGCGCAATCTGAGACATCTGTGCTCTCATCGAGCTGTATTGAAAAATCACCAGCTGTCTTTAGTCTCTAAATAAGCTGTTCCTCAAGGTTGTCTGAAATGTCATTAATTCTTCAGGAAACAGTGTTGTTACTCAGGGGGATACATTTAAATTTTTCCGCTGCTAACCATGTCTATTGCGGCAGGCAGGATACATTTTTCTGCAATAGTGTGGGGCTCTTTCTCTTTGGCTACACGGTAAGAAACCATATAGGATGCTAGCTGGGTTTTGTCATTTATTGTCACATTTCTACGAAGAACCCCAGCCGATGATTTAATTTCCAGTGCCTTTCTTTTAAAGAAATCCAATGGTTTATTTTCCAACTCGCGGTGCAGTGTTAATAAATGTCTTTTTAATTTGGTTGGCTTCAAACTCTCATTTGCGAGTTTTTCGTTGCATATAACACAGAAGGATAGGATCGATCTGCGTTTTAGTGTAAAAGAGCTTTCCATGACTGGCTGCTGTATGTCTCTGGCGTGAAACGTGTACTGCATATATAATTCTTAAACAGGCCTATACATAGGGGAGAGCGGGGTAAGTTGTCACACGGGTAAGTTGTCACACTGTTCATACCTCCAACCACAGGGGCGCTATCTCAGCTACTTTGTTGCAACTAGGGCCAGATTCAAATTCCTTTTCACAGGTGGTCAAAGGTCACTTTAATTACATGTGAGCACAAGTTTTGTGTTTGTCTCCTTCAAAAGTAAGTCAATGGCACCTTACATTTTATGTAATAAAACTGTGTTAGGTATAAATGTTCAAAATTATATTTGTGTACCGAATAAAGGAAACAATAAGGTGTTTCTTGATATGTTAGCTGCAGTCCTATGTTGAACTAGCCTTGAGATTTAACAAACATTAGCCCACATGCCCGTTTGGGGCAAGTTGTCACATGAGGCTACATGAAATGTGTTTTTGAAGGAAAGAAGCATTGAGGGAAGGAAAAAAGGAACGAACAAACGAAGGAACAAAAGAAAGTGAGATGATGGTGAGAAATTATAAAAGAAAGACAGAGAATGGCAGCACACCTCCTGACATAATGTTGAAGGCAGTCAGACAGGTGAAGCTGGAGAACAAATCAATCAGAAGCACAGCAAACGATTTTAATATAAATTACCGTACTAAAAGGTTACCAGCGAAGAAATAGTCAGTCAGGCAGCCATGCCAACAACAGTGCTTGGCTATAGAAAGCCACGGCAGGTATTTCCACCTGATTTGGAGATGCAGCTTGTTCATTATATCGCTAGGTCAGCTGACATTTATTTTGGTCTGTCACCAAGTGAGATCAAAAGACTTGCCTACCAGTTTGCTGTGGCACACAAGCTGAAGTTCACACCAATGTGGGTAGAAACAGAAAAGGCCTTGCCAGAGCTAGTAGCTTCAACCGAGAAAATGTCAATGCCTTCTTCGACAATTTAGCAAATGTGCTAGACAGACATCAATTTGGACCAGGGGACATATGGAATGTCACTTTTTTGACTTCCTGAAACTGGGGTGACCACGGTCCATAAACCTGACAAAGTAGTGGCCAGACATCAACACAGCATGTGATTCAAACAAGTTCCTGGGAGGGTCACTGACCTCCACTGAAAGGGGACGCTTGTCACAACCCTGTGCACACCCAGACACAGACCCGTCTATTTAACTGTCTACAACTCCATACTGAAATAATATATGAATATGTATATGCATACCTTTCATTTGGTATGACATTTATACCATTGTGATGTATTGCGCCCAGTACAGGTAAGACAGAGTGAAAAGTGTGACAACATACTAGTATTAGACACACTAAGTAATAACACAGTAACAGTATCTACCAATGAGTTTTTTATGTTTTTCAGTGAGCCCATGGAGGTGACCGATGGAGGTTGCTGAGGGAGGCCATTTGGCCCATGTGATTCCCCATGTGATTTAAATGGTGTTATACAATTCTACATTTATTGTGAAAAGAACTGGGATGTTTTCATCATTTGTGTCACCTCCGTCAGATTGTTGTCACCACCGTCAGATGGACTTTTTTTTTCATTTTCAAAGAAAATATGATGTTTGGTCAGTTAGTACTGTTGATCAATTAAATTACTGAATGATACATGTCTAATGATGTTTTCTTTCTCTAAGAATATTACTTTTATATCCTTAATTTTAAAAACAAAGTTAGATAATGAAGTAATTTTGAAATTGGGGTTTTCAGAATAGTGTGAAATCAGAACAAAATGTATTAAATGCATTCAAATTACATATCTGAGTAACTGAACACCATTGTTGGATACTTGAGGACTTAAAAGCTTTGTTGGACTGAACAAATTTAAATAAAATCCTTTTTATTGTGTCTGACGGAAGGACATACATTAAGTTATGAAGAGAATAATGTTTAATTTCTGAAAAAGTGTATGAATAAGAAACCTGTTCCTTTACATGGTTTTGTAGCTGAGACCTATGTCTACAAACTTATCCATTTCAAATTCATGAAGTATTGAGAAATATGTTTTGTCCTGACTCTCAAGAATCAGTGACCTGTCAAATGCTAACTAACTGGCTGTTCTACTTGCATTGCTGGCTACTGCACCAGTGGTTTCTAATAGCTTCCATGTACATCTATGAACTTGGCTAGCTAGGTAGGTAGCTATTGATTTCATAGCTGAAACAGTCTTTTGTGCTTGCTATAGCTAAGTTAGGCTGAAACAGTCTTTTGTGCTCACTATAGCTAAGTTACACTAGAGTTAAATGTAGCATCCACCAGCCGGGGATCACATCTGGCTGATTGTAAAACTAGCTAGCCAGCTAGCTACCTATAAAAGCAGGGATTGCATCTACGTCAAGAATTGCACGCACTGTCAGGTGGCAGTTGTCACAGGTCCATAGCTAGCTAATGTAACACCCAGCTACGGCCAGTCAGCAAACCATCCACAACTCTCTCAGCTCAACCTACCATCAACCTTTGGCTGGTCCGATACGGTGTGTGCTGCCTATCAGGGATGCGGTTCGAAACCTGTCTCTACCAGACTGGCCCTGGTCGTCACCTCCAATCAGCCCATTTGGCTGTCTGCCCCAGGATGAGGTGAAGGTTGAGCCGGCTCGGGTCCGCAGTGAAGCACGTAAGGGAGTCTCCAGAACGTGGGGGGGGGAATTCCGTCTCGAAGGAAGCGGAGTTCGCTGCCCTCTGAGAATTAGCTTGCCTTGTAGAGACGAGCGGTGGACTCGTGTGGGGAGGGTAAATCGAAATAAATTGAGGGTGTAATTGGCTACTAAATAGGGAGAAAAACTGGAAAAAATCTGAAACAAAAAAATAAAAAACATTTCTGAACATTAATTAAAAATAAAAAACTAGAATAATTTGGATTGATAAGTCTACACTTGCTGAGTGAGTACTTGGTAGAAGCACCCTTTGCTTGAGTTACGGCCACAAGTCTGTATGTACCAGCTTTGCACACCTATATTGGGCAATGTTTGCCCATTCTTCCTTACAGAACTGTTCAAGCTCAGTTAGAGTGGGGACCGTAGATGCTGTGCTGTGTCTTAACTGTTTCTGTTTTTTGTGTGTGTTTTATGTTTTTATGAACCCATGTCAAAGACAATTCTCTGTCACAAATGTGATGGACAATAAAGTTTTCTAATCTAATCTAATCTCTTCAAGTCATTCCACAGGTTTTCAATAGGAATAAGTCAGTGTTCTGACTAAGCCACTCAAGGACATTTACCATTTTGTTTTTTAACCACTCCTGTTGCTTTAGCTGTGTGCTTTAAGTCATTGTCATGGTGAAAGGTGAGCCTCCTTCCCAATTTCAACTTTCTTGCAGAGGGCAGCAGGTTTCACTCAATCATTTTTCTGTGTTTTGCTCCATCCATATTCCCTTCTATCCTGACAAGTGCCCCAGTCCCTGCTGATGAGAAAAAACCCCATAACAGAATGCTGCCACCACTATACTTTACAGTAGGGATGGTGTTCTTTGGATGATGTGCTGTACTGGGTTTTCGTTTGAATCCTTAAACCTGCTGAGTGGTGAGCACATTTGATTTGTTTGAATCCTTAAACTTGCTGAGTGGTGAGCACATTTGATTGAAATTAAGCATATATGGTACAGCAGCATTTTGAAAAGCAAAAAAAGTGTGTTGGAAAGCACTGTCATGAGATCGGTCAGAAAGAATGCTCTCACTTGAATTTCCAGCTTTTTTGGCTTTTTGTTCATGCTTATGATCACTTAAAACATACCCACGCTCATGTTGCAGTCAAAGTCACTCACGCTCATGTTGCGATCAAAGTCACTCACGCTCATGTTGCGGTCAAAGTCACCAATGCTCATGTTACGGTCAAAGCTGATCTGGTAAGGAAGGCTGACCTGTGCGAGGGACGTGCTGCGGCACCGCCCACTGTCCATGGCACTCCCTTCCCTGCCACGCCCACCCTGGCTAGACGTGCACTTGTAACAGCTCCACCCATGCAGCCGCTCCCCGGACATGCCACAGTCCTTATTCTGCAGGCACTGGCAGTGGTAGAGGTGACCACAGCTGCAACACACAGGGTTTGAATGGAGATGATACAAAAGGTTGTGCAGTAAAAGCATGCAAAGGTTCTTATATATTAATTTTATTCCATCAATGCCAGAAAGATAATATCAGGCAACACACTTGTGTTTCTAAACGCTTGAATTAAAATTGGAAAAACTTTGACTCAAGTCAAAGACAAATGGGGAAACATGTTACTTGCTAGGTGTTTGTAATTTGAAATGAATACTCTGGCCCATGGGTTCTCAATCCTGGTCCTGGAGAGGCACAGTGTATGCTGGTTTTTGGTTTGTTTTGTTTTTGCCACCAATTCAGACACAAGAAAACAGGTGAGGTGAGTTAACTGTGTAATCAACTGCTGGACCCAATTATAGTGCATGAGACCGATGACCCTAGAGCAGCATGGCTCATGTGGGCGTTTTCCCAAAGTGAAGGCATGGTGTGGCTCTGTGCTCACCTGAAGATGATGATCTGATCCTGTGCCTCCGGGCCACGCCTGTACTGCTGCACACAGATGCTGCAGTAGTCCTGCCGAGGGCGCAGGCCGCGGCTCACCGCTGCACGCAGGTGTGAGAGGGACCAGTGCAGGTCCTGATTCAGCAGGCTGCTCGTGGTCTGCAGCAGTGTCTGTGGCCAGAGATAGAGGGCACGCGTTACACAACAATACCTTCATCATTTTACAACAGACCCTAATCCACTGCCCAAGGAGGCAGGGGTATAGAGCAGTGGTTGTGCTTCCTGTCCTAGGTGAGACATGGCTGTTACCTGGACTGGACCAACTCATCTGACTGTACTTATTAGAGGTGTGCAGATTGGGGGGGCATTCCAGGTCCATCTCTTCATCAAGTACTCATGTACTGCGAAATGGCTTGGTTAGTCCTGAAGCTGAGCAGGGCTGGGCTTGGTTAGTCCTGAAGCTGAGGGCTGGGCTTGGTTAGTACTGAAGCTAAGCAGGTGTGGGCTTGGTTAGTACTAAAGCTAAGCAGGTGTGGGCTTGGTTAGTACTTGGATGGAAGACCTCCTGGGAAAACTAAGTTGGTGCTGGAAGTGGTGTTGGTGGGCCAGTAGGGGGCAGTCTTCCCTTTGACCAAATGAAAAAAGCCCAATACCTCAGTGTAGTGATGGGGACACTGTGCTGTATGAGATGCTGTCTTTCAGATTAGATGTTAAACTGAAGTCCTGACTCACTGTGGTCATTAAAGATCCCATGGTACAAAGAGTAGGGGGTTCCATAGTGTGCTGCTTACATTTCTAACATGGCTCTTTCAATCTGCAACCTAATCATCCCCCAGTTTAATTGGCTCAATAATTAATTAGCTCAATAATTCCCTCCATCTGCACCTCAGCTGATGTGTGCTGAGTGTTCTGGTGCAAAATGGCTGCCGCGCATCACCCATGTGGGTGCTACATGTTGGTGGTGGTAGAGGTGAGTTTCCCCCAGTCACTGCAAAGCGCTTTGGGTCCTTGAAAGGTGCAATATAAATGCAATCAATTATTATTATTATTATTACTCTTCATTTGGTATTTTGGACCAACATTGGACCATTTATTTGGACCAACATTTTCATTTTTTCTGTGTTTGTGTTTCCTGTGTGTGTGTGTGTATATGTGTTTTTTCTGTGTGTATTTGTGTGTATGTTTTTTCTGTGTGTGTGTGTGTGTGTTTTTATTAGCATATTCATGGCCAGATTTACTAAAGGATTGTGACTGCTTTTCCAATGCAAAAGGAGTCGCTACAAGGTGGCAATATCTACATCGGATTTACTAAATGGTCTCAATGGGTAAAATTGCTATTAGGATGTAATTTGCGGGGTAAATCACTTTGAGACTTTCCTTTAGATCGGGGGTATTCAAATCCAGGCCTCGATGTCTGCAGGTATTTGCTCCAACCACACACTACATCACCTGATTTCAAATAATTTGTTTACCTCCTTGGTCCAGGAAGCGAGCTAATTAGTGAAATCAGGTGGTGTAGTGCATGGTTGGATAGTATCAGCTTTAGATGAATAGTTACATCTGTTCATGCATATACACATATTGTACACCTGTGGTAAATGCCCTAAAACAGGGTGGCGATTTTGTAAATTAGATTTACAAAACTCCTGAAACCAGGCGGTATTTTATGAGTGCTGATATCACCAAGGTAAATCCCATTTTGTATTGTTCTTTACGAGGTAGTAGTCACTGTCCCAGTGATAAAAAAATCAATTTAAAAAAATCACAAATGTTGTTGCAAATTACACCGGTTCATGTCACAACAGCTTTACTTTCAGGAGTACCTGTATCTACAGACACCCAAGTCAGAATTACATATACAAATTCTATTAAAATAAAAATGATATGAAAGGACACATGATTAATCCGTATAAAAAAAGTTCTGAATTTGAACAATTATCTTATTGTACGTATGCGGTCAGGAGGGTATAGAATGAATCATGAATACAGTTTTACATGGCCTTCTCCCATAACAAGTTTAGTCCTTTCTATACTTTATTCTTTCCTCAGTTGGAGCACCGCCATTGTCTTTTTCACAAATTTTGTTTTTCTTTTGGACGCCGCCTGATCCTGACTCTCAGTCCTCTCTCTGCTGATGCTCTCTGTTTTCCACACTACACACAGTTTGGAATGTGCTCTAATGACATCATCTCTCACCGCCAGATCCATTTGTTTGTTGTCCCTCGGGTAATAAAAGCAATGGCACTGTCATGCCAATATGTGTCCGCCTGAAAATAATGTGTCCGGATGACGTCATTGGAATTTTGGACTGTAGTTGCTATGCCAACATAACGAGCTCGCATTCCTGAGTGACAAAACCCGGAAGAATGTGTCCGGGTGATGTCATTTAGCTACGAATAAGCTGTACAGCTAAGTTAGCTGCCTTGCTACGAACATAATATATGAATTATAATATATCATTATATTATAATTATATAGCCAACTAGCTACAAAGATAATAATATGCATTGTCTGTTCAGCTGTACAGTTAATTTAGCTGGATAGCTACAAATATAATATATGGAAGTCATTAAATTACAGCTAGGTGGCTAGCTACAAATAACCATTGCTTGCTCAGCTGTAAAACTAGCTAGCTGGCTAGCTACGAACATAATATATGAATTATATAGCCAGCTAGCTACGGAGATAATAATATGCATGGTCTGTTCAGACACAATATAAGCACAGTAGCCTATAAAAAAGGAAATGATAAAGGTTATCTGATGTAGTGATCTGTCTCCGACGACACAATTTTTATTTCACTAGCAAGTATTTCACTAGCCATCTAAGCAGGCGATCCATATATTATATTATAGGCAGCTAACTTAACTGTACAGCTGAACAGACAATGCATATTATTATCCTCGTAGCTAGCTGGCTATATAATTCATATATTATGTATTCACATATATATTAGTACCCTCACTTAACAAAACTAACATAACATTATTCACCGAAATATCACAAATCCACTGCGCAAACCCACTATTCATGTTTATACACATAGTAGCATTAGCCTTTTTACCGGAGTATTATAACAATAGTTTGTGTGTCTTACCACACCACCTCTATTACCCTTTGTTAAGAGACCAAGCAAACAAGGCTGGCTACTCCACATGGTCAGTTAAAAAAGCATGCATCCATACACATACACATACACACATTCACATTCCTCATACACACATATACACATTTACACAAACACTCACATTCTTCACACACATATACACATTTACACACAAACATTCACATTCTTCACACACACTACACATTTACACAAACACTCACATTCCTCAAACACACACATATACACATTTACATACAAACATTCACATTCCTCACACACACACATTTACACACAGACATTCACATTCCACACACACATTTACACACAAACATTCACATTCCTCAAACACACACAAACATTCACATTCCTCACACACATGTACACATTTACACACATTCATATTCCTCACACTCACACACACACACACACACACACACACATTCCTCAAACACACGTACACATTTACACACAAACACTCACATTCCTCAAACACACACAAACATTCACATTCCTCACACATGCATATACACATTTACACACACTCATATTCCTCTCTCTCAAGCACGCACGCACGCACGCACACACACACATACACATTTACACACAAATACTCACATTCCTCACACACACACATATATGCACAAACACTCACATTCCTCAAACATATCCACCCCTTTTTCTCATTTATTTTCCTTAATTCAATGCTTAGTTTCCCCTTATTTTCTGTTGTTGATTTTATTATCTTTACAGTTGTTTTACTATTGCTAAAACACAATTTCTGAAACTAGAGCCCTATGTCGAAACTACACACAAAAACCAAAAACTTATACACAAAATACAAAATACAAAATATCTTACATCTCTTGCAAAAACAAACACTTAATTCAAAACTATATAAACTCTGCCAAAAATTGTATTTTTGCATCACAACTTTACACACAAACACCAAATAAATAGCTCTTTCCACATGCCAACTGCACACTGATGTGCTAAGCATAAAACACTATTATGTAGCCTTTGGCATTTTCATTTGTAGCATGCTGTAAATATAGACTATGAACACAAATGCAATGGGGAAACAAACAAATTTGTTTATTCTCAATAACAGTATCAGACACAATTATTTTAACTGAAGATTACATGATCATTGTACTGTAAACAGTAATACAGTATATTGAATTTATAGTCCATCCTGTCTTCGATGTGCATCTGGCCACAGCGCCTCATCAACATCGCAAGCGATGTCCTCTCTTGCCAAACATCGGGGGAAGTACCGTCTTGAGTGGCGTATCCAGCCTTGGCACGCCTCCACATCAATATCGCCACAGGCCTCTTCCATCGCCTGGAGGAGAGTTGCGTGTTGGTAGGGTCGGTGGTCATACACCTTCCAACGCCACGGCAAAAATAATTCCTCAATAGCGTTCAGGAATGGTGAGTAAGGTGGAAGGGGGAGAACTTGAAATGGTGGGTGATTGCCAAACCAATTATGGACCACAGCAGACCGGTGAAAACTTACGTTGTCCCATATGACAACAAATTTGGAGTACCCTGGCACATTCCTCTGGTCATTGGGAATGAGAATGTCATGCAAGGAATGCGATAATATAGGCTGTGTTATATGGACCAAGAGTGGCATGGTGGTGAAAGACTCCATTCTGACCAATTGCAGCACACATTGTGATGTTTCCACCACACTGCCCAGGAACATGGACAATGGCATGCTGTCCTATGATGTTTCTTCCCCGGCGTCTGGTTTTGACTAGATTGAAGCCAACCTCATCAATATATATATAAACATGATGGTGTTCAGCAGCATCTAGCTCCATGACTCTCTGAAACAGTCAGGAAAAAGCATATTGAATGACAGAAAGGATACAGATATCAGTCCATATAGTGTAGCACAGTAATACAGTAAACTGGAATACAGTACCAATATTGTAATAGGCTAATATATCAAATGTAACTTACTTGTACATATTCATAGCGCAGTTGTTTCACTCTTTCAGAGTTTCTTTCAAACGGCACTCTGAACAGCTGTTTCATATGGAGTTAATGCCGCTTCAGTAGATGGCCCATTGTGGATAAACTTACCCTGTGTATGTTGTTGAATGTTGTGTTGTCAGTAATTATGTGGTGTTGCAGTTGTCGTAAAAGTATGCTGTTGTTTGCAATGACCATGTTTATGATTTGCTGTTCCTGTTATTGTGTGAACAGGTGATTTCTTCCTCCTGTGGGCGGTCGCCTTGCAATTCTGCAAAAACAGAATGCGAGTGTTTATGGTCTAAGATCTCCTATGAAATACTGTAAAGACATACAGAGGGTAGGATTTCTTACCTGTTCTCATTTCGAAATGTCCTGATGATACCTGCTACAGTGTAGCGGCTCAAATTAGGCTGGACCCTCTGACCAGCCTCCTGTAGACTCAAGCCATGGTTGATGACATGATCAATCAAAGTGGCCCGGATCTCATCTGCGACATGTCCTCTCACCACTCCTTGTCCTCTGTGTCCTCTTCCTCCTTCTCCTCTTGCTCCTCTTCCTTGTCCTCCTTCTCTTCCTAGTCCTCGTCCTCCTCTTACACGAACACCTCTTCCTCTAGCTGTCTCTCCAAAATTGGCCTCCATTGTTGTGCACACCAAAGAGCAAATCTGAATCCTATTTATAGTGTTCAAGCTCTGATTTCTAAGTGATCTCATTGGTTACAGGTGTTTTCACATGTGCATTCTGTGTGCAGGTGATTGATAATTGAGTGTGGTATTTCAATGGCAGTGTTTAGCAAACAACACACACAGGCTTTTAGTTTTGAATGATGTGTCTAATGTAGATAACTATGTGTAGTTATTTGCAAAACGTTTTAGAATTTCAAACTTAGTGTAAAGCAGACAATGTGCTTATGGTTTAGCATACTTCATCAATAGATAAGCTACATGAGTTAGTGGTTTCAATAATTGTGCCAGAAGTACCAGTTTTTGTGTCTTAGCAAGAGCAAAAAACTGTAATAAACATTTGTTAAACATTGCATCTGTTTTGATGATATGGAAACATGGGAATATAGCCAAAATAGTTTATTCCAAGGACTCCAAAAATCCTTCACGCTTGTGTATTGTCAATAGTTGTAGCTTTAATATAAAATGTAAGCATTGATATATTCATAATCCATAAGCGAATAATCAAATGAGACTGATTATAATCATTACATTTTATCACACTGATTAAACATAACCCGGTGTGGTAAAAACATTTATAATATTAATGCCCCACACTATGGAGGGCGTGATACACTGGCTTTTGTGTACTGGGGTGTCTTGAATCACTACTTCAATCATACACTTTTTGAAATGCATGACACAGGTGCCACAGTATCAGCAATGTAAGAATTAACTACATTATTATTTGGTTATGTTTCAACAAGCAATCATACATGCCCCTCCTTCATCATTACCAAACCAATAAAGAAACATTAAAGAGCATTAAAGCCAGTAGATAGCAAATACTGTTAAGACGTTCACATCCTAACACCCCCACCCCTGCCATGTGTTAGCCGGATGCCGCTGGCCCAGACCCTAGCTGCTGGTTCCATCCCCCGCCCTGCCCTGGTATCTGGAGGGATGAGGTCCACCCCACTCCTACACTTAGAATGCCCTTCCGGTGGTCTGTTAAGCCACATGAGCCTCAAGGACTATTTGTGTTGTTTTTCTCTGTATCCCACAATTTTCCAGGAGTTCATCTCGACCGCCTTTTAAGGGGTCAGGGAATAATTTTCCAGTCTCCCACATTGGCTCCAATGGTTTACTGTTTTTTCGATTCCCTCTGGAAAATGCCAATTGTGAAGCGCTGTGTGACAACCTGTTTGTAAATGGCGCTATACAAAAATAAAGATTGATTGATTGATCCTCTGTCAGTGTTGGGCTTCCTCACCATGTCATTGAGATATGACTGTGTTGTCTGACTGCAATCACTCCATAACTAAATGTGCTGCCCTAAGGACACACTGCATATCTATAATCAGCCGAGAGCCAGTTAATCTCCCTGTTCCTGGTGGGCTGATGGAGAGGTGTGATGAAGCACCTGACTCATGTAACACAGTGTTTCATCCATTTTAATTACACTGAGCTCTGATTCATTCCTTTCAGAGTGGGGAGATGTGAGATTGTGCAGTTCTATTTTAATCAATGCCTTATCCAATCAATTATTTTCTCTGCTTTTCTTTCTCAAAAGCAATTACGTTTTTAGAAAGGGATTGACGTATTAATGGCCATTCTCTAATTTGGGATGAGACTTTTACCAGCATTCTAATAAAATGGAATCATTGGACTTTATAATTGAGTTTAACCCCCTGAGGTCGACGGGAGCGGCGCCGCTCCCAGCAGCAATAAAAGTATATTACTATTTCTAACTTCGCGATATTTTATCATACACACGCGACAAAAACATTGACAGAAACCTTAGAATCGCGACTTTCCGATTTGAGCACTGGCAAATCAAATGGGATTTTTTAATTAGGTTAATTAGACCAAAAGAAAACCTTGCCTTTTACTCTCTTTTTTTACCTGGTAGTAACGTCCCCCTTCTATTGACATGGTAACTAGGTGCAAGTTTCTGGGAGGTGTGTGGGGAGGGGCATGGGGCCATGTGTGAAAACGCCGGCGTAAACACATAAACTGTCCCGACAATTTGAAGCAAGATTTTATACAGACATACAATTTTATTCAAGATGGAAAGATTTTCTGCGCTGCAGTGTTTAAGAGTATTGATGTAAAGCGACGAAGACAATAACTGACGAAGAGTAAGTAACTATATTTGATTTGCCATGTTATCAAATACTCGTATATATATTCAATATATGAATTCCGCGTCTTGTGACTACATATTCCGCGTGTTGCAACGTAACAAATTGCAATATGCACACAAGATCTATGGAAGAATACTTTTCAAACAGCCTAAAATGTTATTTATTTCGCTTGTTTTCAAATACTCGTGAAAATATATGAATTCCGCGTCTTGTGACGCCAAACATATTCTGCGTGTTAGTAACTTAATCTAAATCCCTAACGTTATTAGATTAGTTGGTTAGTACTATACACATCTACCTAATATATACAAAGTGCAAATTAGAAAGTAAGAAGGAAGAAAACGAGATAATAAGCGAAGGCGGAAAAACCCCGAATAGTATAAACTCCCGAAGTGCATGACAAGACAAGGAGTTGATCTCGAAATAAACGGAACAAGGACAGACAGGGAGCAGAACGTGACAGAACAGGGAAAATGCAATACTGGATAAAGAATAATGAATAAGGACTGAATGAAAAATAAACAAAGACCAAAAAACAACAGAACAGGAACTCAGAATATAACACTGATGCCCTTTGAGAGAGAGATGGCCCATCTGACAGATCTTAGAGGTGTGGACAATGAATAATGAATATTCAGGTATTTAGCATTTAGCCCTCCCACAGCCTGAAATAAATGTGACCAGTTCTGATAAAAACAGGTTTTTAGCTATTTAGATCTCAGATGTGCTAAACTGTTTTCACACCCTTACATAACCAAGACCTTGATGAACAAACGCACATTGGCAAAACAATTCGTCACTATAGTTTAGTGTGTGCTTTCACAACTTTTGTGACAGCAGAAAAATTTACTATTTTTAACTTGTGTGTTTGTAGATCTATTTACAAGCTGCATATGATACTGACCAAACTATTGATGGCATACAAATGTAGCTGTGATTGTCCTTCAAATAAAAATATCAAACACTTTGGAGTAAGTGTGTGTTAAATTGATGAAATTGAGATAAATATCAGACCATGCCAAAATCAAAAAACATCTAAAAGCTTAGCACGGACCTCAGAGGGTTAAGCCCTGATGTACACATCTAGACTCGGCCAATAGCATGCAAGGGAGGAGTTAAAAAGCTAAAGGGTGGATTAATTGGTGTGTGAGGTGAAGACATGGATAACACAGAGAAATAAATGCAAAACTACTTAAAATCACAGTTTAACATGTAGATTCAGTATCTGAATGTAAAAGGTTTAAGAAATCAATCAGCAGACCAAGGTCTTGTGACAGACAGCAGTGGATTGGTTACTGAGTTAATGACTGGATCCTGTGCGTACAAGAGCTGACACATTCTACAGAGCTGGGAGGGCCGGGTGGCCATTGAAGAGGAGTGTGAGCAGAGTGTATGTACACCAATGCACAGAGTGCATGTACACCACTGAGTAGATTGTATATATACCACTGCACAGAGTACATGTACACCACTGCACAGAGTGCATGTACACCACAGAACAGAGTGCATGTATACCACTCAGCAGAGTGCATGTATACCACTGCACAGAGTGCATGTATACCACTGCACAGAGTGCATGTACACCACAGCACAGAGTGCATGTATACCACTGAGTAGAGTGCACTGCACTTTAATGCATATTTGGTTATGCTCACATACATACATATGAATATCTTTGCTAGTTCAGTCCACCTCAACCCTACCAAGCAATTCTTGGTATGCTCTTGTTCAGTACTACCCGACAAATTTGTATGTGCTAAAATTATTTGGCCAGCTAGCATAATTAACCCCCTGAGGTCGGCTGGATCGGCGCCGATCCAAGCAGCAATACAAGTATATTACTATTTCTAACTTCGCGATATTTTATCATACACACGCGACAAAAACATTGACAGAAACCTTAGAATCGCGACTTTCCGATTTGAGCACTGGCAAATCAAATGGGATTTTTTAAATTAGGTTAATTAGACCAAAAGTAAACCTTGCCTTTTACTCTCTTTTTACCTGGTAGTAACGTCCCCTTCTATTGACATGGTAACTAGGTGCGAGTTTCGGGAGGTGTGGGGAGGGGCGTGGGGCCATGTGTGAAAACGCCGGCGTAAACACATAAACTGTCCCGACAATTTGAAGCAAGATTTTATACAGACATACAATTTTATTCAAGATGGAAAGATTTTCTGCGCTGCAGCGTTTGAGAGTATTGATGAAAAGCGACGAAGACAATAACTGACGAACAGTAAGTAACTATATTTGATTTGCCATGTTATCAAATACTCGTATATATATTCAATATATGAATTCCGCGTCTTGTGACTACATATTCCGCGTGTTGCAACGTAACAAATTGCAATATGCACACAAGATCTATGGAAGAATACTTTTCTAAAGAAGAACAGCCTAAAATGTTATTTATTTCGCTTGTTTTCAAATACTCGTGAAAATATATGAATTCCGCGTCTTGTGACGCCAAACATATTCCGCGTGTTAGTAACTTAATCTAAACCCCTAACGTTAGTAGATTAGTTGGTTAGTACTATACACATCTACCTAATATATACAAAGT
The DNA here is from genome assembly GCA_029706075.1 of Aldrovandia affinis. NCBI lineage: Eukaryota > Metazoa > Chordata > Actinopteri > Notacanthiformes > Halosauridae > Aldrovandia > Aldrovandia affinis. The sequence continues at coordinate 1,215,279 of JAINUG010000259.1, read as the reverse complement.
GCAATCTAGAAAGTAAGAAGGAAGAAAATGAGATAATAAGCGAAGGCGGAAAAAACCCCGAAAAGTATAAACTCCCGAAGTGCATGACACGACAAGGAGTGGATCTCGAAATAAACGGAACAAGGACAGACAGGGAGCAGAACGTGACAGAACAGGGAAAATGCAATACTGGATAAAGAATAATGAATAAGGACTGAATGAAAAATAAACAAAGACCAAAAAACAACAGAACAGGAACTCAGAATATAACACTGATGGCCCAGTGAGATGGCCCATCTGACAGATCTTAGAGGTGTGGACAATGAATAATGAATATTCAGGTATTTAGCATTTAGCCCTCCCACAGCCTGAAATAAATGTGACCAGTTCTGATAAAAACAGGTTTTTAGCTATTTAGATCTCAGATGTGCTAAACTGTTTTCACACCCTTACATAACCAAGACCTTGATGAACAAACGTACATTGGCAAAACAATTCGTCACTATAGTTTAGTGTGTGCTTTCACAACTTTTGTGACAGCAGAAAAATTTACTATTTTTAACTTGTGTGTTTGTAGATCTATTTACAAGCTGCATATGATACTGACCAAACTATTGATGGCATACAAATGTAGCTGTGATTGTCCTTCAAATAAAAATATCAAACACTTTGGAGTAAGTGTGTGTTAAATTGATGAAATTGAGATAAATATCAGACCATGCCAAAATCAAAAAACATCTAAAAGCTTAGCACGGACCTCAGAGGGTTAAGCAATTAACCAACTAAATAATTTCCATAAAAATATGAACAATTAACCCAATCCAGCCCACCGAAGGCCTGACGCCCCGAAAGGGAAGGGGGGTGGGGAAGTCTGGTGACCAATAAGATCCTGAACACGGCTACCAACCTAAATAAGAATAAAAGTACAGTACGTGAGATGACAGATGCTTTTTTCTTTCTTTTGCCAGACTAGTGATAGTTTCTTACCTTTTGGTTCTCCCATGGTCATAGGTTAGCATGGTTTCCCCCCTTTTAAAACTTGGTGCGATTTCGCTCGGACGGTGACTGTAGTTTCATACCTGAGATTCCCTACCTTCCCGGTAATTCAAATCGGGCATTTGGAGACTCAGCTGACTGACTGAGATCTTTCCCGCTCCTACTTCTTTCCTGTTTTCTTTATTCGGTGAACCGTAAGTAACCCAAGAGTATATTCCTGTCTCTATAATAGTTCATCCCTGGTTAAGCGTGCCTCTTGTAGCTAATGGAACATCTTTCCTTGCTAGATTCTTCCTGTTTTGTTTAAGTGTATTGTCTCCCCAAGTATGTATCCTGGTTTATCTCATTCTATAATAACTTTCATAAAAGTGAATGAATGAATGCTACTTTCTTATACCATTGAGGTAGTGATCAACTGTCAATGGCCGTGTGATATACTGAATTTGAAGGGTGTTTTTGGTCCTTTGAGTAGAAACACTATATTTTGAATGTTGGGAAGTAATGACAGTTATTTTATAACTCTTCCTAGGCTAAAGTATTCAGAGTACTTAAGCCATTATCAGGTTAGTCGTAGATAATTGATGCTGGATTCAAATGGACAATAATTAAGTTATTATTGAATTTGATATTTAATTATTAAGTTTAATATTAGCATTAAGGAATGAATTGTCACAATCATTACAGATCCATTGTTTCAGTTGTTTCAGGGACCAAAGTACTGAAGCTATCAAACTCAAAGAACCAGACCCTGGTGTAACTGATTGTTATTTTTTATAAATAGGATTGTGATTTTTAATTAAATTGTTGATAAATTCTTCACATTATTTGATAGGCTCAAGCCACTTATTCATTCAGTTTTTTATACAGATATTATTGTCTATTTATTTATAGAATTATTTATTAATGAATTCTTAAGATTGTTCACCTGTGGATTTAAGACTGTGCAGTTCTAAGTCTGTAAAACAACATGATAGAAATATCTGTTTGTTTTACTCCTACTGAGTTACCTATAGCTTAGCCTATTGTGTAGTAATTAATAATTAGTTAGTGATGTTGCTCAGTATACATTACACGCCATGGTCTAATGCTAGCAATCCTCTGATATTCAAGCTTATGTTGAAAATAAACTGAGGGTGACACTATTCTCAAAACAACTAACATTTGATGTTTAAGTTAGCCTTATATGGTACCGATAGAAGTAGTCTAGCTAGCAGGCTGGATGGTTGATGTTACTTATCTCACCTCAACATTACTTATCTACTTATATAACTAGCTAATGTGCTAGCTACAGACAAAGCGTTAGGAAGACAAAGTGCTGCCCTCATCGTCCTCTCCGTTCATCACCTCCTCACAGCTCGACACATCTCTGCTCTCCGCATCGCAGCACCCCTCCTTTCTTCCTCCTCCTACATGAGGAAGAGGAAAGCCACCACAAATGTAGCTGAAATGATGCCCATCTTTCTATTGACTGGCAATGACAGGTGACTGAAAACCAACAATAGTGTCACAAGCTGTGCCACGAGCAAGAAGCTTACTTGCCATGTATAAGTGAAACTCCATGTTGTACATGTTGTAAACATGCTTGACTTTATTGTTGGCATTAGGTACATAGTCATTAACAACAAAAGGTCATGTCTCATAATGCATCATTATAATAATAAGGATATTGCTTATTAATATTTAGGATATACACACTGTAAAGTTACTTTGTTGAGAGAACCAGAGAAGAGGTTATAAATATGCCTAGAAGTACAGCCAATGTACAGAATGTTTTATAGGACTTTGAAATAGGGGAAGTACTAGAAAAACGACAAAAACTTAAGACAAATAAAGCAGCAGACCCCGATGGCATACATTCTAGAGTAGGCAAATAACTTGGGGAAATTATATATACAGTGGGGAAAATAAGTATTTCACCCCCTGCTGATTTTGTGAGTTTGCCCCCTTACAAAGAAAGGAACGGTCTATAATTTTCATGGTAGGTTCATCTTAACAGTGAGAGACAGAATATTTAAAAAAATCCCAGAAAATCACATTATATGAATTTTAAACATTTATTTGTGTTTTATTGAGGAAAATAAGTATTTCACCCCCTAGCAAAACATGGCTCAGTACTTGGTGGAGAAACCCTTGTTGGCAAGCACAGCAGTCAGACGTTTCTTGTAGTTGGTCACCAAGTTTGCGCAGATCCCAGGAGGGATTTTGGCCCACTCTCTTTGCAGATCCTCTCCAAATCCTTAGGGTTTGTAGGTTGTCGCTTGCAACTCGAAGCTTCAGCTCCCTCCACAGATTCTCTATAGGATTAAGGTCCGGAGACTGACTAGGCCACTCCATGACCTTAATGTGCTTCTTCTTGAGCCACTCCTTTGTTGCCTTAGCCGTATGCTTTGGGTCATTGTCATGCTGGAACACCCATCCACGACCCATTTTCAGTCTCCTGGCTGAGGGAAGGAGGTTCTCACCCAAGATTTCCCGGTACATGGCCTCATTCATCCTCCCCTCGATCCGGTGAAGTCGTCCTGTCCCCTTAGCAGAGAAACAGCCCCAAAGCATAATGTTTCCACCGCCATGCTTGACGGTGGGGATGGTGTTCTTGGGGTCCAAGGCAGCTTTTTTCTTCCTCCAAACACGGCGAGTCGAGTTGATGCCAAAGAGCTCGATTTTAGTCTCATCTGACCACAGCACTTTCTCCCAAGCCTCCTCTGAATCATCCAGGTGCTTATTGGCAAACTTCAGACGGGCCTGTACATGTGCCTTCTTGAGCAGGGGGACCTTGCAGGCACTACAGGATTTCAATCCATTACGGCGTAGTGTGTTACCAATGGTGTGGTCCCAGCTGCCTTGAGATCATAAACAAGCTCCAGCCGTGTAGTTCTGGGTTGTTCCCTCACCTTTCTCATGATCAGGTTCACTCCACGAGGTGAGATCTTGCGTGGAGCCCCAGACCGAGGGAGATTGATGGTCAATTGGTGTTTCTTCCACATTCTAATTATCGCACCAACAGTTGACTCCTTCTCACCAAGCTGCTTGCCAATGGTCTTGTAGCCCATTCCAGTCTTGTACAGGTCTACAATTTTGTCCCTGATGTCCTTAGACAATTCTTTGGTCTTGCCCATTGTGGAGAGGTTGGAATCTGATTCATTGATGGATTCTGTGGACAGGTGTCTTTTATACAGGTAACGAGTACTTAATTAGGAGTACTAATTAAGTAAGAGGACTAATCTGTGTGCCTCCTGGTCACATAACCGGTCTGTGGGAGCCAGAATTCTTGCTGGTTGGTAGGGGGTGAAATACTTATTTTCCTCAATAAAACACAAATAAATGTTTAAAATTCATATAATGTGATTTTCTGGGATTTTAAAAAATATTCTGTCTCTCACTGTTAAGATGCTCTCACTGTTAAGATGAACCTACCATGACAATTATAGACCGTTCCTTTCTTTGTAAGGGGGCAAACTCACAAAATCAGCAGGGGGTGAAATACTTATTTTCCCCACTGTAAACCATTGACAGATATTTTTATGCAATCCATAAAAACTGGAGAAATACCATATAACTGGAAGCAGGGTAGTATAATTCCAATATATAAGAAGGGGGTCTGTACTGACCCAGGAAACTATAGTTGAAATTGAAAGAAATAGAGGGTATATTTGGCTACCAATTTGGGAAAAAAATGGGAAAAATCTGAAACAAAGAAATACTGGAATGTAATTATTAGGGAAAAGTTTGAATCATTCTTGAAAAATAATATTTTAAGGGAGAGCGAACATGGTTTTCTTTCTTGAAGAGGCTACAAAGTGTTTTGACTTGAACCAGGCTTATGATATTATACATTTTTCAAAAAGCATTTGACAAGGTACCACATGAGAGGCTCATTGTTAAAATTAATTTAGTAGGAATTTCAGGAGTTGTTTCAGAGTAGGTTCATAGTTAGCTGCAAGGGTGAATACAAAAAGATCGGTGCTGGGACCTCTGCTCTTCCTTATTTACATAAATGATCTTGATAGGGATGTTAGTAGCACAATAGTTACATTTGCAGATGATACTACATTTCGGGGTTTAGCAAACAGCTTGGAATTGACTAAGGTAATCCAAGAAGATTTAAACAAATTTCAAGAATGAAGGAAATATGGCAGATGACATTCAATATTTCTAGTTATGCAAGTGGACTTGTAGTTGATCAAAGTCTATCCACATCTAAGCAGTGTGCTAGAGCAGTGGAAAAGGGCAACAAGGTGCTGGGATACATAGCAAAAAGTACTGAGTATAAATCAAAGAAGGTTCTATTAATGCTATATAATGCCTTTGTCACTTACTATGTATGAGAGAGAGAGAGAGAGAGAGAGAGAGAGAGAGAGAGAGAGAGAGAGAGAGACTAGAGAGAGAGAGAGAGAGAGAGAGAGAGAGAGAGAGAGAGAGAGAGAGAGAGAGAGAGAGAGAGAGAGAGAGAGAGAGAGAGAGAGAGAGAGAGAGAGAGAGAGAGAGAGAGTGTTTTGACTGAGACCCCTTGTGTACTGACTACTGACTAGATTACGAGGATAACGACGAGAGTAGGATTTTGGACTTTGCAATACCTCGCCTTTGTTTTGTGTGTTTTTGTCAAGAGTATTTGTTTAATAAATTATTGATATACTGCCTCCTCTGGGTTATTTACTCTGCCTGCAAAGGTCCGTGAGTGTCGCCCAACCCCTAGGGACACCACATATAGTGGAGAATGCGGGCAGAGGGCATCCCTTATAGGCAAGAGGAGGTAGTTTCAGAAACTGGAGAAGTGTTGTCGGGACCAGAGGGAGGACCTGGTGAAGAACCAGAGATGGGTGGCTATGGTTGAGGACCGCCTAGAATCATCCTTATACAGAAGATTGACTAAACATCCTGGTTGGTGGTCATGGGACAGTGACTGTGTGCATTCGATCACAGTTCATCTCGTTGCGTTTCTAATCGGTTTTGTTTTATCAGGCGTTGCAGCACCCTTAATTAGTGTCTTTTGTAGTTGATTAGTGGAAGGAACCTGTGAGTTGGGAATTAGTCTGTATTGCTGTCAGGGAGGATTTAAGCGCGTTATTGGCCGAATCTCAGCTGTGTGCATTCGATCACGGTAAGAGTCATCTCGTTGCGTTCTAGTAAGTGTTGGTTACCCGGCGTTAGACTTTGTGTGTAGTTTTCTGCGTTCGCTGCCTGTTTTCACTTGTTGCAGTAGCAGCTCTCATTACTGAGAAGATTTAGTTCAAAGTTGATTGATACTTAGCGTTTCAATCAGTTTTATCAGGTGTAGCACCCGTGTCTGTAGTTGATTAGTGGAAGGAACCTGTGAGTTGGTAATTAGTCTCTATTGTTGTCAGGTGGCATTCGCACGTATAAGCAACCATAGTTGTGGATAGCGGCAGCTTTTCGCGGCAGCCTCATCTTCCTAGCCTCACCGAACAAAGACTCTGCGGACAAAGACGAAGGAGTCTACCTATAGGAGTCCACCGAGGGGGGCCAGCTAGGGAGTGCTCACCGCACGGTAAGTATCATAGTTTTGTATGTTCTGTTCTTCTTCCTCTGCATCTAACAATGCTACCTCCCTATCCCAGTCCATGTCTCCTCGTCTAGATTGCCTAGAAGGAGAGATTCTACTCACACCCGAAACCTCTCCAATCTCATCCTCCCTCCTAGATCTCCCGGTGTTGACGTGGTGGTAGCAGGCGGACTATGGAACTGCCAGTCCGCTGTCCGGAAGGCCGATTTAATCTCGGCCCAGGCCTCCCTACTCTCCCTGCAGTTCCTGTCGCTCACGGAGACGTGGATCACTCCTCAGAACACGGCCACCCCTGCTGCTCTCTCCGCTGCCTACACCTTCTCCCACACTCCATGACCCTCAAGTAGAGGTGGAGGGACAGGTATACTGATCTCCCCCCTGTGGAGATTTGTTATTGTTCCTCTTCCTCACTTCTCACCCTCCTCCTTTGAATTTTATGCTGTCACTGTCACTGTGCAATGTAAACTGCACATCATTGTTCTTTATCGCCCTCCAGGTCCACTGGGGAGTTTCCTAGATGAGATGGATGCCCTACTCAGCGCTTTCCCTGAGGATGGCACTCCCATCTTAGTCCTCTGTGACTTCAACCTGCCGCTGGAGAACTCTCAGGCCTCTGCATTCCTCCCCCTGCTTCAGTCCTTTGACTTCACCCTGGCTGAATCCCCATCCACCCACAAGGCCGGTAACCAACTGGATCTGACTTTCACTAGGAACTGCGCATCACCCAACATTACGGAATCTCCTCTACATGTGTCTGACCATTGCTTTCTATCTTTCTCTCTCCCCCTCCCCTCTGTGCCTAAACCAGTGCTTCTCAATTATTTTCTGTTACGCCCCCCCTAGGAAAAAGAAAACATTTCGCGCCCCGCACTCTCCGCCGCGACTATAAATAGTATCATTTGTCTATAAAATTGTTATAAGTAGCCTACACCTCTGCATAACATTGTATCCTTATTAACATTAAAGAAATGCTATGGTGTGGGGTTTTTTGCACTGAGCAATTTAGTACGCCACCTTATATGACGCTAACAGTGCTCGCTGGTTTTCTGAAGTAGCATTCACAAAGCGGGATGATTGTCGGCAATATTCGGCACGTTTTCGCTTAAAAAACTCAAGCGGCTTATCAGCGTGATTGGGGTGTAATGTCTTTAAGTGACGCCTTAATTTATTTGGCTTCATGCTGTCCGCTGCCAACATTTAAGACACAGTAAACACACCGGCCTTTCCTCGTCTCCCACCGTAGTCACAGTGAAGCCAAGCGCTACATACGCTTCGTCATATTTCCTCGTCTTAGCTTTCGGGTGACTTTTGTTTGTCTCATTATCTTCGTCTCTCTCCGCCTTTCTTTTCAACCCTGTTAAATATTTTTCCATGGTGTCTCTTGAGGGTTTGTTCACTGCACTTCATATCTGCAATTACACTTTATTCTAGTACGGCAAAAAAAAAAAAGCATGTTCCCCGGGGCCCCACTATTTGAGAAACACTGGCCTAAACCATCCTCACCTGCTCCCACTGTCCTTGTCCGTCGCAACCTCTGCTCTCTCTCCGCTGCTGCCCTGTCGGGCGTCGAATCTTCCCTTCCCCCTACTGATGCCTTCTCTCACCTACCTGCTGAGGAGGCATCGTCCACCCTACTTTCCTCTCTCTCCTCCTCCTTTGACTCACACTGTCTTCTATCCACTAAACCAGCGCGCCTCCGACCCCCCGCCCCCTGGCAAACCGACTCCATTCGGGCTAACAGACTGAAACTGCGAGCGGCGGAAAGGAAATGGAGAAAATCCAAATCCCCTGTAGCTCTGACTGAGTTCCACACACTCCTGGCTTCCTTCTCCTCTGCTTCCTTTCCAAAATTCAATCTTCAGTTTCTAACCCTCGTAAACTCTTTCCTCTCTCCTCACCCCTCCTCCTCCCCAACCCCCCTCCTCTCTAACCGCGGATGACTTCGCATCCTTCTTTCACGAGAAGGTCGATGTCATTCGCAACTCCTTCCCCCCAACCTCTCCCAAACCCATCTCGCTACCTAAATCTGTCCTCCTTCTCGCCCCTCCCTGACTCAGACATCCTTCAACTTGTCCTCTCCCACCGTCCCACCACCTGCCCTCTTGATCCCATTCCTTCCCTCTTCCAGTCCATTGCCATGGACATCCTCCCCTTTGCCTCCAATGTCATTAATTCCTCTTTCCTCTGGTTCTTGTCCCCTCTTCCCTCAAATGTGCTCATGTTGTCCCCCTCCTCTAAAAACCCCTCTCTGAATCCTGCCGTTATCTCAAACTACCGACCTGTCTCTCTCCTCCAATTCCTTTCCAAAACGTTAGAGCGGGCTGTCTATAACCAACTGTCTGCTCATCTCTTACAGAACGACCTGCTTGATCCCACCAATCTGGGTTCAGAGCAGGCCACTCCACAGAGACTGCTCTCCTTGCGGTCACTGAGGCTCTTCATGGGGCTAAGTCACAATACCTTAGCTCCGTCCTCCTCCTCTTTGACCTGTCGGCAGCATTCAACCACCGGATCCTGAGCTCATCTCTCGTCGAGATGGGAATCTCTGGATCTGCGTTGACATGGTTCGAGTCCTACCTGCTGGCCTGGAGAGGATCCCTCTCCTCTCCCCACACCCTCTATACCGGAGTCCCGCAGGGCTCGGCGCTAGGCCCCGTCCTATTTTCTCTGTACACCAAGTCACTTGGCTCTGTTATTTCGGCTCATGGTTTTTCCTATCACTGTTATGCTGATGACACTCAACTCTTTCTCTCCTTCTCTCCATCTGATACCCAGGTCCCAGCACGGATCTCTGCATGCCTGGCTGAAATCTCCGCATGGATGTCCACCCACCACCTGAAGCTGAACCTGGGGAAGACAGAGCTGCTCTTCCTCCCAGCGAAGGGCTCCCCGATGATTGATGCGTCAATCACCGTGGAAGGCTCCATAGTGTCTCCATCCCTGGACAACCAGCTGTGCTTCTCGAGCCATATTGCAGCGATCACTCGGACCTGCCGATTCTCCCTCCACAACATCCGGAGGATCCGACCGTTCCTCACCCAAGAGGCCACTCAACTCCTAGTCCAGGCCCTGGTGATCTCACGTCTGGACTACTGCAATTCCTTGCTGGCAGGCCTTCCGGCCTGTGCCATCAAGCCACTGCAACTAGTCCAGAACGCTGCCGCTCGTCTGGTGTTCAACCAGCCGAAGTTCACCCACGTCACCCCTCTACTCTCCTCGCAGCACGCATCAGATTCAAATCACTGGTGCTTGCTTTTCAAGCGGCCAGAGATACTGCTCCCCCTTACCTCCAGTCACTCATCACTCCCTACACCCCTCCCAGACCCCTCCGCTCCGCCTCCTCTGGTAAACTGACTGTCCTTTCCCTCCGGGCGCCTGGCAGCCGCTCCTCGCGGTCTCGCCTCTTCTCTGTCCTGATCCCTCGCTGGTGAAATGACCTTCCGCAATCGGTCAGGACCTCGGAATCACTTGCGATCTTCTGCAAGAGCCTCAAAACCCACCTCTTCAGACTCCACTACCACTGAACTCTGTCCATCTAGCTAAATTGTCTTCACCACTGTTTACTTGTTCAACACTATACAATATATATATATATACAGTGCCGTGAAAAAGTATTTGCCCCCCTCCTGATTTCCTCTATTTTTGTATATTTGTCAAACTGAATGGTTTCAGATCTTCATACAAAATGTAATATAAGACAAGGAGAACCCGAGTAAACACAAAATACAGTTTTTAAATGATTATTTCATTTATTGAAGGAAAAAAGTTATCCAACACCCATATCACCCATGTGAAAAAGTAATTGCCCCCCTGAACTTAATAACTGGTTGTGCCACCCTTGGCGGCAACAACTGCAATCAAACGTTTGCAATAACTGGCAATGAGTCTTTCACATCGCTGTGGAGGAATTTTGGCCCACTCTTCTTTGCAGAATTGTTTTAATTCAGCCACATTGGAGGGTTTTCGAGCATGAACTGCCTGTTTAAGGTCATGCCACTGCATCTCAATCGGATTTAAGTCCAGGCTTTGACTAGGCCACTCCAAAACCTTCATTTTGTTTTTCTTGAGCCATTCAGAGGTAGACTTGCTGGTGTGTTTCGGATCATTGTCCTGCTGCATAACCCAAGTGCGCTTGAGCTTGAGGTCACAAACTGATGGCCGGACATTCTCCTTCAGGATTTTGTGGTAGAGAGCAGAATTCATGGTTCCATCAATTACGGCAAGTCGTCCGGGTCCTGAAGCATCAAAGCAGCCCCAGACCATCACACTACCACCTCCATGTTTGACTGTTGGTATGATGTTTTTATTATAGAATGCTGTGTTAGTTTTATGCCAGATGTAACAGGACCCACACCTTCCAAAAAGTTCCACTTTTGACTCGTCAGTCCACAGAATATTTTCCCAAAAGTTTTGGGGGTCATCAAGATGTTTTTGGCAAATGTGAGACGAGCCTTTGTGTTTTTGGTCAGCAGTGGTTTTCACCTTGGAACTCTCCCATGGATGCCATTTTTGCCCAGTCTCTTTCTTATTGTGGAATCATGAACACTGACATTAACTGAGGCAAGTGAGGCCTGCAGTTCTTTAGATGTTCGTCTGGGGTCTTTTGTGACCTCCTGGATGAGTCATCGATGCGCTCTTGCAGTAATTTTGGTAGGCCGGCCACTCCTAGGAAGGTTCACCACTGTTCCAAGTTTTATCCATTTGTAGATAATGGCTCACACCGTGGTTCGCTGGAGTCCCAAAGCCTTAGAAATGGCTTTGTAACCCTTTCCAGACTGATAGATGTCAATGACTTTGTTTCTCATCTGTTCTTGAATTTCTTTAGATCGCGGCATCATGTGCTGCTTTTTGAGATCTTTTAGCCTACTTCACTTTGTCAGACAGGTTCTATTTAAGTGATTTCTAGATTCAACAGGTCTGGCAGTAATCAGGCCTGGGTGCGGCTTGTGAAATTGAACTCAGCTTTAAAAAAATGTGGTTAATCGGTTGATTTATTAAGGGGGGGCAATTACTTTTTCACATAGGGCCAGGTAGGGTTGGATAGCTTTTTTCCCTTAATAAATTAAATCATCATTTAAAAACTGCATTTTCTATTCACTCAGGTTATCTTTGTCTAATATTAAAATTTGTTTGATGATCTGAAACATTTAAGTGTGACAAATATGCAAAAAATGAAGAAATTAGGAAGGGGGCAAATACTTTTTCACGGCACTGTATATATATATATTTTTTTTTTTCACAAAAATTTACACTAACCTTTTCCTTCCCGGTGTTACAGGTATGCTACGCAGATGCCTGCAATGATGTCTATTGCTGTATTACTGCACTGATCTGGTGCGCTAACTATGATTGTTCCTACCATGTATTAATGCACATCTTGTAAGTCGCTCTGGATAAGAGCGTCTGCTAAATGCTTAAAATGTCAATGTAAAATGTGACTGTGTCAGGAAGTGACTTCCCCAAAATGGTGGTGTGATAACAAACAAAAGTGAAGGACATCTCTAATTTCAATAAGCTTGTTTTTTGTTACTAAAGGTAAGTTTAAACCCATTTAACAATTCTAATAACAACAATTCTAAAGTTTGTAAGACATTTAACCTGTTCTGATCACATTTCTTCAACAAATTAATATAAAACAAGTATGTGGTCCTGTGTGGCTCAGTTGGTAGAGCACAGCGTTGGCAATGCTTAGGTTGTGGGTTCAATCCCCACTGGGACCACATATACTGAAAAATGTATGCATTCACTACTGTAAGTCGCTTTGGATAAAAGCGTCTGCTAAATGGCATATATAAGTATCGCTGTGACGTATACGTCACATTGGGCTTTTATCCTTAAAGTAGTCATGGAAAGTCTGATGTGACGTCTTTGTCACAATAACAAAAATGGTAATAACCTGCTCAATTAATTTAGCTGTTTCAATTATTTTGAATTAAAATATGTTCTGTTGTTCAGTTCAAAGTACATTTGAACAAATATAAACAAAAAATAATGTCAAATTATTTAGTTATTAATAAAATATATTACGAAACAATTTTTGCATATCTGTAAATAAAACAAAATTTGACTATCCTATGCTGGTCCCATTTCAATGTAATTGTTTTATTCTTATTATTATAATTTTTTGTATTTGTAGTATGAATAAGAATAAGCACTACACACTTCAGGAGGCAATGAAGATCATCACTGGAGATGACAGTGAGTTTGAGGGATGTGACGATAGCTCGGATGAAGACCCTGACGACCCTGATTACACTCCCAACAACAAAGACATGGAGAGTGATGAGTCAAGTGAGTGTGGTGATTCAGACAGTAGTGAATCAAGTGATTTAGATGAAGTACCACAACCAAACATGAGCCCAGGGCAGCAAAATACAACCGTCCAAGGAAAAAACCAAGGGACAAAGGACAAAAGAGGACAAAAATAATCTTCTTGGAGAAAGAAACCTTTTGAAGCCCCTGAGTGCACATTCAAAGGACCACGTGTCACACCTCCAGACAATCTTCTTACTCCTCTGGAGTATTTCAGAAAGTTCATAACACCAGAAATGCTTGAGTTACTGAAGGAACAAACAAATTTGTACAGTGTACAAACATCTGAACATCACAACAATGTTAACACCACTGTTAAAGAGCTGGAAATACTGATTGGCCTCTACCTGCGCATGGGTCTTTGCCAAATGCCAGGAAATTGTGCATACTCGGAAAATGACACAAGGTGTCCCATGGTGGCTGACAACATGTCACGCAACCGTGCTGGCATCTCTGCATTTCACTGACAACACTGATTTGTCAAACAGGCAAGCTGAGGATAAGTGTTGGAAGATCCGTCCATGGCTGGATATGTTTCAGAGGGACACACAGCCCAATAAGGCAGAATGTGAAGGGCAAGCCCAACCTTTGGGGATTGAAAGTTTGGTGCCGCTGTTCTTCCTCAGGAATCCTCTGTGATTTTGTAGTCTATGAAGGTGGCACTGGAAAAAAAACCTTACTTGGCATGGGAGGTGATGTTGTGGTCAAGCTGAGTGAAACTCTCCCATCAAACCAAAACTACAAAGTCTTTGCAGACAATCTAATTTCTTCAGCACTACTGGTGCGCAAGCTTCTTGACCGACAGATCTACTTTATAGGAACACTGCGTAGCAATCACACAGGTCAACAGGCCACACATTGTGAAGAAGTACAACACATTCATGGGGGGTAGACCTCCTAGATGCATGCATTGCAAGGTACAAGTACCAAATGAGGTCACGGAGGTGGTACCTCTACCTGTTCTGGCAAACCATCATGTTAGGCCTTGTTGATGGTTGATCTACCTCCGTGACTGTAAACTACTTGGTATCCAAAAGCCACTGAAACAAAGGAGCTTCCAGGCAGAGGTTGCCTCTAGCCTCATTCTTTGGCAGGCACAAAGAGGTCGCCCATCACTCAACGCCACACCTCCACCACCACTGCCCAAGAGAGTTCATGTTGGAGTTCCAGATGATGTTCGCACTGACCAGGTTGCACACTGGCCTGTGAAATGTGACAAGCGTGGCCGCTGCAAATTCTGCAAAATCAATGCAACCACCACCGTCTGTGAGAAATGCGGTGTGCGTCTTTGCTTCACTGAGGAAAGAAATTGTTTCAAATGTTACAATTTGGCCTAGGCTAAACTGCCGACACAAGGTGTAAGAACTGAGAACTGAGAAAAATGTCTAAGACATCGTGCTGATAATACAAAGGTTTTGTTTCCCTTCAGCATTTTTTTCGTTTTTTTGCACTACGTATGTTTTCTCAAGTACATAAGTCTGTTGTTCAGTTTTATACAGCTACAGTAACTTGTTGAGAAGCCACCCAATGAGGCAGTGTTATTTATTTTTATTCAATTTGCATATTTTGTGACGTAAAACAAATCAGAATAATTTTTTGTTAAACAGCACTATTAAAGTCACAATTTTGATATATGTTGTGGAAATGCAAATAAAAAGGCTAATTTGTGCTACTAAGCAGAAAAAACTGTCAAGTTGATTTATTTTCAAATAAGGAATAATACATTACTATATAATAATAATTTACCATAAACGCCCAATGTAACTTATATGTAACATCACGGATCTTTGACATTTTTGTTTTTTTAAAACATTAGAAATGTGTTCTATGTGGTCCACTTGGTCTGTGGTATATCCCCCATCATTTTCCTTTAAGGAGAAACGGGTCTGGGTTCTTAATAAATTATTGTTTTGTTTATATACTGCCTCCTCCGGGTTATTTACTCTGCCTACGCCCCCTGCAAAGGTCTGTGAGTGTCGCCCAACCCCTAGGGACACCACATATGGTGGAGAATGCGGGCAGAGGGCATCCCTTACAGGCAAGAGGAGGTAGTGCAACTGTGTGCGGGAGTTGTTTTTAGGTTTTCTGCTAAAGACTCCACGATGAAAGAGGAAGAGATTCAGAAACTGGAGAAGTGTCGGGACCAGAGGGAGGACCTGGTGAAGAACCAGAGATGGGTGGCTATGGTTGAGGACTGATGGCGAGTCACCCTCCGGGAGGTCCAACAGCTAAAAGGTGCCCAGACTGAGCTATACAGCATGAAGGTGGATTTGGGGACCTCGGAGGAGCACCACCTGATGGCCGTGGGGAAACTGCAGGAAGAGCACCTTGACTCCCTGAGAATGGTGGGAATCATGGCTGGGAGCTGGAGAAGGACAAAGCATCCCTTGGCGATGAGGTGAGGCGTGTAGAGGCCCACAACCTGGCGCTAGAAGAGCAGGTGAGAAACCTAACCAAGATGTTGGAGAATAAGTATCTGTAGTGTCTGGACATCCAGGAGTCCCAGGACCAGGCCAAAGAGGAATATGCCAGGGCCTTGGGGGATGTACAGACCAGGCTCGAGCAGAAGAAAGCGGAGCTAAGGAGAGCAGCGGAGACCCATGCGTCTGAGGCAGAGCAACTTCGGAGCCAAGCGGAGCAAGAGCGTAAGGGAAGGCAGGACCTAGAGACACAGCTGGAGCAGGTGAAGACCTTTGTGTTAAAGCAAGAAGAGAAGATGTTTGCTTTGCAGGAACTTCACCAAACCACCTCTACAGCCCTCCTGACTGAACAAAAGAAAAATGAAGGGCTCCCTCTACTGCGAGAGGAGCTACAGGTCTTGAGCAAGAGACTGGACCAGAAAGAAGCCCAGCAGCGGGCCATGGAGAAATCTTTTCGCGAGGTTTTAAAAATCCAAACCGCAACTCTGCTCGATCTGCAAAGTCAACTGGAAGAGATGAGTGAGGAACTTCAGTGTACAAAACGTGTTCCTATCACGAAACATTCCAGCATACAGGTGGAGATCTCGCAGCCAGTGGAGCCAGCAGAAGGCGAAGACCAGACGTTGGAGTCGGAGTGGAATAGATGGTCCTCAGTCCCACTCAGCCTGCAGGACCTTGGAAGGGGACTAGAGGAGCAGTATGCAGAGGATGAACTGTGATGGGACCACAGTGTAGAGGAGGGTCTCTTAACTATAGCTGAGGAGGCCTTGTTGAACACCCGCCCATCTCCTAATGTGGTAAGTCCATCCCCATTCCTAAAGTTAAAAAGACGGAGAATAAGACTTTTCTTCTCGTCGGAAGAAAAACGGGAACCGGAACAGGCAGATGATTGAATGGAATGATGCTAGGAAATGTCTATGGAAAAGTGATTTGAAGGCAAATGTGAAAAATAAATCCAAGAATAAAATTAACTTTGTGTTGAGGAACATGTTTTCCATGGTTGCTGAACCTGACCACCGGGAAACAGAGTGGAAGTGGCGGAAAAGGCTAAAGCAAGGACACCAGATTACGAAGCTGCACAGGGTTCGCTGGTGGAACCATTGAAAGAGGGTGAAATCCAGAACCCAAGTGGGACTCTTTATGTCCATGGAGCCCAGATCCAGGGTCCACATGTGGCCAGTTGGTGGCAGACAAGGACATAGGCCGCTCAGCCCTCCCTAGGTCAGAGCTGAGGAGGAGGGTGTGTGGCAGCCCAAGGGAATGGCTGCCTGGCCCTTCAAAACATGAGAGCCAGAAAAGCTACATTTCCCAGCAGCCCGCAGTCCCGCACCTGAAAGAAGTTAAGTGTTTGGGACTACGGACAGCTGAAGGCCGTTTGGAGGCCTATTTAAAGGACTAACTCATGTCACACGTTGGGAGGAGTAGGAAAGTGTTTTGGAACGTAGAGAGAGAACCGTGAAGTCTGTTGACCAGCCGGGATTTAGAAAGAGTTGGAAAAGTGAGTTGGATTGTTTATTGTGTTTTGACCTGGATTGTTTGAGGACCCCCCTTTGTGTACCGACTACTGGCCTGGATTACGGAACTGACCTGGATTGCGACACTGGATTTTGGATAACGACGACGAGTAGGATTTTTGACTTTGTGTGTTGGATTCCCCAAATACCCCGCCCTTTGTTTTGTGTGTTTTTGTCAGGAGTATTTGTTTAATAAATTATTGTTTTGTTTATGTACTGCCTCCTCCAGGTTATTTACCCTGCCTACGCCCCCTGCAAAGGACCGTGAGTGTCGCCTGGTCTCAAAATGATGGCACACTTGACCTGGTGTCACACCAGTTGAGAACCATTGGACTATGGGTAGGTATTGAGATATGTTATTTTATATTTATGTCTTACAGTAGTGTTTGAAATTATACACGTTTCACGGTATAACTGGACAGCTTTCAAAGCACACTGGGTCAGAACCACTGGCCTACACTGTGGCCGGTCACTTGAAAGAATAAGGTGATATAGAGTGTTTTAGCTGAAGCGAACTGCGCTGCTAGTTGAACAACGTGGGGCTTGGCTGAGTTTTTAAACAGTAAACTGTGGCCTACAGTTAAAGTGGTAGGTAACTAGCTATGCAATTACTTCTTACACAGAAACAGCCAGGCTAGCCAGCTACAGAAGCTACAAGACCCTACTACAAGAACTAAGTGTAGCCTACACAATTAACATTGTATAGGATATACTGTAGCGAATTTGGGGGCAGCAATCAGCTAGCTAGCTGTTTTGTTACTGGCTTGCTACACAGTATTAGTATTAGAATCTAGTTAGCTAGTTTGTAAACTGGACTATCTATGATTTGACCATCTAATGTAGGCATGTATGCTTGTGATTATCGACTGAGATAAACAAGGTCAGTTGCTGATTTCTGCCTGAAGGCGGAGTCATAGGTATGTTTAAATCCAATCTCTGTATGGTTTGTCCATGGACAGGTCAGTATAAGCGCTGTATAGACCCTTTGATCTTTTGATGGGAAATGTTTACGGTTGCATGTGTGCAACCAACAGATCTTTTTGTTTCCACTGCAAACATTTTTAGTCACATATGTAATTGATCATAGTCTGGAGCCCTGAAGGAAGTATGTAAGCCAATCTCAGAGTAAGTGGGTGGCCAATGAGGGCACTATGGTGTAGTAAGGGGTGGTTACCTGTTCATAATTAAAGGTGTCCAGCATTCCCAAGATCAGGCCCTGGATCTCAGCCAGCTTGCCCTTCCCATACACTGGGTCCTGGAACAGAGAGGGGATCACGTACAATTAATGGTCTGGTTTCCAACCCTAAAACTCAAAAAGAAAAGTGACTCTCAGATGTGCACATGCACATAATTTCAGGAGGGTTAAACACAGCTGCCAATCAGCTGCTCACCGGATCAGCCATAGCATCACATTATAAAATGACCAGTTTACCTTGAAATAATCCTTGAATGTATTGTATAAAGTAATACTTAAAATGTAAGGAAGAGTTACAGATTATTGGTAAAATTCTCATAATTTTAACCCATATATTACCCATATGTTGTCTTTTGTATTTATTGTAGTACAAATGCAATGGTATGTACATACATTTATGCAGACATAAGAATTATTCAAGCTAAAATTAACAAAAGACAATTTTGTGAAGCTCCAATCTCCCGCAATGCACTTGTTTATCTTGTTCCTACAAATAAAATAATGGATCACTGTCTGCCTTGTGTGAAATTAAAAACATTACTGACATCATCATTGTGATATGAGTGGCTTA
Source organism: Aldrovandia affinis (assembly GCA_029706075.1). Classification (NCBI taxonomy): domain Eukaryota; kingdom Metazoa; phylum Chordata; class Actinopteri; order Notacanthiformes; family Halosauridae; genus Aldrovandia; species Aldrovandia affinis. The sequence goes on along the minus strand of JAINUG010000259.1, from coordinate 1,196,771 downwards.
TCACGTCCAGGACATGCGCACACACATGCCATGAGACCAGGCACTCAGGCTCTTACAACAGGCCATGATAGATACTGCACTATGCAAAAGTCTTAAGCCATTCTGAAAAAGAAAAATGAAAGCCATTTATCTGAGCAGTAAGTGTTTATTTGTTTGAAAAAACACTATATAACATTGAAGTAAACACAAAGAAACATTAATACAATGAAAAGTAACAAAAACGTATTGTATTTTGTGTGGCCTCCGTTGCACTGAAGCAATTTGTTTTTGTAGACTGTTCTGTAATGTTTTCAAATAGGCCTGTGGTAAATTCTCCCAAGCTTGTGCAGGATTTGCCATAACTCTTCTTTTGATTTTGGCTGCTTTTTTGTTCTTTTCCCTGTCCAAGTGATCCCACACAGCTTCAATTATGTTGAGGTTGGGGCTCTGAGGTGGCCATTCTAATACTGTGAGTGTTCCAGCTGCACACTTCCGCTCCAAGTAGGTTGTAATCATGTTTGTAGTGTGTTTAGGGTTGTTATCATGCTGAAAGATAAAGTTTATTCCAATCAGTCGTTTAACCGAGGTACAGCATGATGAATCAAGATCAGTTTATATTTCTCAGTATTCATAATTCCATCGATTTTGACCAGATCCCCTACACCGTTGGCTGAAATGCACCCCCAGACCATGACAGAGTTACCACCATGCTTCACAGAAGGCTTCAGCCAGGCATCAATGTACTTCTCACCAACTCTTCTGACATACTGGCATCTTTGTGAACCACAAATGTCAAATCTGGACTCATCGCTCCATAAGACTTTCTGCCACTGGTTGTCCCTCCATGCTTTATGGTCTTTCACATATTGCAATCTCTTCTGCTTGTTTGTCTTTCCAAAAGAATGGTTGCTTAGCTGCAACACGTCCAACAAGACCATTTCTTGTAAGACTTCTCACAGTCAAAGTGTGTACTTTGCTGCCAGATGACTCTGCAAGATGGAATTTAACAAATAATTTACATGGAATGGCTGTGGTGCCACGAAGAGAGGTTTGGGAACAATCTCAAAGTCGTAAAAGTCATAAACCCCATTGTGGTGCAGGTCACCTTGCAGAGGGCCCACAAACAGGACCAGCACAGAGATAAGAAGCTGTAACTGAAACTGTACTTTGTCAGTTGTACTCCATGCAATGTGGGATAGGCACATGCCTCTGCTTAGATACCTAGTTTGGACAGTACCCTTGCAAACACACAACAACTACATTACCCATGCCTGCCATACAACCCAAATTAATTGAAATTCAAAATAAATATCCCGAAAGACCATTATGGGCATTTTTTTAATTCATGAATTGAATTTCAATAAATTTCCTGAATTGAAATGGAATAGAGCCCTGGATGTTTGTTTTTATCACTAATATTAATTGTTATTAATGGCTGTTTTGAGATGATTAAATATCATTCATAATGTTTGTGTGTGTAGCTTAAGTGTGTGTAGGTTAAGAGTGTGTTGGTTAAGTGTGCGTAGGTTACGTGTGCGTAGCTTAAGTGTGTGTAGGTTAAGTGGGCCACACCTTATCAGTATGCATTGGTTTTAACAGGTACAAGCAATATGTGCCTTCATGGAAAATAGAAAATAGAAAATAATAGAACATAGGAAATAATAAATTAAATATTGTTATGCTTGGAAATAAATTAATCAAGGCATTTTAGTCCTGGAAGCAAACTCAATGCGTTTAGAACTCAAACTTCAAGGTTTAGAGCAGCAGTCACTGTTTTGAGATCACAAATCCCTCAGGGAGATGGTCATTCATGTTTTCAAATATTTCATAAATTAATTAGACATGTATAATTAATTAAATATGTCCACAATGTTTTTGTTGACACTTATGTTCTACTCTTTGGGAATTTTCATGTACTTGGCCCCCATAATCGCTGGTTATGTTATAACTAAAGGCATGCGTTTTTCACCATCTCTGGCAGGAACCTGCAGTTCCGTCCTCCAACAGCAAGAGGGCGATGGAGGACTTTCTGAAGCTACTTGTTAAGCAATCAACGCATTACAATCTTAAGTAATCAAGGTGTGTATTGCAGTATAGACAACTAGTCAGCAGTTGATGCTGCACACACACACATGTAATCATACTGATTGATTTTTAAATAGGCTATGGGTTTCAATTGTGAAAATATGTAGGACATATCATGCCCATCCTGGAGCAAAGAAACTACAATTTTGAAATTAGTTGGCGGATATTTTTAAACTGCAAAAACTTATAAAAACAATTGAAAGCAAAAGGAAAATGTTTTTAAGGCAAAATAAAAATATAAAGAAGAAAATTGTTATTGATGAGATGCCTTGACTTTTAAAATTCAGTTATGGGAGCACAATATTTTATTAATTTGTTGTTTCCTCTTTCATGACTTGTCGTAGAGGTGTAAAAACTTCTCCATAAGAGGAAACTCCCCTCTCTGAAACAACATACATTTGTAGACTTGTGCCCTTGCACCAACATTCTTATTGGCACTTAATTGTATAATTGGTCATGTTCATTTGAGTAATTGTCACTGATTACTGAAAATAGAGTGCCTACAGCGACGCATTGAGGATCAGAAAGGAACTGCAGCTTCTTGAGAGAGGTGGTTAAAAACGCATGCCCTTACTCATGTCATACGAGCACATTTTTATCCATCGTCACAAATTGTGCCCCAACAAGGGCAGAGTATGTTTTTGTGAGGAAATTCAAAAAACAGAAAAGCCAGAGCCAGCTGACTCTCACAGGGCTCGGAGCCCAGACTCACGGATGTTGTTGACTGTCTGTTTACAGAGACGCAGGAGTATGTGGCACACCAGCTCCAGACGGAGCTGCTGCTCCGTCTGGGGCTGGTGTGCCACACGGCTTACACAGCGTGTTCTGAGAGCTGCCCCCCAGCACAGCGTCTAAGCCTAGCTGAGTAGGGGCTAACGGCTCATACCCCTGATGTTAGTCTGCACAAACGACCCAGTGGATTTCATTTAGTCATTCAAACATGCACACACATACAGTACATGCACTCACCCACACACACACACACACACACACACACACACACACACACACACACACACACACACACACACACACACACACACACACACACACACTGTATGCACTCCACACACACACACACACACTCAACACACTGTACGCACTCCACACACACACACACACACACACACACACACACACACTGTGTGCGTGTGTGATATAGTGTGTGTATGTGTGTGTGTGTGTGTGTGTGTGTGTGTGTGTATGATTGTGAGTGTGCATGTGTGTGTGGTATAGTGTGTGTGTGTGCGTATGTATGCATGTGTGTGTGTGTGTGTATGTATGTAGGTTAAGTGTGCATAGGTTAAGTGTGTGTAGGTTTTGCTGACTTCCTGTTTGCCATTTGAACGCGACGCGCGCTGTAGTCACTGCTGCTCCAAGTTTCACTGCCCCCTTTTTCTGCATTTTTATACTGGTTTAAATACAAAACTCTCTTCTATTTTTTAATCTTTTTCGGTTACTCCTGACTAATCAACCTATACTCCAACCTATACTCCTAGACTCCAGCCCGTGGTTTTCTGTTCGACGGCCAAGAAAACATTTACGGTAAGGAATTCGACCATGGCTTCCTCCCTTTGGTTCCTGCTTGGAGTGCAATATGTTTAGTATTAGTTCTGACACCAAGTTTAGCGTAACTGGTATATGTAGTAAGTGTCAACTCAATTTAGAATTGGCTCAGAAAATAGTTGAGCTTGAGGACCGCGTCCGGACGCTTCGCCAGATTCAGGAAGGAGAGAGTTACATAGAGTCTTTTCTGTTAGCACCGGACGCACCAGGGAGTTTAAATAGCCTAGACATCAGTGCTATTCCCCCGCAGACCCTTCGCAGCAAGGCGTTTTTGTCATGGTTCGAGGGAGGCATAGTCGCGGTCCCAAGGAGGTCATACACCAAACTCATGTTTCGAATCGTTTTTCCCCACTCAGTAATACACCTACTGAGAAAGCTCTGATTATTGGCGATTCCATTTTACGAAACGTGAGGATAGAGTCACCAGCGACCATAGTCCAATGTTTGCCTGGGGCCAGAGCTACCGATGTGGAGGCAAACTTAAAGGCGCTAGCTAAGAATAATCGTAAATATTCTAAAATTATTATCCACGCTGGCACCAACAATGTTCGACTTAGGCAGTCGGAGATCACTAAAAATAATTTTGTTTCGGTGTGTAAGCTCGCTAAAACACTCAGTCGGGAAGTAATTATCTCTGGCCCTATCCCTGCCCGTAGGAGTGACGAAGTCTACAGTAGACTCACGTCGCTAAATCGCTGGATGGCTAACTGGTGTACTGACAACGACTTGGGCTTCATAAACAATTGGCCCACTTTTTGGGGAAAGCCTGGCTTACTGAAGAGAGACGGACTCCACCCGAACTGGAGAGGTGCTCTTCTATTATCTAGAAATTTTTCCAGTAGTATAAAGTCGTAAAATGTATGACCTCTCAGAGCGCTAGCTAGGCAGCAGACTTCTGGTCCTAAACCACTGTCTGATAGCTTCCAAAAACCTGTGACTAGCTTAGCTATTGAGACTGTGTCTGTCCCTCGTTTTGGAAATGGTTTTAGAAGTAAAAAGCTATCTGAGCACACTGGCTGTCGTGGCATTTGTGTACATAATCTTATTTATATTAAAACCTCTCAGCCTGCAGTAAGTGTTGCCTGTAGTAAGACGCATCTTAAATGTGGATTGTTAAATGTTAGATCACTTTCCCCCAAGGCGGTTCTTGTGAACGAACTAATCACGGACCATAGTTTTGACCTGATTAGTTTCAGTGAAACCTGGCTTAGGCCTGACGAATACAGTACACTCAATGAGGCGTCTCCTGATGGTTATGCCAGCTGCTAAGCGCCGCGTCTGTCCGGTAGAGGGGGCGGTGTTGCTGTGATTTCTTCGACAAAATGTAGTTTCACACCTAAATGTGGGGATAAGTTCTCCTCTTTTGAATTGCTTGTTATGCTTTCTGGACGGTCAAAAGATATAGTTACCTCAGTGCAATCCTTCCTCTTAGTAACTATTTATAGACCACCTGGACCGTATACGGTCTTTCTTTCTGAGTTTGCAGAGTTTGGCAACTATGGCAGATAAAGTTGTGATTGTTGGAGATTTCAACATCCATGTTGATAATGACAGTAACCCTTTAGGACTGGCTTTTGCAGCTATTATTGACTCTGTTGGTTTTATTTAAAATATATCTGAACCAACCCACCGCCACAACCATACCTTAGATTTAGTCTTATCCTATGGTATCGATTTCGAGAATATCATTGTGTCTCCCCATAATCCTGTACTATCGGATCACTTTTTGATTACTTTTGAAATTCAGGTAAATATTCCTATTAAATCGGAACCTAGATACTATTCCAGCCGCTCTATAAATTCATTGACGGCTTCAAAATTTATAAACGTACTTCCCGAATCGTTAGTATCAAGTCAGGACCCAAATAGCTTTCTGTCAATTGATCATCAAACAGATGCGCTAAATCACATTTTACGGAATACACTTGATGTGGTCGCACCCCTCAAGAGGAAAAAATGCAGTCAGAAGAAACTTGCACCCTGGTTTACTGACCATACCCGTGCCCTTAAACAAGTTTCCAGGAAATTAGAACGCAGATGGCGCTCTACCAATTTAGAGGTTTTTCGCTCTGCTTGGAAGGACAGCCTCATAGAATACAAGCACGACCTTATTACAGTTAGGTCATCGTACTTCTCAAAATTAATTGACCAGAATAAAAACAACCCAAGATTTCTATTTAACACGGTAGCTAAATTAACAAAAAAACTGTCTTCAGTTTCCATCAGTTATCCTTCTAACTATAATTCCAATGACTTTATGAACTCGTTTACTGATAAGATTGAGACAATCAGAGAACAAATTATGAAAATTACTCCAATATCTAGCACTTCAACTCCCGAGATAGCACAGGGCTATCAGGAGCAGGGTTGCGTAGAGACCCTTCAGTTTTTCACTCCCTTGGATCTGGACAAATTTAGTAAACTGGTTATGTCCTCCAAATCATCTACATGTCTGTTAGACCCCATACCAACAAAGCTTATTAAAGAGCTCTTGCCTGTGCTAGGCCAGCCCATGTTAGATATCATAAATACATCCCTATTATTGGGTTGCGTACCTAGGTCTTTAAAAGTGGCAGTAATCAAGCCTCTTCTAAAGAAACCAAATCTTGATCCTATTAATCTGAAGAACTATAGGCCCATTTCAAATCTGCCCTTTTTGTCAAAGATTTTAGAGAAATCTGTAGCTCAACAATTAACTGCTTTCCTAAAAACGAATAATCTGTTTGAAACACTACAATCAGGTTTTAGACCAAACCATAGCACTGAGACAGCACTTATTAAAGTTGTAAAAGACTTACTGTTAGCATTGGACACTGGTTGTGTTTCTATTCTAGTGCTCCTTGACATAAGTGCTGCTTTTGACACTATTGACCACCAGATTCTCCTTCATAGGCTAGAAAACCTGGTTGGTTTGCGTGGACGGGCACTCTCATGGTTTAAATACTTATCAGACAGGTTTCAATTTGTGCAATTAGATCAAGAGTTCTCTAAGACTACTCTCAGGTTAAATATGGTATTCCACAAGGCTCAGTGCTGGGACCATTACTGTTCTCATTATACTTGCTACCATATTCGTAAACATGGTGTGAATTTCCATTGCTATGCAGATGATACACAGCTGTACATATCAATGAAACCAGGTGAAATACTTCAACTCACTCAATTAGAGGCTTGTATCTCTGATATAAAGAATTGGATGACAGTAAATTTCCTGCTTTTAAATTCAGATAAAACGGAGATGATGGTTTTGGGCCCCAAAAAATTAAGGAACAAGTTGGATCTGCAGTTAAATGCAGGTGATTGCATAGTTACATCAAGTCTTATGGTTAAGAACCTTGGTTTTATTATTGATCAGGACCTTACATTTGACACTCATATTAAAAACACTTCCAGAGTAGCTTTCTTTCACCTAAGAAACATAGCTAAAATTTGGCACATTCTGTCATTAGAGGATGCTAAAACCTTGATGCATGCTTTTGTCGCATCGAGGCTAGACTATTGTAATGCCTTATTATCCGGCTCCTCTAGTAGCTTTCTAAAGAGTCTTCAACTAGTACAGAATACAGCGGCACGCATTTTGACTAGATCCAAGAAGTATGAGCACATTACTCCAGTGTTAGCATCACTACATTGGCTTCCTATTAAATATTGGGCTGATTATAAAGTACTGTTGCTGACTTTTAAAGCAGTAAACGGACAAGCTGGTGGTAGAGCCTTCTCTTTTAGAGCTCCTCTGTTGTGGAACGGTTTACCAAGGCATCTTAGGGATTTGGACACAGTTTCAATTTTTAAGTGTAGATTAAAAACATATCTTTTCAGCCTAGCCTACTGCCAAACATAGTCTAGGTGGAGAGATGGAGAAGGCCGTGCCCTAGTGTCTTATGGAGTGAGAAACTTTCCATACTGTCACCTCCTCAATGTGTTACCACCACTGTTAGGCTGGTTATCCTTGATCAGGTATGGATGGTTTGGAACTCTCATGGCTGCGTGTTTTCTCTGTCCCTCTCCTAATAGGTATGCTGCCATAGCTTACACCTGTTGGGGCTATCTGTATATTTCCTATGCTTGTGCTCCCCTGCTCTTACATAATACTACTGGCTATAACACCTGCCCCCGAGCCCTAGATCCTGCGAGAAGTGTGAGCTGCCCCCATCAGCCCTCACCCCCACGCCAACCCCAGTTACTGGATCTGGACCCTCTCTGCGTGGTTTAGCTCCCCCCCTGACTACCTAACTCAGGAGGGGTCATATGTATGAACAAAAATGTATATATACATGGTTCCGCTGACGTGAAATTACCTTTTTGCTTGTTCCTTTTTAAATCAAGTGCAGCAATAATGCCATACACAACTCATTACGTACAGATTTACAAACTGTAATTTTCTTGCTATAAGTAAAAACTATTTACAGTTTTTACAACCCATATATTACATATAATTAACATGTATACTATACACTGAAAGCAGTGCAAAGACTCTATTTACTAAAATAGTCGCTATTTTGTTGCAGCAATTTTGTGGTCGCAAATAGTGTCACATTAACAACCAATTACGCAATCAAAGAAATGATATGCCCTCATTCCTAATTTGAGGTAGGATATGCCCATAAAAAGGGTCTGACACAACATGGCACGCTCACACATCCAGATCTAGGGCTGACCCCATTTAGTCAACTGGTCGATGGGCTGTTGGTTGACCGAGATTTGTTTTGGTCAAGCAGTCGTGCGTAAAAAAAAATACTAAATATATATATTTTTTTTTGCTCCACGCAGCATGAGACACCTAGATTTGCGCCACAGTTCGGCGCGCTTGTCAGTAGAATAATCCATTGCTGCAGGTATGACAATCCTTCACTCTTAACATAGCTAGGCCTATATATGTTCTCTTTAAATTATATTAGGCAGTTAAGGTAATAGTAATGTTGTGAATAATTTTGCAAAACGAATAAAAGTAACATTTTATAATAAATGTGTTTTGCTAATTGTATGGTTTATATATTTATAACTAACATGCGTAACACCCCCTTTCATGTAGCCTATATTGTATCCTTCTTGTTTTAGGCACGCGAATGTGCATTTTAATTGTAGCCTAAGATTTGCCTACAGTTAAGATTAGTGACATAGGCATACTTTAATTACTCAATTCAATATAACCTAAGAACATAATGTCAAAGAAAAAATCTGGAGTATGGCAGAATTTCGTTGTAGTCACGGACAATAAAAAAAAAAAAAAAGTGGAATGTAAACTTTGCAAGCGCATTTTCCAAGGCAGGGATTATCGTTAATGAAACGAGGAGCAGCCTTTTGCCAATACATGTGGATAAGCTAGTGTTTCTGTGCCATAACATGAAACGACTGGGGAAGTAGGTAATCGGATGGTCTCCAACTCGAGTAAGTTATTTTTGATCGGCTATAGCCACATTTAATACATTAGGCTATGTGTGATCATTCGTTTGTTAGCCTATTTTTTTGCAAAAGAGATTTTAAATCCCAATGAGTCCAACCTGGTTAATTAAATAAAACATACGCACTAGAATGTGTTATGGTTGTGGTCAAATAAAAGCATCAACCTATTATGTGGCCATACCACAACTTCACAAGCGCAACGGCAGAATCTGCAAGGGCAGCATGAAAAGGGGGCTCGGAACGGATACGTTTTTTTTAGGGCTGGGACTTTAACGCGTTAATTCCGATTAATTAATTACAGAAAAATAACGCGTTAAAAATTTACGCATTTTAATCGCACTATATTTTTGCACTCCAGACACCACGGAACGTTTCTCAATGCTAAACATGTTGCAGCTAGCGTGGAAGCCAGAGCTAACGCTGATCAGGCTAACGTTAGTCCTAGTACGAGCAAGCAGAGTCGCCAACCCACACTCGACCAGATGACGGGGTTCAGAGCCAAGATGAGTAAGACCACGTCTAACAAAGTAACCAACTCACTGGCTCACTGGATTGCCGTGGACTGTAGACCACTTTCGGTGGTCGAAGATAAGGGCTAGAAAAGGTGCTACAGATTGCGTCGTCTGACACAATTTATGAACTGCCATGCAGAAAAATAATTTCGAAAAAAATCCAGCAGCTTCTTCCAAAGGTCCTTTGCACTATCATATTCCTAAAATTGCTGCACTTTGTTAAAAATTGCACTGGTCTGTGTAGTAGCTAAAATAAACAAGATTTTGCTGCTTAAACTTATGTATATGTCTATTCATTGATTCACTCGTATACCAAAATCCATTTGAATTGAAAAATGTTGCTTCTCGTGTCAAATATTGATATGCGATTAAAATGCGATTAATTTCGATTAATTAATTACAAAGCCTCTAATTAATTAGATTAATTTTTTTAATCGAGTCCCACCACTAGTTTTTTTTTTCTTTCAGGTAATCTTGAACTCCGGCTCCATAAAGTCATTAGCCTAGTGTTACTCATTTGTGTCATTCACTTAAGAAAGTTATAAAACATGAGACAAGCGCAGTGTGCATATAGTTGTATTTATTAAAACAAATAGGGTGTGTCATATATAAAAATAATAAAAAAGTTTCGACCAATTGGAAAAAATTGGTCGACCAAGATTTGTTTTAGTCGGGGACAGCCTTATCCAGATAATAAATGGATATGCAGCAACCAGGCACAAGTAGTGAGGGAACAACGAGAAAAATAAACTTAAATTTATAGAGGTATTATTAGCCATCAAGGCACAGCATCACAACACCGCATTACAGCATAGGAAAAATAACACCAATGGAGAAGAAAAAAATAAAATAAAATTGGAGTGCCATAACGAAAGAAATGAATTAATTAGGCATAACAAAATAAACAGTAGATGATGTAAAGAAAACAAACAACCGATGATGTAAAGAAAATATGACGCGACGTTCCTACAACATAATGCGGGAAAAAGACACCGGCGATGGTCCAGCCAAGGAAAGAATATTAGAATAACAATAAAGAATAGAAACAGATAAACTTGTGATGGGAGAAGGCCACAGAGCGTCTGAAAGTAAAACTGTATTCACAGTTCGTTCTATATCCTCCTGACTGCATATGCACAATAAGATAATTGTTCAAATTCAGAACAGCGTTTTTATACTTGGTTTTTATACAAATTGGTCAGTAGAAATCCTGCGTCCCTTCATATAATTTTTATTTCAGGTTCTAGTAAATAATATGTATGCTGCATAGAATATATATTTTGCGTTGGAAATGCAGTCACAATCGTAAATATGGCCCTGTGTCATTGCAGCCATTTATAGTACATTTCCAAGGCATCGCAAGGTCTGTTATAGTAATGAGTCTGTGAAACAGGTCAAATCATGGATGTGTATTCAAATTTTGGTTTTAATGATGTAACTAAATATTGGAAGAGATTTGGATTTTTAAAACCATTTTTCTCAGAGAGGAGTTTGAGGTGTAAATGTGTGGCACAATAATTTAAGTAAGTACTCTTTAGTGAACTTTATAAGGAAAGGCTCATTACCCATGCACCAATGGGTAGCAATAATTAGTATCCATTAGCTATTAGCTTAGCTGATGCACTGGTGCATTATGCATTATGCATGGCCAGAGTACTGCCACAGAAGGGAGGGATTCAGTGGGCAGGATAACCACCGCCTCACATACTCTGGTTCCTCTGGTTGATCAAGTGTCTGCAGTGTGTCTGAGTCACCTACACAGTGTGTATCTGCAGTGTGTCTGAGTCCCCTACACAGTGTGTATCTGCAGTGTGTCTGAGTCCCCTACACAGTGTGTATCTGCAGTGTGTCTGAGTCCCCTACACAGTGTGTATCTGCAGCAGCTCATTTTTTAAAAAGAGAGTAAGAAGTAGCCCTCTGGCTTTTGTTAGTGATTAGTAACAAAACCAGAGGTTGACACAGGCCAAGCCCATCAGAGAAGAGCAGAACATTCTCACATTGTGCCGACTGGCTTCACCCACCTGCAGAATGCGCTGGATGATGGCAGGCAGGGCGATGAAGCTCGTCATGCTGTTGAGGACCTGCATGGTCAGCTCCTTCAGAGCTAGGGGGAGAATAAAGATGCATCATCATCACCCTCATCATCATCATCAGAGGGGGTCACATGAGAGTACATGCAGGCTCTGAGTGAGGGTTTTGAGGATTTCACCTCTGGTTCAGTAATGAATCAGGACACTTAGCAGCGGAAAACCCAGCATTGCTGTCAAGAATAACAACAACAGACACATCCATCCCTCTTGCACCACCAACAGGAGGGTATGTACAGAGACTCACTCTGAGGTGTGGGTCATGAGGAGGGTATGTACAGAGACTCACCCTGAGGTGTGGGTCATATGAGGAGGGCATGTACAGAGACTCACTCTGAGGTGTGGGTCATGAGGAGGGTATGTACAGAGACTCACTCTGAGGTGTGGGTCATATGAGGAGGGCATGTACAGAGACTCACTCTGAGGTGTGGGTCATGAGGAGGGTATGTACAGAGACTCACTCTGAGGTGTGGGTCATGAGGAGGGTATGTACAGAGACTCACTCTGAGGTGTGGGTCATGAGGAGGGTATGTACAGAGACTCACTCTGAGGTGTGGGTCATGAGGAGGGAATGTACAGGGACTCACTCTGAGGTGTGGGTCATATGAGGAGGGCATGTACAGAGACTCACTCTGAGGTGTGGGTCATGAGGAGGGTATGTACAGAGACTCACTCTGAGGTGTGGGTCATGAGGAGGGTATGTACAGAGACTCACTCTGAGGTGTAGGTCATATGAGGAGGGCATGTACAGAGACTCACTCTGAGGTGTGGGTCATGAGGAGGGTATGTACAGAGACTCACTCTGAGGTGTGGGTCATATGAGGAGGGTATGTACAGAGACTCACTCTGAGGTGTGGGTCATATGAGGAGGGTATGTACAGAGACTCACTCTGAGGTGTGGGTCATATGAGGAGGGCATGTACAGAGACTCACTCTGAGGTGTGGGTCATGAGGAGGGTATGTACAGAAACTCACCCTGAGGTGTGGGTCATATGAGGAGGGCATGTACAGAGACTCACTCTGAGGTGTGGGTCATGGGGAGGGTATGTACAGAGACTCACCCTGAGGTGTGGGTCATATGAGGAGGGCATGTACAGAGACTCACTCTGAGGTGTGGGTCATGAGGAGGGTATGTACAGAGACTCACCCTGAGGTGTGGGTCATATGAGGAGGGCATGTACAGAGACTCACTCTGAGGTGTGGGTCATGAGGAGGGTATGTACAGAGACTCACCCTGAGGTGTGGGTCATATGAGGAGGGTATGTACAGGGACTCACTCTGAGGTGTGGGTCATATGAGGAGGGCATGTACAGAGACTCACTCTGAGGTGTGGGTCATGAGGAGGGTATGTACAGAGACTCACCCTGAGGTGTGGGTCATATGAGGAGGGCATGTACAGAGACTCACTCTGAGGTGTGGGTCATGAGGAGGGTATGTACAGAGACTCACCCTGAGGTGTGGGTCATATGAGGAGGGCATGTACAGAGACTCACTCTGAGGTGTGGGTCATGAGGAGGGTATGTACAGAGACTCACCCTGAGGTGTGGGTCATATGAGGAGGGTATGTACAGGGACTCACTCTGAGGTGTGGGTCATATGAGGAGGGTATGTACAGGGACTCACACTCTGATGTGTCCCGCCAGGTTGGCCCCTTCAGGAGTTTCTGAGGTGACATCATGGCCTCCAGCAGAGGAAACCACAGTGCCTGTAAAGGATTTCATACTGATCAATAACACCCCTGGTCTGTGCTGTGTTGGACAGGTCTGTGTGCTTCAGCAAGGGCAGGCTAATCACACACATTCAAGCATCTACATACGCATGCACGCACGCACGCGCACACACACACACACACACACACACAAGATCAAGACAGACGTTGACAAGGTATTGAAGTGTGGAGCTCTGTAATATCCATTAGAACATTCATAGATCATCCAAATGATACTCCCTAGTGATAGCTCTGTTAGAGATCAGGGCAGTGGCAGCTCTGTTAGAGATCAGGGCAGTGATAGCTCTGTTAAATATCAGGGCAGTGACAGTTCTATTAGAGATCAGGGCAGTGACAGCTCTGTTAGAGATCAGGGCAGTGATTGCTTGACAGTTCTGTCTGTCTGTATCAGAGGGAGTGCTGAACTAGTGGGCATGACAGGAACCCAGACCAGCAGGGCAGGGACTTTGGAGGATAAAGAGATGTGCCCAAGTCTTCCAGTAGAAAGTTAACAGAAGAACTACTGCCCCCAGACATTTTCTGGTGTATATGCAATATTCTGAATAAACCTGAGATTAGAAGTAAGTAAGTAAGTAAGTAAGACTTTATTTATATAGCACCTTTCATACAAGAATTGCAGTTCAAAGTGCTTTACACAGAATGCATAATCAGAGAAGATTAAAATATATATAGTGCAAGATCAATTTAGTAGTGCAAGTCAGAGTTAATCAAAAGCTTTGGTAAAAAGATAGGTTTTAAGTTGTCTTTTGAAAATGTCTAGTGTGTTGGCTTCCCTGATATTTATGGGTAATGTGTTCCATAATTTTGGGGCGTAGTTGACAAAGGCCGCATCACCAACCTTCTTATGACAGTTTCTGGTGATCTCTAATAGACCTGCATCTGATGATCTCAGTGTTCTAGCTGGTGTGTAATTTGTAAGAGATTTAGCTATGTAGTTAGGTCCTTGTCCATTTAGAGCTTTGTAAGTGAGAAGGAGGACCTTAAAGTCTATTCTAAAGGTTACAGGAAGCCAGTGTAGAGCAGCCAGGACAGGACTAATGTGTTCTCTCCTTTTAGTTTTGGTTAATAATCTAGCTGCAGAGTTTTGAATGAGCTGGAGTCTTTCAATGGTTTTCTTGGGAAGACCAGTGAAGAGTGAGTTACAGTAGTCTAACCGGCTAGATATGAAAGCATGAATTAGCTTCTCAGCATCGTTTTGATTTATAAATGAAAATAGAAGGAACCAGACACCTCCAAACTGCACCCCCTGTAGGCTGAGAGGAATTAAACAATGCTGATTTATGCTGTTCTCCTGGAATCCTAAGCAAGGTTTCACAGCTATGCAGGAAATACACACCTCTCTCTGCTGCTGGCTGAGACTTAGAGAACTCCTGTGACACAGAGCGATGATGTCACCCAGAGCCGCCTCCACCCTCTGCAGAGGAACCTCCTCCTCTTCTGTGCCAAATGAAGAAAACATGCTACAGACATAACTAACATGTGGAAGACACAATAACAGTTAACAGTAAGTCGACGATAACTGCTTTTCCGGTAATTTGAACTGATTCATATACATATCATGCCAATGATTGCCGCCAAAGAGTCAGATTGACAGCTGACCAATGAAATTGTAATTCTAATTTAGTGTTGCATATTTAACACGTAAGCTACTGAATGTTGCTTCTCTTTCCTTGGGTGGATATACATATACCTGCCAACTCTCCCCATTTTGAGGGGGGCTTCCTGTATTTTATTTCAGCAATTTCTCTGTTTTTAATTATTTTGCCACACAGCACAATTAAAATGATTATTAGCAGCAGTACTACAAATCAGTGGCCAAATGCATTACTTGGCAATGGTTTAGAATATGCCAGTATTTTAATCTACTGCTGAACAATTTGTTCTCCTGTATTTTCAAGTATAAAGTAGGCTCAGTTTTTATCCACACCCTTGATACAGATGAACAAAATAGATTGTATAAAATAAACTATAAAAGTAATGAGGTATATTTTATGCTCAAAAAATACAGAACATTCCAAACCTACATTACTAATACAGTTGTTCAGAAAAACATTTTGTTTTATTAATAGGTTTTTTCCAGAAAACATCTGGATCACAATTATTGATACCAACAAAAACAAATCTTCACAAATATACAACTTATTTGAAGTTCATTGGAAGGTTATGGAACTATACAGTGGCCTACAATGGTTTACTGTTTCCTTAGGGTATAAGAAGGAGGGAACACACATTTGAAATACTGTGGCTACAGTAAAAAGATACCGCTTTCCACTGCTGTGTCAATTATTAGGAAGTTTAAGGCCACTGGAACAGTGGCTAACCTGCCAGGTAGAGGACACAAGTCTATCTTGCCCCCATGTGTAATGAGACAGATGGTTCGATAGGCAAAAAGAAGTCCAAGGGGCACAGTTCAAGATCTCCAAAACAACCTGGAATCTTGGGAGCTACAAGGTGTCCAAAGCTACCATTAGCTACATGACAATGGCCTTATGGCAGAGTTGCTTTTGAAGAGAATTCACCAAAAATATTACATTCAAGTAATGTTGAAAAGAACCTCATGCTTACGATGAAATATGGTGGTGGATCTTTAATGCTTTGGGGTTGTTTTGCATCCACAGGCCCTGGGGCCCTTATTAAAATAGATGAAGCAATGAACTCCATTGGTCGCAGATGGACATTCCAACAAGACAACAATCCCAAACATACACTATATGGCCAAAAGTCAGTGGACACCTGACCATCACACCTATATGAGCTTGTTGGACATCCCATTCTAAAACCATGGACATTAGTATGGAGTTGGACCCCCCCCCCTGACTTTTGGCCATATAGTGTACATCCAAAGAAACTAAGATGTGGTTGACAGAGCAGATGTCCTGACGTGGCCATCATTTGTGAACCATTCAATTGTGGATTGAATTGTGTGCATTATTATTAAAGAATATAATTTTCTGAATTTTGTGAGCATAAAATAAACCTCATTACTTATATAGTTTATTTTATACGATCTCTTTTGCTCTTTTGTTCATCTTTATCAATGAAAATGGAGCCTAATCTAAGTGTTGGCAGGTATGGATATGGGTGCAGTGGATAGCCCCTAGTACCTGGGGCAAACCTGTCATTCTGAAAAGATCATCTTGGATTCTTTGGATAGTTTCAGGAGATGTTGGAAAATAAATGTACTTTAACATAGCCTACTTTAACATGAAAGCTGGAAACTGTGAAACTGTATCTGGAAACTAGAGTACTGACTGCTGAAAGGAGCCAGTTGTGTAAAAATTGAATGCGCTAAAGACCAAGACAAGAACTGTGTGGTTGCGTCAGGACAAGGATTACAGTTCTGTCTCTAACTACGGCTATAATCGCAGCATTTGCCATTTTCAGAATAAATAGTCAAAATGGAATTTAGCATTTCGAAATTATTTCGGATTTTGAAATTGTGTGATATATTTTTAATATTAAACATTTATTTAAAATACTTTATTTCTAAAATTGCTGTAATATCTGCCTACCTAAAACAAGAGCAGCAGGTCATGCTAACCCTGCCAGTGAGTTTTATGAATAACACTTAATATGTTACACACAGACATAACTAACGTATGGCAGACAAAATATGTTACACAGCAATATAACTAACATATGTTTTAGAGGACATTGAGATAGTGGATGGAGAAGTACTACAAAAACTACAAAAACTTAAGGCAAATAAAGCAGCAGGCCCTGATGGCATATATCCCAGAGTACTCAAAGAACTTGGGGAAATTATTTATAAACCACCGACTATTTCTATGCAATCCCTAAACACTGGAGAAATGAATTAAGTAGGAATTACAGGAATTGTTTCAGATTGGGTTCATAATTGGCTGCAAGGGTTGTATCTGGCCTGTTTACATGGATAGGTGCTGGGACCTGGGATCTTGATAGGGTTGTTAGTAGTTTAGTTAGTAGCTAAGTAGTTCAAATTTAAGACAGCATTTTATGGGAGGAGAACATTTTTAATGTGTTAAAATTGGAAAAGACTTGGGAGGAGTAGTTGATCAAAATCTATCAGCATCTAAGCAGTGTGCTGTAGCAGTTAGAAAGGCCAACATGATGCTGGGATATATAGTGGATATAAAAAGTAACCTTTGGAACTTTTCACAATTTATTTTGACCTGTTTTCATACCGTGGCTCTCCTGGGTGAGGAGGATGAGCTTGTCCTTCAGGGTCTGAAAGGGTGCATAGAGAAATTCAGAGTGAACTTAGTCACAGTGAAATGCATGGTCCAGCGTATTCACACACACTCACACACACACACAGAGAGCTGGTTCAGTGTATTCACACACACACAAAGCTGGTCCAGTGTATACACACACACACACACACACACAGACAGACACAGAGCTGGTTCAGTGTATTCACACACACACACACACACACACACACACACACACACACACACACACACACACACACACACACACACACACACACACACACACACACACACACACACACACACACACACACACACACACACACACACAGAGCTGGTTTAGTATATTCCTCTCACCTGCAGCAGCACTTGGAAAGCTCCATGGATGTCACCCTTCTTCTCCAGCAAGTAGGCCGTGGCCTGATGAAGCCTGTGCTGTTCTGTGATCTGTGTTATATATTGACAAGGTAATGTGTCCTTCGGTAAGGGCATATGGTGGGTTTTTATATATTCAGTAGCTGAGCACTGGTACATGCATAGCAGTATCTGACCCAATTCAAGGTCAAAGTCCATGCTCAGTTTTGATAGTTTTCCTAGAATGAACCTTGACTGTGTGTGCATCTTTTTTTCATTTTTGAGCAAAAAGGATCACAACAATGTGAGAATATCTGTGTAAATATCTACTGCTGTTAAATCACCATTAAATCACCATTCACACAATTTCAAAAAGCACTGTTGGAAAACACAATTCACAACACCTTTTCAAAAATGTGTGTGGAAGAGAGAGAAAAGAGTGAGTGTGTGCGTGTGTGGGGGGAGTGAGAGTGTGTGTGTGTGTATGTGTGTGTGTGTGAGAGAGAGAAAAAAGTGAGAGTGTGTGTGTGCATGTGTGAGGTAGAACAGAGTGCGAGTGTGTGTGTGTGTGTGTGTGGGACAGAAAGAAAAGAGTGAGAGTGTGTGTGTGTGTTTGTAGGGGGGGACAGAAAGAAAAGAGTGAGAGTGTGTGTGTGTGTTTGTGGGGGGGACAGAAAGAAAAGAGTGAGAGTATGGGGGACAGAAAGAAAGAGTGAGAGTATGTGTGTGTGTGTGTGTGTGTGTGTGTGTGTGTGTGTGTGTGTGTGTGTGTGTGTGTGCGTGTGTGGGAGAGAGAAAAGAGTGAGAGTGAATGTGTGTGTGTGTGTGTGTGTGAATAACTGTTAGTGATGTGTGGAAGGAAAACGTGTTCTATGTATAATGTTGAAATGCTGAGAATCTGTCATTGTTCCTGTTCTCCTTCAGACAAAAGGATCTTCGCACCAAAAGATCAAAGGAACATCTGCTACTTTATGACGTTTTCTCACTGCAGGAAACCTCCCTCCCGTTGTTTTACTAACTTTGCGGTAATTTTCCATTCTGTTTGGCTTCAGGTGACGCCTATGTTCCCATTTCCCTTAAGTTAACGCCTCCCTTTTGTCTCTGTTCCCTCCCTTTCCGCTTTCGTCTGTTATAAATATTCCATTTAAATGTGTGAGTGGGAGAACTGACCCTGTTTAGGAAAAGTTATCCTTGCAGCTGCTTGTAAATAAAGCTTTTAGTATTCAAAAAGAATAATCTCTGATCCTGGTGAGTTTTTTTTCCACAACAGATGCTCTCTGCTGGCAATATGAATGTTTCCATGAATCGCTAACACACTTAAAAATCCAGGACAAATCACTTGAGCTGATTCTGAACGGCTTTGACTGACAGGCTGCCCTGTTGTGCATGTGAGCCTAACTGGACGATTGGGAAGAGAATTAGACTCTTCTACTCTTTCAGGTGTGTGAGAGGCCTCCTTCCCTCCCTCCCTGAGATGCCCTGGCAGTGTGTTGCTGATAGAGGAATGTGTCTGGGATCATATAGCGCAGGTGAAGGCAGTGTCCTACCTGGATGGCCTCTTCCAGCCTGTAGTCCTGAGATACCCTCAGAAAGTTAGTGACCTGGCAGGGGCTGAAGCGGCACAGCAGCCCCACGTGGAGCTCATGGAGGTCAGGGCTGAGCCTCAGGACAGCCCGGGGATGAGGGCCTTCCCTGTGGGAGACAGCCCATCAGCACCGCTTCATACAACACTGGCAGTGGCAAGACAAACCTGCTGAGATCAACACTCTTGCATTTCCCATGTAAGAGTACCAGTACACAAATCCCCCTTGGCCAGAGAGAGGAAGTGAAACTAGCACGTTGTTCTGTACCCACACACACTGGAACACAAGTCTCCCTCATCTACTTGGGGTGGGGCACTGGTCTGCATTCAAACAAAAGATCAGAAGAGCTTTCAACACAATTAAAATATTATACTATAAAACACGAATTCTTTAGAATTGATTACATCTACAAATTGAGAACATATGGGCTCCTCTCAGTCAGGAAGAGCAGAGGGTTGCAGAGAGCCTGAGCTGCCCAGCTCACTGCGGGCTGTGTGCTCAGTTTCCTCACATTAAGAGCACGTTAGTAACCTTCCAGCAGAGAGCAGTCACAATGAGCATTTCAAAAAAGAAGCACTATCTTTGTGCTTCCTTTTACAAGGAATCCAGTGTGCAAGGGCAATTTCAGAGAACTGAGGGGATCTTAAAGGTGTTTAACTTATATAAAACAGACACACAGACACAGACACACAAATATTGGATAGTGAATATAATAATGGAATATTTAAAATATTACATTTGTACTGGGTACAAAGACCCTCAGAAGGAATCAATGTAGAAATACATCCCTAGTTAAAATACCTACCATCCCCCTGGGTCTGCTGCTGTTGTCTAATAGACTAACCCAGGGTATATCTGTGCTCTAGATAAACTCCTATTCCAAACAATACTGTCCAGAACAGCACTGAGACTGTATTGCATTGGGGAATCAGGCCTGCTGTTTCCGTGCTGTCATATTTTCTGTTTTCTATAAAGTGTCTTTGTGACAATGCTCTGTAAATAGCATGATACAAATAAAATTGAATTGAATTTCACAAGTAACTACAAAATTAAAGTAAACTTGAGTAAATGAGGGATACAAAGCATATTCAAAGCAGGTGTTTCCACTCAGGTGTGGTTCTTGAGTTAATTAAGCAATTAACATCCCATCATGCTTAGGGTCATGTATTAAAATGCTCGGCAGTCCTAGTTGGGGGTGATTGTTATATGATGAAGACTGCTCAACTTGCTGATGTTTCACGAGAAACAGTGGTTAAGGTGATGTTGGCATGAGAGTCTGAGGGAAAGACAGACACAAGAAAAGACATGACACAACTAGGGCCAACGGAGGTAGAAAGCGCATACTCCTCAATCATTATATCCATGCATTGGTTCGAGATGCAATGCAAAACAAATGAGCAACTCTGAAATAGTTTACTGAAAATACCAAACTAGGGCGTGAGCAGGCAGTTGCAGTGCATAAACTCATTACTACACCTAAAAATGCACGTTAAACATTAAAGTGGTACAAAGAACACAGGCAGTGGTCTACTGAGCAGTGGAAAAAGGTCATATGGTCAGAAGGCTAATCCTTCACCCTGTTCTTAACAAACGGCAAGTGCAGGTGTGGCACACACCAAAATCACCTTCATCCTATAGTGAAGCATTTCTATCCTAATGGGAGTGGTCTCTTCCAAGATGACAATGACCCAATCCACATGACACGAGTGGTCACTGAATGGTTTGATGAGCATGAAAATGATGTAAACCATATGCCATGGTTGTCTCAGTCATCAGATCTCAACCTAATTGAACACTTATAGGAGATTTCCACCACCATCAACAAAACACCATTTATGGAATTTCTCATGGAAGAATGGCAGAATTTGGCAGTATATACTATATGTAGCACAGCACAAAGGGATTTTCCCTCCCTGTTCCCTTTCTTGCTGCGTGATACATATTCATGAATTCAGAAATATATAAACACACACTACTAGCCTCCCACACACCCTGCTGTGTGACCTGCAATCACCATGGGGATGAGTTGAAGCTAACAGATCAGCCCCTGATTGGTTGAAAGGTATATGGCAGTAATATTCTACCACTATATTTCTCTCTGGGTCTGCAGAACACAATGCTAGATTACTCATGTCCAATAAGTGAAGCGGGTGACTGCAGGGGGATAGTCACATCATTTAGAGACTTAGAAGAGCTGCTTGTGTCTCCGCCAGTTCACATGACAACCACTACAATCTTGTGCTACCAAAACTTGGATTTTACCAACATAAATGAGCACACTGCTGTTACTTTGGGAAATTGATCGGCCTGTCAGTGAGTGAGTGAGTGACTGAGTGAGAGAGGGATTGAGTGACATAACCCTAGGGATGTCTATTATTTTACATGTAACACACATTACAGAACAGTCAGGTGCTAGATCATTCATTTTATTCCTTCAATAGCATGTTTCCTACCTGGGGTCCAGAAGACACTTTAGAAACTGGAACACCATGAAGTTGTCCTGAAGGGGTAAGATGAGAAGAGTGTACAGCACAGCAGATGGAAACATAATCGTCATTGTTAAATGACAATGAGCTTGCGTGAGAACTACAAATCCCTGTCATTAGTGTCTAATAATTCAACCTGTGAGAACACCAAAGATGGAACAACAACAAGAAGCATATCTGGCACTCTGGCGTTACCTCCACCTGGCAACCCCTAAAAATACCAAGACAAACACACACACTTACACTCACCCTACACATACACTCACACACACACACCCTCACACTAAACACAGACACACACACACACACACACACACACACACACACACACACACACACACACACACACACACACACACACACACACACACACACACACACACACACACACACACACACACACACACACACACACACACACACACACACACACATATAAATACACCCCGGAGAAAGAGAGGGAAGGCCAGGGCACACAAGCTCACACTACACACACACACAGTAAACACACACACACACACAAACACACACACACACACACACACACTAAACACACACACACACACACACACACACACACACTCACACTAAACACACTCACACTAAACACACACCTCACACACACACACACACACACACACACACACACACACTCACACTACACACACACACACACACACACACACACTAAACACACACACTCATACTACACACATACACTTACACTTACACTCACACACACACACTACATGCAAATGTGCCGTTTGGTTTCATGAGTAAAAGTA
>JAINUG010000259.1:1166506-1169006 GCA_029706075.1 Aldrovandia affinis | reverse complement strand
AAATGTGTGAGTGTGAGTGTGTGTGTGTGAGTGGAGGGATGGTATTTTACCTGTTTGTGTGAGAGTGTGAGTGTGTGTGAGTGGGGGGATGATATTTTACCTGTGTGTGTGAATGTGTGAGTGTGAGTGTGTGTGAGTGGAGGGATGGTATTTTACCTGTGTGTGTGTGAGTGTGAGTGAGGATGGTATTTTACCTGTATGTGTGAGAATGTGAATGTGAGTGTGAGTGTGTGTGGGGGAAGGTATTTTACCTGTTTGTGTGAGTGTGTTTGTGTGAGTGCGAGTGTAAGTGTGTGTATGAGTGTGAGGATGGTATTCTACCTGTGTGTGTGAGTGTAATGTGAGGATGGTATTTTACCTGTGTTTGTGAGAATGTGAATGTGAGTGTGTGTGTGAGTGGGGGGGTGGTATTTTACCTGTGTGAGTGTGTGTGAGTGGGGGGATGGTATTTTACCTGTGTGTGTGTGAAAGTGTGAGTGTGTGTGTGAGTGGGGGGATGGCATTTTACCTGTGTGTGTGAAGAGTGTGTGTGTGAGTGGGGGATGGTATTTTACCTGTGTGTGTGAGAATGTGAGTTTGGGGATGGTATTTTACCTGTGTGTGTGAAAGTGTGAGTGTGAGTGTGTGTGTGAGTGGGGGATGGCATTTTACCTGTATGTGTGAGTGTGAATGTGTGTGAGTGGGGGATGGTGTTTTACCTGTGTGTGTGAGTGGGGGATGGTATTTTACCTGTGTGTGTGAATGTGTGAGTGTGAGTGTGTGTGTGAGTGGAGGGATGGTATTTTACCTGTGTGTGTGTGTGTGTGAGTGTGTGAGTGAGGATGGTATTTTACCTGTGTGTGTGAGAGTGTGAGGATGGTATTTTACCTGTGTGTGTGAGTGTGAGTTTGTGTGTGAGTGGAGGGATGGTATTTTACCTGTGTGTGTGTGTGTGTGTGTGTGTGTGTGTGGGGGGGATGGTATTTTACCTGTGTGTGTGAGAATGTGAGTGGGGGATGGTATGTTACCTGTGTGTGTGAAAGTGTGAGTGTGAGTTTGTGTGTGAGTGGGGGGATGGCATTTTACCTGTATGTGTGAGAGTGTGAATGTGTGTGAGTGGGGGGATGGTGTTTTACCTGTGTGTGTGAGTGGGGGATGGTATTTTACCTGTGTGTGTGAATGTGTGAGTGTGTGTGTGTGTGGGGGAAGGTATTTTACCTGTTTGTGTGAGTGTGTGTGTGTGAGTGCGAGTGTAAGTGTGTGTATGAGTGTGAGGATGGTATTCTACCTGTGTGTGTGAGTGTAATGTGAGGATGGTATTTTACCTGTGTGTGTGAGAATGTGAATGTGAGTGTGTGTGTGAGTGGGGGTGGTATTTTACCTGTGTGAGTGTGTGTGAGTGGGGGGACGGTATTTTACCTGTGTGTGTGAAAGTGTGAGTGTGTGTGTGTGAGTGGGGGATGGCATTTTACCTGTGTGTGTAAGAGTGTGTGTGTGAGTGGGGGGATGGTATTTTACCTGTGTGTGTGAGAATGTGAGTGGGGGGGATGGTATTTTACCTGTTTGTGTGAAAGTGTGAGTGTGAGTGTGTGTGTGAGTGGGGGGATGGCATTTTACCTGTATGTGTGAGAGTGTGAATGTGTGTGAGTGGGGGGATGGTGTTTTACCTGTGTGTGTGAGTGGGGGATGGTATTTTACCTGTGTGTGTGAATGTGTGTGTGTGAGTGTGTGTGTGAGTGGAGGGATGGTATTTTACCTGTGTGTGTGTGTGTGAGTGTGTGAGTGAGGATGGTATTTTACCTGTGTGTGTGAGAGTGTGAGGATGGTATTTTACCTGTGTGTGTGAGTGTGAGTTTGTGTGTGAGTGGAGGGATGGTATTTTACCTGTGTGTGTGTGTGTGTGTGTGTGTGTGTGTGTGTGTGTGTGTGTGTGTGTGTGTGTGTGTGTGTGTGTGTGAGTATGAGTGTGAGGATGGTATTTTACCTGTGTGAGTGTAAGTGTGTGTGTGTGTGTGTGAGTGTGAGTGTGTGTGTGTGTGTGTAAGTGTGAGTGCGTGTGTGTGTGTGTGAGCGGGGGATGGTATTTTACCTGTGTGTGTGAGTGGGGGATGGTATTTTACCTGTGTGTGTGAGTGTGAGTGTGTGTGTGAGTGGAGGGATGGTATTTTACCTGTGTGTGTGTGTGTGTGTGTGTGTGTGTGTGTGTGTGTGTGTGTGTGTGTGTGTGTGTGAGTGTGAGGATGGTATTTTACCTGTGTGAGTGTAAGTGTGTGTGTGTGTGAGTGTGTGTGTGTGTGTGTGTGTGAGTGCGTGTGTGTGTGTGAGTGTGAGTGTAAGGGTGAGTGCGTGTGTGTGTGTGTGTGTGTGTGAGGATGGTATTTTACCTGTGTGTGTAGTGTGAGTGTGTGTGTGTGAGTGTGTGTGTGTGTGTGTGAGTGCGTGTGTGTGTGTGTGTGAGTGTGAGTGTAAGTGTGTGTGAGTGTGTGTGTGTGTGTGTGTGTGTGTGTGTGTGTGTGTGAGT
>JAINUG010000259.1:796506-1161506 GCA_029706075.1 Aldrovandia affinis | reverse complement strand
TTGTCATTGTTGTGAGTGTGCGCATGCACGTGTATGGTATTGTGGAGTGTTGGATGGTTTGTTGTTGGATGTTTGATAGATGTTTGATGTTGGATGTTCGATTTATGTTTGATGTTGGATGTGTGATGTTTGATGTTTGTTTATTTTACGCTCCCGGTGCTCGTTCTCTGCCCTGTGTGGGGACAGAGAACTCTCTGTTAATAAATTGAAAAGAGAACTCGGACTGCAAAGTTCGAGTGTCTCTGAATGAATGGGTTGAAAAGAGAACTTGGACTGCAAAGTTCGAGTGTCTCTGTATGAATGGGTTGAAAAGAGAACTCGGACTGCAAAGTTCAAGTGTCTCTGTATGCATTCACTACACCCATGGCCAAAAGTTTTGAGAATGACACAAATATTAATTTTCACAAAGTCTGCTGCCTCAGTTTTTATGATGGCAATTTGCATATACTCCAGAATGTTATGAAGTTACTAAGCAATTAATTGCAAAGTCCCTCTTTGCCATGAAAATGAACTTAATCCCCCAAAAAACATTTACACTGCATTTCAGCCCTGCCACAAAAGGAATAGCTGACATCATGTCAGTGATTCTCTCGTTAACACAGGTGAGATGTGTTGATGAGGACAAGGCTGGAGATCACTCTGTCATGCTGATTGAGTTAGAATAACAGACTGGAAGCTTTAAAAGGAGGGTCAAATCATTGTTCTTACTCTGTTAACCATGGTTACCTGCAAGGAAACATGTGCAGTCATCATTGCTTTGCACAAAAAGGGCTTCACAGGCAAGGATATTGCTGCTAGTAAGATTGCACCTAAATCAACCATTTATCGGATCATCAAGAACTTCAAGGAGAGAGGTTCAATTGTTGTGAAGAAGGCTTCAGGGCGTCCAAGAAAGTCCAGCAAGCGCCAGGACCGTCTCCTAAAGTTGATTCAGCTGCGGGATCGGGGCACCACCAGTGCAGAGCTTTCTCAGGAATGGCAGCAGGCAGGTGTGAGTGCATCTGCATGCACAGTGAGGCGAAGACTTTTGGAGGATGGCCTGGTGTCAAGAAGGGCAGCAAAGAAGCCACTTCTCTCCAGGAAAAACATCAGGGACAGACTGATATTCTGCAAAAGGTACAGAGATTGGACTGCTGAGGACTAGGGTAAAGTCTTTTCTCTGATGAATCCCCTTTCCGATTATTTGGGGCATCAGGAAAAAGGCTTGTCCGGAGAAGAAAAGGTGAGTGCTACCATCAGTCCTGTGTCATGCCAACAGTAAAGCATCCTGAGACCATTCATGTGTGGGGTTGCTTCTCAGCCAAGGGAGTGGGCTCACTCACAATTTTGCCTAAGAACACAGTCATGAATAAAGAATGGTACCAAAACATCCGCAGAGAGCAACTTCTCCCAACCATCCAAGAACAGTTTGGTGACAAACAATGCCTTTTCCAGCATGATGGAGCACCTTGCCATAAGGCAAAAGTGATAACTAAGTGGCTCGGGGAACACAACATAAAAATGTTGGGTCCATGGCCAGGAAACTCCCCAGACCTTAATCCCATTGAGAACTTGTGGTCAATCCTCAAGTGGCGGGTGGACAAACAAAAACCCACGAATTCTGACAAACTCCAAGCATTGATTATGCAAGAATGGGCTGCCATCAGTCCGGGTGTGGCCCAGAAGTTAATTGACAGCATGCCAGGGCGAATTGCAGAGGTCTTTAAAAAGAAGGGTCAATACTGCAAATATTGACTCTTTGCATAAACTTAATGTAATTGTCAATAAAAGCATTTGACACTTGTGAAATGCTTGTAATTATACTTCAGTATACCATAGTAACATCTGACAAAAAGATCTAAAAACACTGAAGCAGCAAACTTTGTGTCATTCTCAAAACTTTTGGCCACGGCTGTACTGTAAGTCGCTTTGGATAAAAGCGTCTGCTAAATGGCATATATATTACATATATATATATTATTTTGAAAAGGGAACTCGGACTGCAAAAGTTTGAGTGTCTCAGTATGCATGGGTGGGAAGCACTTGAAAGGTCACTGGATATGTGTGTGCCTGGGGAGGTTCCAGGGGAACTCCGGACGAAGAGGTGCGGTGTCCCGTGAGTTTTGATTATTTTAGCTTGTTATTTTAGTTCGTTGTTTTTACCCGAAAGCTTCGCGGCGAGTAGGGTGAAGATTTTGTGTTCGTGTTTGTGTTTGTGTTTGTTATATGTTAACCTGCTCTCCTTTTTTCGAGAGACAGAAAAAAATGTATCCGGTCCGTAGACCGACGAACTCCACTCCGTCTCCAGACTGCTCTGTTCCCATCCAGGGATTGTCACGTGGCGTGTGACACACACCTAAATGTGGGGATAAGTTATCCTCTTTTGAATCACGTGTTATGCTTTCTGGACGGTCAAAAGATAAAGTTACCCCAGTGCAATCCTTCCTCTTAGTAACTACTTATAGACCACCTGGATCATATACTGTTTTTCTTTCTGAGTTTGCAGAGTTTTTATCAAGCTTGGCAACTATGGCACTAGAAACTTGCACCCTGGTTTACTGACCATACCCGTGCCCTTAAACAAGTTTCCAGGAAATTACAACGCAGATGGCGGTCTACCAATTTAGAGGTTATCCTTCTAACTACAATTCGAATGACTTCATGAACTCGTTTACTGATAAGATTGAGACAAATAATAAAATTATGAAAATGACACCAATATCTAGCACTCCAACTCCAGAGATGGCACAGGGCTATCAGGAGCAGGGTTGCGTAGTACACATTGGTGTACAATACATCAGAGCTTGCAAATGTAACTGAATAGAGCCCTTGATAGCTATCTATTATTTATAGTGTAGCTAGAATGTAATAAACAAGAATACATAAATAAGTAAATAAATGAATCATGTCATTTATAATTTAGACAGCTGTACGCCCCTGTGATTTACTCCTGCCTGGTGGCTGAAGCTAGGCAGGTGTGAGCTTGGTTAGTACTGGAGCTAAGCAGGGCTGGGCTTGGTTAGTATTGAAGCTAAGCAGGTGTGGGCTTGGTTAGTACTGAACCTAAGCAGGGTTGGGCTTGGTTAGTTCTGAAGCTAAGCAGGTGTGGGCTTGGTTAGTACTGAAGCTAATCAGGGTTGGGCTTGGTAAGTACTGAATCTAAGCAGGGCTGGGCTTGGTTAGTACTGAAGTTAAGCAGGTGCAGGCTTTACATCACATAGCAGGTTCTCCTTCAAATATCACGGTTAAATGTACCAAAAATATGGACATGTGTTAAATTCACAGATTGGGTGAAATATGGGTTATTTAGACATTTTAGTAGGGTAACTAGATGTCAATATGTTGACATATTTTTTCCCCTGCATGAAAATAGCTTTTGCCACGTGACTTACTATCACAGTATTACGTTAAGTTTATGATAGTATTATTTCATATTTTAATATCATGGTATACTGTCATATCCCTAGTAGAACCAGATGCATAGCTTCAATTTGTTCAGTTGCATTTGCAAGCTCTGATGTATTTTACACAAAAGTGTTCCATCTGTCTATACCAGCGCAATTACATGTAACAAGAAATGATTTTGGGTTCAGTTATTCGTGTGGTAATACATGAGGTTATGGTAAAAGCGTACTTACACAGCATGATATTTACCAATGTGACAAGGAGGCAGAAAATCCTTGTGGTTGTTACACAGTGTTATAATGTGTGTATTTACACGATAACTAGCATGTAACAGGGCAGGCCTTGTTTCACGTGTGTAATTAAGAACACTGCTCTTAAGAACTCTTGTTACATATTTCTTACAATGTAGTCACTTAGTAATAACTGCTTGTTACCAAAGTAGTTACGATATGACTACACAGGTGTAGGAGGAACTTAATGTACGGTGTTTCTGCCCCATGCAGCAGGCAAGCGCCCAATCACAGGAAGGCAAAATGGCTTAGTTTCTTTCCTGCCCTTTTGACTGGCTTCTATTTTAATCCTAATTGCAGCCTAAATGCAGCTCTGCAGGGAAGACCCGAGCCGGTCACCTCAAGGGCAGAAACATGAAGATTCCTGACAGGAGTTATGGATTCTTCTCCTTTACATTGCCTATTGTATGTGTTCACATTGATTTGGGGTCACAGAGGTGATCCATTGAAAACTGTGTCTCCCACAGTTGAGCCCGGTAGGATGTTCAGAATTGATGTTTTAAAGTACTGTGGGAGGCACCTTTAAGGACGAGGAAGGTACCTTTAATAAAATATCCACAATCCGCTGCTGGTACTCCAAAGCCTGCTTGTCGTTCTTAAAGTCCTCGAAAGTCTGGAGGGGGTGAGAAAAATATATATTAGAAGCCATAGGGTTATTCATGAACACTGACAGTAACAGCTCTTAATCTCTGTGTTAGTCTCTAAATTATTAACTGATTGATAAATTGATCAGATTTGGCCTGCAAATGATCAAATAGGATATTACCATCCCCAGGAGTAACAGCAAAAAAGACGGTAACACAAAAATTCCTGTGGATTGGTGTTCATAAGCCCATGTTTATGAAGTGGACAATGTTCTCTCTGCTCTCTAACCCCTATATATACTGTATGTCTTCACTGGCACGGCTGATACCACAGCCAAAATAGGCTTAAATCATTGTGAAAATGGCCTCTGCTGGATGGAAGCATTTGGATGTGGAAGTATATGGATGGATGTGGAATATGTGGATGTATGAAGGTATATATGCATATTCTACACTTGAATTCAAACTTGGCTTGTGATCATAATATCTCAGGAAGATCTGTACTCAGGTCAGCCCCCCAGGGACACCTCACCAGGGCCAGGACGTTGAGAAACTCTCGCGTGTCAAAGTGCAGCAGCGTGCGGATATGGGGGTACACCTCTTCTTCCGGAGGGGCATCCACAGAATGCAGACGGATCAGGAACTCAAACACCTGAGAGAGAGCACACATCATTCTCAGTCACCTGACACAGAAAGCAAAGGTTTATCTCAATCACCACACAGGGAATTCTCATTATATCTAACCAGATAGCACACACTGCTCCACACCCACTAAGAAGCAGGCTGGAGAAAGTAACAATAGATGCGCAGTCTTTTGATTGTTAGGCTAGCGTGCTTGTCCAGGGAAGGGTGCGATGTTGACCTTGGAAATAAAACTGGGGACTGGGGGGGCAGGGAGGGAAATTAGTATTAAGGATAGGGAGGTGCAGACTGCCCAGAGGGAAGATATCAAGGCAAAGTATCATAACACCAGTGAGGATATCATGAATAAAGAAATTTTAGTGCATAATGTTAATAGAGGTGGTTTGGTAAAGAGGTGGGAGAGGGGGAGAAGAAATGTACTATTAATACTTTCCTTTCCAAAGTTCCTTTGTTTAAATGATAGAAGCATAACTGGAGGCTTTCATGTTTAATGGGGCTTATGACATTGTTGCGATTGCAGAGGCATGGCTTGGTTCAGTGGACAGAGATAAACATAATGTAGAGGGGTACAAACTGATTAGGAAGGATATGGACCTTTAAGTAACGGAAAATCTCAATGTGCAGGAAATTCCAGGTATTAACTCATTCATTCCTACTGGGAGATCATGAGAAGGGCCTTAATTAATATAGGAGTATGCTATAGACCTCCAGCTTTAGACAGAAACATAAATAATATGCTTCATGGTAACATAAAACAAGCCTGTGTGGAAGGAGAGATGTTAATAATGGGCGACTTAAATTACCCCTCTATTAATTAGGAAGTAGTGTCAGGTCAGGGTAAGTTTGAAGAGTAGTTTTTAGATGTGGTTAATGACTGCTTTTTGGTACAGTCTGTTACTCAGCCTATGAGAGGGCAATCAATACTGGATCTGGTTTTGTGTAACAATCCTGACAGAACTTGCAACACAGAGCCACTAGGGCCAAGTGATCATAGTGCAGTATTTAGTATTAAGTTAAGACGGCCTCTTCTAACTCTCTAATCTTTTCACGTCAGACGAGCAGACTTTCATAAAATGAGAGAGAATTTAAGTAATATACACTACCAGTAAAAGGTTTTAGAACACCCCCATTTTTCCAGTTTTTACTGAAATTTAAGCAGTTCAAGTCCAGTGAATAACCTGAAATGGTACAAAGATAAGCAGTAAACTGCCAGAGGTTTAAAATATTTTTTTTAGGTAACCAAAAACTGAAAAATAATGTCAATTTCAGAGTGTGTAAGTCGCCGACTCAGGATCCAGCAAAAGAGCCCCAGACCATCACACTTCCTCCTCCATGTTACATAAATGATCTTGATAGGGATGTTCTATAGTAGTTGAACTATAGTAGCAAAATAGTTCAATTTGCAGATGATGCAAAACTTGGGGATTTAGCAAATGGTTTTGAATCTCCTAAGGTGAGTATTAAATAATATAGGTGATATAGGTCATATTGGTGAGAGTTAAATCATCTTCCAAGATAATTTAAGCAAAATGTAGAAGTGGGCAGAAACATGGCAGATGACATTTAATATTGCTAAATGCAAAGTTATACATGTATGAAATAAAAATGTAAGATAGGATTATTTTATTGGAGGAGAACAATTTGAATGTGTTCAATTAGAAAAAGACTTGGGAGTAGTAGTTGATCAAAGTCTATCACAATCTAAGCAGTTTGCAGTCGCAAAATAAGGACACATTAAGGACCAATTTACTAAGACTGGTTCTAATTACGCAATAACAATAATGAAATGCCCTCATTCGTAATTTGAGTTAGGATATGCCCATAAAAAGGGTCCGAAACAACATGGGACGCTCACACGTCCAGATCACGCCAAGAAATGAATACGCACTAGCCAGGCACAAGTAGTGAGGGAAGAATAAAGAAAAATAAAACTTAAATGTACAGATCAGGAAATAGCGGTATTAGCCAACAAGGTACAGCGTCACAACGCCATATTACAGCATAGGAAAAACAACACCAAATGAGAAGAAACATTTTTTGAGTAACATCAAGAAATAAATGAATTCATTAGGCATAACAAAACTAACAGTAGATGATGTAAAGACAACAAACAACCGATGATATAAAGAAAATAAGACATGACAAGGTGTCGTCCAAAAGAAAAAAATTCCTACAACATAATGCAGGAAAAAGACACCAACCGCGGAAATAATATTAGAATAAAAATAAAGAATAGAAACTGATAATGGGATTGGAGAAGGCTACGGCTAAGTATGTCATTATGCATGTTCTTAAAAATGTGGACCACTTCATACAGTCCTATAGCAGTAAACCTTCTGCTG
The DNA here is from genome assembly GCA_029706075.1 of Aldrovandia affinis. Lineage (NCBI taxonomy): Eukaryota > Metazoa > Chordata > Actinopteri > Notacanthiformes > Halosauridae > Aldrovandia > Aldrovandia affinis. The sequence continues at coordinate 1,154,264 of JAINUG010000259.1, read as the reverse complement.
TGATAGGCTGGGTGGTACTGGCTCTGTGATAGGCTGAGGATACTGGCTCTGTGATAGGCTGAGGATACTGGCTCTGTGATAGGCTGAGGATACTAGCTCTGTTATAGGCTGAGGATACTGGCTCTGTGATAGGCTGAGGATACTGGCTCTGTTATAGGCTGGGTGGAACTTGCTCTGGAACACACATACACATACACCCACACACACAAACACACACACACACACACACACACACACACATACACATGCACACCCACAAACACACACATATAAACACACGCACGCAAGCACTCGCGCGCACGCACGCACGCACACACAGAACAGAGAACCTGATTCCTTCTGCTTTCAGGCCTGCTGTGAGTTTAACTTCTGGGATTACTACAACATCATTCAGGAGAAAGTGGGGGCACCATGCCAGCTACTGAGTGGATGAAAGACAAACCAAACAGACCTCCTGTGGGCCAATGGTCAGTTTATTATCTTTAACTACAAAATAATCAAATGAAACAAAAAACAAAAAACAAGCTGAATCAAAAACTTGTACAGGGTTACAGCAACGAAAACCCAGCACCTCTTCTTCCACGCCCCAAAAACTCCCCTCAGGCATGGCAGGCTGTGCTTTTATAATGGCCTAACGAAGGCAATGGCTCACAGTTGAGTTGATTGCTCATTAGCCTCAGGTGAGTCTGCCTGTAAGTGAGGCCGCTGCTGTCCAAGGTCCTGTAGTCCTCTCCAGGCTGGGGGGAACAGGAGCACCTGACATCTGACCAGCCAAAAGGGAGGGGCAGCCCTCTCTACTCCTCCCTCCACTTCTCCCAGTGTCACACAAGCTTTTCAATTCTGCTTTTCAGTGGAGAGTTTAGCCAGCCATTACAGATTGGGAAAGGCATAACAGATGTGAGGAATTAGCATTTGTCAGAGGGTTGGAGCTGAATGCAAAAAAAAACCCACAATACACAAACATAGGAAAACAAAACAAAAACAGAAGCATAAATCCTAAATTATAAATACAAATGATATGTCATGACTGGAAAGGAGCAGAAAAAAGAACACTCGTGGAGGGTCACAGCCTCTAATGTCCCTCTAATGTTTCCTTCACGCTGGCCCATGAATCAATGCCCCCTGCACACCCCCACTGAGAGCAAAGACCCCCTGCACACCCCCACTGAGAGCAGAGACCCCCTGCACACCTCCCAATTGAAATATTCAAATTATTCCCACGGTAACACTCACACAGCAAGCACATTTGCAGGCTAATACACACACATGGACACATGGCAGTGTGCATTGTATCTTGGTTGGAATCATCTCGTCGCGTGCTAGAAAGTGTAAGTTATCCGGCGTTAGATTTGGTGTTTAGCTTCTGCGTTCGTATCCTGTTCACTGGTTGCAAGTTGCACTTAATGCTACTTTGTTATCTTAATTAGTATTGTGTTGCTGATGTCCAGCAGTTATTCGCTTCTATCGCTACTTAGAAGTTTTATTTAAAGGTTGTTTGGTACTTAGCTGTCAATCGGTTTTATTATATCAGCCCGTGTCTGTAGTTGAGTGTTCCTTGAGTAGTGGGAGGAACCTGTGATTTGTTAAATGGTCTGTATTGTTGTCAGGTGGCACTCGCCACTTAGTGCCTAGCATCACTCGGCTATATAAGCAACCATAGTTGTGGAAAGCGGCAGCTTTCCGCGGCAGCCTCACCTTCCTAGCCTCACCGAACGAAGACTCTGCGGACAAAGACGAAGGAGTCTACCTGCAGGAGTCAAAACTCTGCGGACAAAGACGAAGGAGTCTACCTGCAGGAGTCAAGACTCTGCGGACAAAGACGAAGGAGTCTACCTGCAGGAGTCCACCGAGGGGGGCCAGCTAGGGAGTGCTCGCCGCACGGTAAGTATCATAGTCTTGTATCTCCCTGTTCTTCCTCTGCATCTAACACTACATGCTACCTCCCTATCCCAGTCCATGTCTCCTCTTCTAGATTGCTTAGAAGGAGAGATTATACCCACACCCATAATCTGTTCAATCTCATCCACCCTCCTAGATCTCCCGGTGTTGACGTAGTGGTAGCAGGCGGACTATGGAACTGCCAGTCCGCTGTCTGGAAGGCCTATTGCAGGCCTCACTACTCTCCCTGCAGTTCCTGCTGCTCTCTCCACTGCCTACACCTTCTCCCACACTCCATGACCCTCAGGTAGAGGTGGAGGGACAGGTATACTGATATCCCCCCTGTGGAGATTTGGTATTGTTCCTCTTCCTCACTTCTCACCCTCCTCCTTTGAATTTCATGCTGTCACTGTCACTGTTCCATGTAAACTGCACATCATTGTTCTTTATCGCCCTCCAGGTCCACTGGGGAGTTTCCTAGATGAGATGGATGCGCTACTCAGTGCCTTCCCTGAGGATGGCACTCCCGTCTTACTCCTCGGTGACTTCAACCTGCCGCTGGAGACCCCTCAGGCCTCTGCATTCCTCCCCCTGCTTCAGTCCTTCAACTTCACCCTGGCTGAATCCCCATCCACCCACAAGGCTGGTAATCAACTGGACCTGGTCTTCACCAAGAACTGCGCCTCACCCAACATTACGGTATCGCCTCTACATGTGTCTGACCATTGCTTTCTGTCTTTCTCCCTCCCCCTCCCCTCTGTGCCTAAACCATCTTCACCTGCTCCCACTGTCCTTGTCCGTCGCAACCTCCGCTCTCTCTCCCCCGCTGCCCTGTCAGCTACTGTTCTATCTTCCCTTCCCCCTACTGCTACCTGCTGAGGAAGCATCATCCACCCTATTTTCCTCTCTCTCCTCCTTCTTTGACTCACTCTGTCCTCTATCCACTAAACCTGCTCGTCTCCGACCCCCCACCCCCTGGCTAACCGATTCCATTCGGGCTAACCGACTGAAACTGCGAGCGGCAGAAAGGAAATGGAGAAAATCCAAATCCCCTGTAGCTCTGTCTGATTTCCACACACTCCTGGCTTCCTTCTCCTCGAACTCTCCTCCTTTCCTTTCTAAGATTCAATCTTCTGTTTCCAACCCACGTAAACTCTACTCTATGCTTTCCTCTCTCCTCACCCATCCTTCTCCCCCACCCCCCTCCTCTCTAACTGCCGATGACTTCTCATCCTTCTTTCACGAGAAGGCCGATGTCATTCGCAACTCCTTCCCCCCAACCTCTCCCTCACCCATCTCGCTACCTAAACCTCCCACCCCTCTGTCCTCCTTCTCGCCCCTTCCTGACTCAGACATTCTTCAACTTGTTCTCTCCCACCGTCCCACCACCTGCCCTCTTGATCCCATTCCTTCCCCCCTCTTCAAGTCCATTGCTATGGACATCCTCCCCTTTGTCTCCAATGTCATTAACTTTCTTCTGGCCCTGTCCCCTCTTCCCTCAAATGCGCTCATGTTGTCCCCCTCCTCAAAAAACCCTCTCTGAATCCTGCTGTCATCTCTAACTACCGACCTGTCTCTCTCCTCCCATTCCTTTCCAAAACATTAGAGCGGGCTGTCTATAATCAACTGTCTGCTCATCTCTTACAGAACGACCTGCTTGATCCCAACCACTCCACAGAGACTGCTCTCCTTGCGGTCACTGAGGCTCTTCACGGGGCTAAGTCCCAATCCCTTAGCTCCGTCCTCCTCTTCCTCGACCTGTCGGCGGCATTCGACACCGTGGACCACCAGATCCTGCTCTCATCTCTCGTCGAGATGGGAATCTCTGGATCTGCGTTGACATGGTTTGAGTCCTACCTGGCTGACCAGTCCTCCCAGGTGGCCTGGAGAGGATCCCTCTCCTCTCCCCGCACCCTCTCTACCGGTGTCCCGCAGGGCCCCGTCCTATTCTCTCTGTACACCAAGTCACTTGGCTCTGTTATTTCTGCTCATGGTTTTTCCTATCACTGTTATGCCGATGACACAACTCTTTCTCTCCTTCTCTCCATCTGATACCCAGGTCCCGGCACGGATCTCTGCATGCCTGGCTGACATCTCCGCATGGATGTCCACCCACCACCTGAAGCTGAATCTGGGGAAGACAGAGCTGCTCTTCCTCCCTGCGAAGGGCTCCCCGACGATTGATGCGTCAATCACCGTGGAAGGCTCCATAGTGTCTGCCGCAAGAGACTCAAAACCCACCTCTTCAGACTCCATTACCACTGAACACTGTCCATCTAGCCAATCTGTCGTCACCACTGTTTACTTGTTCTACACTATAAAACAAAAACAAAAACACACTAACCTTTTCTTTCCCAGTGTTACAGGTATGATACGCAGACGCCTGCAATGATGTATATTGCTGTATTACTGCATTGATCTTGTGCGCTAACTATGATTGTTCTTACCATGTATTCATGCACATCTTGTAAGTCGCTCTGGATAAGAGCGTCTGCTAAATGCTTAAAATGTTAAATGTAAATGTACACAAACACAGACACACATGGGCACACAAACACACACACAGACAGACGCAGGTGGACACACAAACACACACACACAGATGCACATGGACAAGGGCACTCACATCTGCATTCAATTAAGCATTTTTCTGCAATACTCTGCTAAACAATCGATAGAATATAGATGTCCCAATACAAGAAAACATGGTTAAAGAAGTTAAGAGTGTGTGTGTTTGTGTATTTGTGCGTGGGTGCATGTGTTTGTGCATGTGCCAGACATTCTTACTATTATAATCCCCGTGAATTCTCCCCTCACCCTTGAAATACCACCCCAAGGCTTAGAGAACATAAAACCATATATTCCAAGCTTATGTCTCCTAATGTGTGAGAAAACAGCCATGATGAGAGGATTCAGAGACAATGGCCCATTTTGAAGACGCAGACTTCTGTTGCTTAAATGACAGATTGCCATTGCTGTCTAAACACTCAATGAACTCTCACCCTCTCTAAAGACACTCATGATTTCATACATTTGTAAAACTGAAACAATCAGCCAAGATGCTGCACTCATTTCTGCATGAATCAGCACATTTTATAAAGGCTTTTACCATTTAGACAGATAAATGTGATTTTAGTGGTAACAGCTCCCTACGGGATCTTTTAAACAATGACAAATTGTCATTGTTTCATCACTGGACACAAATGTTTAGCATAGCCAGGTTTTTATGTAGAAATAAGTGTACAAAAACCCCTCCCTCACGTACAGGAAGCCCTGCAGGAAGTACAGGTTTCTGTATATATTCTCTACTTTTATTTTCAATAAAATAGTACAACAGCAAGAATCACCAACCTGGTTCTTCACCAGAGAAACAAGGTCTTCTGCAATATCCCCCAGAGGGTAGGCTCGTCCCGCCAAAGAACAGCTGATCAAAAAATGAGAGAGTGAACAGAACAGAATGAGAGAATGAGAGAGTGAGTGAGTGAGTGAGTGTGTGTGTGAGTGTGAGTGTGAGTGTGAGTGTGAGTGTGAGTGTGTGTGTGTGTGTGTGTGTGTGTGACAAACAGAGAGGAGAGAAAGAGGACAGTGACCACATCTTAGCAATGGTTGGGGTTGATATACAACCAGGTCCATAATTATTGCCACCCTTGATGAAAATGAGCAAACAAGGCTGTATAAAATAAACAACACAGATTGTAGTGGCGTTGAATAAAAAAGCCCAAAGCGTGACAGATCACTAACACTGAGAATCAGCCCAGAGTGTGACAGATCACTAACGCTGAGAATCAGCCCAGAGCGTGACAGATCACTAACGCTGAGAATCAGCCCAGAGCGTGACAGATCACTAATGCTGAGAATCAGCCCAGAGCGTGACAGATCACTAATGCTGAGAATCAGCCCAGAGTGTGACGGATCACTGAGAATCAGCCCAGAGCGTGACAGATCACTAACACTGAGAATCAGCCCAGAGTGTGACGGATCACTGAGAATCAGCCCAGAGTGTGACGGATCACTGAGAATCAGCCCAGAGCATGACGGATCACTAACACTTATTTGTATAGCGCTTTTCACAAATGCATTGTCACAAAACGCTTAACAGAAGGGGACCCAGGCCTAGACCCCCCCAAAAGCAAGCCTAACATTGAGAATCAGCACAGAGCGTGGCTTCCCTTACCTGATATACACAAGCAGCTTGTTACCCATAATCACCTGCTCATCTGTAAAAGAGAAGCACATGATGGGACTTTATTTGTTATTCTCAGTTGTCACAGAGCTCCACAGAGTGAGAGCACAGGGCCAGTACCTGCCAGGGACCTCCCCTCTCGCAACTGTGGCCCGATCACCTGGAACAACCTCTGAAACACAAAGGACAAATTAGAAGGTCAAGACTTCATTTTCTGCCAAAGTGTTCAAGACCTAAGCACTGACTTGCATTCCAGAACAGAACAGTCTTGCAGTCACAACTCATTCTGAAACTTACTTATATAAACACCTAACACTCAGTGAATCTATGGTGTTCACTTTACACATCTTTACTGTGCTTGTAAATGATAGGGCTGACCCCATTTAGTCGACTGGTTGATTGTTTGGTCGGTGGGCTGATGGTCGACCGAGATTTTTTTTGGTCGAGCAGTCGCAAAAAAAATTAAATTAAATTCTCCACGCAGCATGAGACACCTATATTCGCGCCACAGTTCGGCGCGCTTGTCAGTAGAATAATCCATTCTGGATGCTGCGGGTATGGCAGTGACAGTCCTTCACTCTTAACATAGCTAGGCCTATATATGTTCTCTTTAAATTATATTAGGAGGTTAAGGTAATAGTAATGTTGTGAATACTTCTGCAAAACTAATAAAAGTAACATTTTATAATAAATGTGTTTTGCTAATTGTATGGTTTATACATTTATAACTAACATGCATAACACCCCCTTTCATGTAGCCTGTATTGTATCCTTCTTATTTTAGGCACGCAAATGCATTTTAAAGATTTGCCTACAGTTAAGATTAGTGATATAGGCATACTATAATTACTCATTTTTATATAACCTAAGAACATAATGTCAAAGAAAAAATCTGGAGTAGGCTATGGCAGCATTTCGTTTTAGTTGCGGACGATCCATAAAGAATGGAATGTAAACTTTGCAAGCGCGTTTTCCAAGGCAGGGTTTATCGTTAATAAAATGAGAAGCAGCCTTTTGCCAAAAAATGTGGACAAGCTAGTGTTCTTGTGCCATAACATGAAACGACTGGGGAAGTAGGCTATCGGATGGTCTCCGACTCTAGTAAGTTATTTTCGATAGGCTATAGCCACTTTATGTTCAGCTTTCGGCTACAATTTAAGACATTAGGCGATGTGTGATCATTCGTTTGTTAGCCTATTTTTTTGCAAAAGAGATTTTAAATCCCAATGAGACCAACCTGGTTAATTCAATAAAACATAGTCTACGGATTAGAATGTGTTATGGTTGTGGTCCAATAAAAGCATCAGCCTATTATATGGCCATACCGCAACTTCACAAGCACAACGGCAGAATCTGCAAGGGCAGCATGAAGAGGAGGCTCGGAACGGAGAAGTTTTTTTTCTTTCAGGTAATCTTGAACTCCGGCTCCATAAAGTCATTTGCCTATTGTTATTCATTTGTGTCATTCACTTAAGAAAGTTATAAAACATGAGACAAGTGCAGTGTGCATATAGTTGTATTTATTAAAACTAATAGGGTTTGCCATGGAGAAAAAAAAAGGTTTCGACCAATCGAAAAAAACATACGACTGTTGGTTGACCAAGATTTGTTTTAGTCGGGGACAGCCCTACTAAATGAAGCCAGAACTTAGATTCGTATGTTAATTGGCTTGACAACTGTTAGTGTACCCTGGATCCTGTTCAGATTAACCACACATTCCTTTAATCAAGCTGATGAATCAGGGCGAGAATATAACATGCTGCTCCTAAAGGGCCTTCGATGAATCAGGGCAAGAATATAAAATGCTGCCCCTAATGGGCCTGTGAAGAGAACAATGTGGACTTCACCTTGAATCAGGACTGGAACCTCTCACAGTGTTCCAGTCTCATATAATATAATTTCAGATGCACAAAAATGATGGTGTGATAGTAAGACGGTGAGGAAAAGAATGAGCCTGGTACCTCCATGGGGCTGATGTAATCATTCATCCCTCTGTTGAAGACATAGATCATGGCATCATAAAGCTGGTTCTCCCAACACATCTGCACCACCTAGAACAAACAGACCACAACACCAATCACAGAGCTCAACTTAGCCTCTACACCAATCACAAAGCTCCACTCAGCCTCTACACTAATCACTCACGAATCCAAATTCGGTCCTGATTTTCCTTCCCCTCAGGTAGTTAATTGAACAATTAATGCAACATTGACAGGCCAGAGTGTCTTCACACCTGACTCCCAGGTAAAGGAGGGGTGGAAAAACAGCAGCGCTCGGCCCACAAGGACCGTGATTTGAGGAACCCCCTGCAGTACAGTATATACACCATTAGCCAATTTTTGCAGGGTTTTAAGAAACACATTCCATGGCAGTTGTCTTTTCTACCTCCCAGCTGTTGCCAAACATTTTTCTTTCTGAAGGATTACCTAAGCTTGCTATTGCTGTTGTTATATTTCTATGCTACTAAAGAGGAGTCCCTTCAGTAATCTTTCACACTAACCCACATTCCAGACCCAAAAATCACAAGAGCTGCACATTTCTGCTGAGGAACAATGTCACATTCACCACGGTTATCATAAATCATCTGGGTTTGTGAACCAAATTTGGTTTTGGAGACGTGTAAAATGAAAAAGGTAATATAATCAACGGTCTTGTCTTCATGCAGGCAGACAGTGCACTAAGCGAGGGGGTTAGAGTCAGGGGGCAGGGAGCAGGGGGTTAGAGACAGGGGCAGGGGGCAGGGAGGTTAGATACAGGGGGCAGGGGGTAGGGGGTTAGAGACGGGGCAGGGGGTAGAGACAGGGGGCAGGAGGGTTAGAGACAGAGTACAGTTTAACTCTGGGAGCTCATTTTCCCCTCATCGCTCATCTCTAACACAGCAGCATATAGTACTCTACAGTTTATAACTGTGAGAACACATTTTAAATCATTTTTAAAATCCTCTAGAGGTGTAAGCTAGTGGCTATGGAGTGATAGAAAGCCTTCATCATAAATATGCAAAGTGAGAATGGCAAATGTACCCATGACAGCTATAAAATACAATGCATTTTTACTTGCACGCAAGCTGAGGAGCAAATATATTCTGCTCTTTTGACAAACAGTAAGCAAGGCCATCTGTTAATGAACAGACATCATTAACTTATAATAAGTTAATGGAAAGACTCCTGCCTATCAAAGACTCCTCCCTCTCAGGCTCCTTCCTCTCAGACTCCTCCCTCTGGCTCCTCCCTCTCAGACTCCTCCTTCTCCTCCCTCTGACTCCTCCCTGTCAGAGACTCCTCCCTCTCAGTGCAGCCCTACTGGATGGGAAATCAGTCAGATCTAATAATGTCATCTCTGCTCAAGTCTCAAACCGAACCACAGAAGAGTTCATCATGCAATGCAATTTCCCAAAGCCTCCCCAAGCCTCCACTGCCTCTACACCATCCACTATTTTATACACTTTGCCTGTGATTTGTAGACTCCAGAACAGTTGTACATGTTCCTGAAGTGTGGTGATTATCTGCAGCTTCACCATCATGTTCCAGATGCGTGTGGGGCAGTGCGCTCTGCTCACAGCTGGGACAGCCTCACTAATCACTGCTCACTTCCTGTTCCTGTGCTCCATGGGGCTGGCATCCGGAGACCTCCTAATGGAACTCCTGCACCCTACTCTGGCACACACTGACTAAGGTCTCACTCACAAACGATTGCTTTGGAAAACCTTCAAAAATATAAGATGATAATCTTACACCAGCCAAATATACAAAAGTGGAGGAGGTTTCAATATAAGTGAGATATAAACGTGTGGACAGAGACACCAGCGAACAAAGACTTCAGCTAAGACAAGCGGACGAAGGTCGGCGGACAGGAATGCGGAAGGATGAAGAGACCTGCTGGATATCCAGGCTGGTGACGTCCATGTGCACCAGGCAGTTCTCCACGCTGTCCATCATACCGTTGTCCTGGAGGTGAGCGAGAAGGTCGCGCATGACGGGCGCGGTTAGGGAGCCCAGCCGCTCACTGAGGATGTAGGGCTCCAGGCTCTCCAGAAAAACGGCCCGTGAAATTGAGTTCTCAACGAGACGGCCGTAAATCTGGCTGAAGAGCACGTCCCTGTAACAGCACAAGCACATTTATCACAACACCAACACCTTATACTGATCACATAATCTTTACAGGAATCCACAATGGCTTTTTCTACTCTGCAGTATCGAGGACATTTGTAACCCTCCAGAAGGTGCCAATACTGAGCAATGCGTTTTTTGCATCACAGCAATCACTCTTTAGTAGGAACAAGTTTATTTCAGTATAACACATACACCTAACACCTTTTTCATTCATTCACTTTCTTCCTCTCTCCTCTTGCTTCCTCTCGCCATACCGCATCCTCTCCTCTAGCACCCCCTATCTACCTTCCAGTGCTCTACATGATATAGAACACCACAGTGCTGTAAGCTGTAGATTCTCTGTACAATGACCACAGAAGACCACTCTTTAAAACAGTGAAACAGTGACTTATGCATTGGGAATCGATGTAATAAAAATGTTACACATTTTTGCATATGATAACACAGTGAGCCTGTAAAAGATAGCACTTAGATGATTTTTCTTTACCTTATTATTAATTTAGGCTAAACAAATTAAAATACTGCTTAAAATAGAGAAATACTGCAGAACTATGTGAGGTTTTCATGGCATCACGCCAATTTTAATATCAAAATGTTAAGTTTGGGGTGTTAAACAATAAAGGTTTCCTGTGCATTTCCCCTCCGTTTTGAGTCTTTTCTGTGTCTGTCCTTCAGTCACCACCTGGCCGGTTTTTACACCTGGCACCATGCCACACGTATGTATAAATGTGCATATGATGTGCATCGATGCATAGTATTTTTATCGACTTAGTGTCTCTGTTTTGGCAGTAATTTGTTCAGTGCAGGGAGAGCAGTAGATATATTTAGGGGTGAAAATGTGGCCATCGGCAGTGCAGTGCGAGTGTTGCAGGATGATTGCGTTTCTGGAAGGAGACTACCAGGAGGGTTTCGTCTGCGACCGATTCTTGATCTCGAAGCCCAACTTGCTGGTCTCGACTGCCCTGCAGAATTTGTAGTTCCAGGAACTTATTAGTACGCCCTTTAGAGAGATTGCCTGCACGCCAAAGCTGGGTAGGGGGGAGACTCTAGAGCAGGTAGGGAGAGAGAGTTGGGTGATGGTAGGGCGCCAGCGTAGAAAAGGGCGCGCACATGCAGGGGCGGCATCTCCAGAGATTGTGGTGTCCAACCAATTCCAGCCCTTGCAGGAAGAGGATCTGGCCCAGCCCTCTGTGAGTGGGAAGACTGATGAGCCCCAGGGCACCCTGACGGCCATGCCACCCAGGAAAAGGGAGTTAATTGTAATGGGGGATTCTATAATTAGAGGTATAGACAGTATAGTCTGTTCACGGGAAAAGGAATCTCGCATGGCATGCTGCCTGCCTGGTGCTCAGGTTGGAGACCTCCTGGAACATGCGGACAAGCTCCTGGCCAGAGCAGGGGTGGATCCAGTGGTCATGGTCCATGTTGGAACCAATGACATAGGTAAGGGTAGGTTTGAGGTTCTGCAGGATCAAAGTTAAGGGGCAGAGCCTCCACGGTGGTCTTCTCTGGAATTCTGCCAGTACCACGTGCTAGCAAAGGCAAGCAGAATTTAATATGGAGATTTAACACGTGGCTACAAACCTGGTGCAAGAAAGAGGGGTACAGGTTTATGGGGCACTGGGACTCCTTTTGGAACATGGGGGACCTGTACAAGTGGGACGGGCTACACTTGAACCGTAGGGGTACAGATGCATTGGGCCAGCGTATGCTCAGGGTAGCTGAGGAATATTTAAACTAGGGACTGGGGGGGCAGGGAGGGAAATTAGTAGTAGTAGTGTTATGGATAGGGAGGTACAGACAGCCCAGATGGAAGATACCAGGGCAGAGTATAATAAATCTGAGGATATAATTAATAAAGATTTTTTGGATCGTAATGTGAATAGAGGTGGTTCGGCACAGTTACGTGTGGAGGGAAAGGACAACGTAAGTGTGAGTAAGGCTCTGAAGTTAATGCGTTTAAATGCGTGAAGCATAAAAAATACATTTTTGGAACTGGAGGCTGTCATGTTGAATGGGGGTTATGACATTGTTGGGATTACTGAGACATGGATTGGCGCAGCGGATGGGGATGAATATAATGTAGAGGGGTATAAACTGTTTAGGAAGGATAGAACTAATAAAAGAGGAGAGCGGAGTGGCCCTTTATGTGAAAGACAATATTAATGTGCAGGAAATTCCAGGTATAAACCAACGAATGGGGGTTGTGAGGACATCTGGATTAGATTACTGGGAGATCATGAGAAGGGCTTTAATATAGGAGTATGCTATAGACCTACAGCTTCAGACAGTAACATAAATAGTACGCTCCTTGGTAACATAAAACAAATCTGTGCTGAAGGAGAGATGATAATAATGGGCGATGTCAATTACCCCTCTATAAATTGGGAGATAGTGACAGGTCAGGGCAAATGTGAAGAGGAGTTTTTAGATATGGTCAATGACTGCTTTTTGGTACAGTCTGTTACTCAGCCTACAAGAGGGAAATTAATACTGAATCTGGTTTTGTGCAACAATCCTGATAGAATTTGCAGCACAGAGGTAGGAGAACCACTAGGGGCAAGTGACCACAGTGCAGTTATTTTTGATAAATTCATCCCAAAAGTAAGGAAAAATAGGATGAAAAAACTGTCTCCGCAGTAGATGACTACATTTTTATGGGAGATCTTGAGACAAAAGAAGCGACTGTACAGAGTATATAAAAAGGATAACTCAGAGAGAAACAAGTTAGATTATTGTAATATGCGGGCTAAGGCTAAAAAGGAAATAAGATCAGCTAAAAGGCGGTTTGAAATTAAAATTTAATTTGGGGAAATTATATATAAACCATTGACAGATATTTTCATTCAATCCATAATCACTGGAAAAATACCAGATGACTGGAAACAGGGTAGTATAATTCCAATATATAAGAAGGGGGACCGTACTGACCCAGGGAACTATAGGCCTGTCAGTTTAACTTGCATCGCATGTAAAATGCTGGAATGTATTATTAGGGATAAGTTGGAATCATTCTTGAAAAATAATAGTATTTTAAGGGAGAGCCAACATGGTTTTCTCAAAGGGAGGTCATGCCGAACAAACCCCCTGGACTTTTTTGAAGAGGCTACAAAGTGTGCTGACCTGAACCAGGCTTATGATATTATATATTTGGACTTTCAGAAAGCATTTGACATGGTACCACATGAGAGGCTCATTGCTAAAATGAATTCAGTAGGAATTGCAGGAGTAGTTTCAGAGTGGGTTCATAATTGGCTGCAAGGGCGAATACAAAGAGTAACAGTAGGTATGGCCGTGACTTCGGTGCTGTGTGCTGGAACCTCTGCTCTTCCTTATTTACATAAATGATCTTGATATGGACGTTAGTAGAAAAATAGTTACATTTGCAGATGATACTAAACTTGGGGGTTTGGCAAACAGTTTGGAATCGACTAAAGTAATCCAATTTAAACAAAATCCAAAAATGGGCAGATACATGACAGATGTCATTCAATATTTCTAAATGTAAAGTTATGCATGTGGGAAATAAAAACATTAGACAGGAGTATTTTATGGAAGGAGAAAAGTTAGTAGGTGTTCAATTTGAAAAAGACTTAGGAATTGTAGTTGATCAAAGCCTATCTGCATCAAAGCAGTGTGCTACAGCAGTGAAAAAAGCCAACAGGATACTGGGATACACAGCAAAAAGTATTGAGTATAAATCAAAGGAGGTTATATTAATGTTATATAATGCCTTTGTCAGACCTTACTTAGAATTCTGTGTGCAGTTCTGGGCACTGCACTACAAGAACGATATAGAAGCTCTTGAAAAAAGTCCAAAGAAGGGCAACTAAACTGATACCTGGTATGAAAGGTAAAAGTTATGATGACAGACTTAAGGCACTCAATCCATTTAAGCTTAGCAAATGGAGACTTAGGGGGGATTTGATTTGGTTTTTAAATTCCTAAAAGGGATTAACAAAGTGAAATACCAAAGATTTTTTAAGATAAGTGGGGTCAGCAAAACAAGAGGCCACAGGTGGAAATTAGTTAAAGGCAAATTCTGCACAGATATTAGGAAGTTTTTCTTTACACAGAGAGTTATCAATGCCTGGAACAGCTTGCCAGGTCGGGTAGTAGAGGCAGAAAAACTTGGGCTATTCAAGTCCAGGCTAGATGTAGTATTAGATACTCTTTAGATTAGGACATGACGAGCCTAGATGGGCCGAACGACCCGTTCTCGTCATTATTTATTCTTATGTTCTTATGTAAATATGTCTCTACACACACAACTATAAATATATACAGTTCAGGCCAAACGTTTACATACACCTAGGCTAAAGACATTCAAACTAATTTTTCACAACTCCACACATTTCATGTTACCATACATTTCCTGTGTTAAGTCAATTAGGGAATCTACTTTATTTCCATAAAATAATAGCTAAGAGACAGATATATTTCAGCTTTTATTTACTATATCAGAATTTCAGTGGGTCAAAAGTTTACATACACTTTGTTAGTATTTGGTGGCATTGCCTTTTAATTGCTTAACTTGAATCAAATGCTTGGGGTAGCCTTCCACAAGCTTCTCACAATACTTTGCCGGAATTTTTGCCCATTCCTCCAGACAGAACTGGTGTAACTCCATCAGGTTTGTGGGCTTCCTTGCTCGGATGTGCTTTTTCAGTTCAGTCCACAAATTTTCTATGGGATTCAGGTCAGGGCTTTGTGATGGCCACTCCAATACTTTCACTTTGTTGTCTTTACGCCATTTTGTTACAACTTTGGAGGAAGACCCAGTTGGGACCAAGTTTTAACTCTCTAGCTGATGTCTTGAGGTGTTGCTTCAGTATTTATAGATAATCCTCCTTCCTCATGATGCCATCTATTTTCTGAAGTATACCAGTCCCTTTTCCAGCAAAACACCCCCACAACATGATGCTGCCACCCCCATGCTTCACAGTTGGGATGGTGTTCTTCGGATTAAAAGCCTCACCCTTTTCCCTCCATACATAGCGCTGATCATTATGGCCAAACAGTTCAATTTTTCTTTCATCTGACCAGAGAACACTCCTCCAAAAGGCTAGGTCTTTGTCCTGGTGATTACCTGCAAACTTCATTCTGGCTTTTTTATGCCGGATTGGAGTAGGGGCTTCTTCCTTGCGCGACAACCTTTCAGGCCATAGCGATAAAGGATTCTCTTAATGGTGGATGTAGATACTTTGGTACCTGATGCCTCCAACTCCCTCAGCAGTTGCTTTCTTGTTGTCTTGGGCTTCAGTTGAAGCTTTTGGACAAAAGTTTGTTGAGCCCTGGGAGTTAATTTGTGCCTCCTTCCTGAAAGAAGCAGTGTCTGTGTGGTCCCAACATGTTTATATTTGCATACAATTGTTTGTACAGATGCTTGTGGTACCTTCAGTTGTTTGGAAATTGCTCTTAAGGAGGAACCAGACTTGTGGAGGTCCACAATTTTTTTTCTGAAGTCTTAGCTGAGTTGTTTGTATTTTCCCATGCTATCAAGGGCAAAAAGGCACTGACTATAAAGGTAGGCCCTTAAATACAGGTGCCAATCAACTCCCAATTAACTCCTAATTATGACAATAGGCTAATCTGAAGCTTCTAAAAAGTTATTACATCAATATACTTTTACATTAAAAGTATATTACTATTTCTAACGTCGCAACATTTTATCATACACATGCGTCACAAACATTGACAGAAACTTTAGAATCGCAACTTTCCAATTTGAGCACTGACAAATAATATGATATTTTTTTAGATTAGCTTAATTAGACCAAAAGTAAACCTTGTCTTTTACTCTCTGTTTTACTCTCGGTCTACCTGGAAGTACCGTCCCACTTCTATTGACATGGTAACTAGGTGCTAGTTTCAGTGGGGAGGGGCGTAGGGCCATGTGTGAAATCGCCGGTGTAAACAACACATAAAATGTCCCGACAATTTGAAGCACATTTTCTGAAGATTTTCTGCTCAGGACTGTTTGCGATCATTGATGGAAAGCGACGAGGACAACAACTCATCATGTCCCGATACTGAAGAGGAATCATAGGAAGAGATTTGCCATGTTTTCAAATACTCGTGAAAATATATGAATTCCGCGTGTTGTGACTTCAAACGTAAATTTCACAAATTACATGCCCTCCCCCCACACATCCGACAGTCTGACAGATCTTTGAGGTGTGGACAACCCTCAGGTGTGGATCATGAATATTCAGGCCATTAGCATATAGCCCTCCCACAGCCTGAAATAAATTTGACCAGTTCTGATAAAACCAGGGTTTTAGCTATTTAGATCTCAGATGTGCTAAACTATTTTGACATCCTTACATACCCAAGAAGGCACAAAAATTTACTCTTTATAACTTGTGTGTTTGTAGATCTATTTACAAGCTGCATATGATACTGACCAAACTATTGATGGCATATAAATGCAGCTGTGATTGTCCTTCAAATAAAAATATCAAACACTGTGTGTGTTAAGTAAGTGTTTGTTAAGTTGATGAAATTTAGATAAATATCAGACGACACAAAAATCACAAAGTTTCTCTGAATTAAGCACGGACCTCAGGGGGTTAAAGCTAAAATAAATCGGTCTCTAAACAATTGTTTTAAAATGACCTCTGATGTGAACAAAGTAGAGGCTACTTTGACTTGTCAAAATAAATGTATGGTAACATGAAATGTGTGGAGTTGTGAAAAACTGAGTTTGAATGTCTTTAGCCTAGGTGTATGTAAACTTTTGGCCTCAACTGTACCTACACACAAGTTCTCCTTAAAGAGAGCTGACTTCATGGCTGTGTTAGAGGGATTTTATCTTGTTTTTAACCAAATAACAATTCTTAAAAGTTCAGGACACCTTCCTTTTAAGGGGGAAGCATGTGGCTTGATGTTTATTGTGGGGGCCGATCTGGCTTGACGACATCAGTGTGGAGTCCTAATTGGTTATTTAAACAGAAAAGGTCAACGCAAAAACAGTTACCCTGGTTAAGGTGGTACTTAGCATATAAATAGAAAATAGAAGCAGGTGAGAGAGGATAGGTCATGCTCTAATGGAGAGGAGGGCACAGCAGGCCATAGTTGGCACCAAGACAGTGCTAAATGGAGTCCCCATGGGGTTACACAAAAAACAGCGCTTTCCCCATTCCCTCTTTCAGCGTGCTCAAAAGGGTTGTGACTGATAGCCTGGGAGGTTTAATGGTGCGGTATGCCATGCGGCCTCACAGTGACAAAGGAACAAGAGCACATAAAACCTCCGATGGGCAACAAACACAAACAAACATCAGACAGGCTCTCTCAGATGTGTCAGTCAAACAAGAATATTTGTTTCTCTGTAGAAGTGCCATTTTTCTCAACCAAGAGTGTTGACGTAGGGAAGAATCAGAGCATTCTTTTGCCAGACAAAACCCAGAATTGGCATGACAATCAATTATTCATTAAATTCCTCTCTGCCCAATCACTATCACTCACTGATCTTAGGTGGGGATTTCAATTGTATTGTAAACCCAAACTTACACTACCGGTCAAAAGTTTTAGAATCCTACACAAACTCCATCTCACCAACAATAAGATTTATGCAGATGTTAACCCAGCATGTAATAGATGGAAGCGGTCACCTGCCACCTTAGCCCATATGTTTTTGGCATGATCTGCCCTCAAAAAGTTCTGGAAGGAGATATTCAGGTTTTTCAGTGACAGGTATGGTGTCCCCATGGATCCCAACCTTTTATAGCAATGCTTGGTGTGAGACCTGATGGTATATCTATTTTGCAACAAAAAATTACCCTGTTGGCTAGATGCTTGATTTTGTTCCAATTGGAAACAGGCAGCCCCTCCTACACATACAAGATGGGTTAAAGAAGTAATGTTTCCTATGAAACTTGAAAAGATTAAAATAACTCTATAAAAAAATATTCCACAGAGTTTGGGCCCCTTTCATAAATTATTTACATTGAGGTATACTTCCAAGGCTCTCTCTCTCTCTCTCTCTCTCTCTCTCTCTCTCTCTCTCTCTCTCTCTCTCTCTCTCTCTCTCTCTCTCTCTCTCTCTCTCTCTCTCTCTCTCTCTCTCTCTCTCTCTCTCTCTCTCTCTCTCTCTCTCTCTCTCTCTCTCTCTCTCTCTCTCTCTCTCTCTCTCTCTCTCTCTCTCTCTCTCTCTCTCTCTCTCTCTCTCTCTCTCTCTCTCTCTCTCTCTCTCTGAGTGTTCGCAGGAAGCCCTTTAAGGGGGTTTGCATTTCACTTACGTCCTCTGCAGCAGCAGACAGTAATCCACCATGACAGGAACCATGTCCTGCAGGGAAGACAGGGAGGGAAGGGACATTAGCGCATGGACGAAAAGGTCCCATCAGTCAGCCAGCTACACACACGAGGAGCTGAGGTCTTAAGCCAAGGTCTTAATGTCAAATACAACAACTCCACCAAACCCCTCATTAATAATGAGCATTCTTATAGGAATTGAAATATAATTGAAAAAATGATTTATTAATGCAAATGAACAGAGGTTCATTTTAGCTATTGAGTTTCAAAAACCTGTGAGAGGGGCGAAAAAAGGAAAAAATAAGGCAGACAATAAAAATCAAAAAACACAACACATAGTCTTTGTCCGCTTTCCAAGTTTCCTTACACATCCAGGTTCTCATACAAAACAGTTCCTTAACAATCGGTAAGGGTAATCAGTCAGTCCGGGTCAAAATGATAAATCCAACAATACTACCTTTACTTTCTCTTTCTCACTTCCTCTCCAAGCAATTTTCACATACGGTACTCTGCAACCAGATAGACTATTAGTCTTCTCTTTTAACTCCGCGTCTTCATTACATGGATTTCCTGGTGAGTCTTATTTTATCCAGAACTCCATTTAAGGCTCGGGGGTGGAACCAGTGCGTCGCCATGTATCTCCCTTCGATGATCACTCCCCATACCTCCCCCCGCCATCTGCCACAGTACATATTTTAAAGATAAAAAATTTGCATAATCCCTTGGGAAGGGGCATCAATTTTAAAGCAGGTTTGAGTTGACAGAATATGATATTTAAGTGGCTCATCCTGTTAAGACACTATGGGCCAGATTTTCTAAGATAGTCGCAGGGCAAAGACGGTGGCTATTTTGTTTTAGCTATTTTGCAGCCGCAAATAGCGACACATTAAGTGAGTCCGATACCGGTCTGATATCGACTGTGGCCCCGAATGGTGACACATATTTAAAGATTTAGTTTCAGATTTTATCCCATTTTCTCACAATTTAGTAGCCAATTACACCCGCTATTTTTATGTCAATCCCCCCCTAGTAATGCGAGTTCGCTGCCGTAGTCCTGCGACTGGTAGTGATGAAGACAAAGCATCGCCTCCTCCGAGATGGCACTCGCCAGGCCGTCGACCGTAACCCAGTACTACAGGGCCACTCTTATGCGCAGCGAACATGCTGTCGGCTTCCCTCCCCCCTCCCTGGGGCAGACAGCTAATCGCCGCCCATGGTGGCACTCCCGGCCAGAGCTGACTCTGGCGAGACGGGGAATCAAACCCTAGTCTCCGTGGCCAAAGTGACACATATTTAGTTGAGGCGCAGGGAGGGGGGGATTCAGTTGGCTATGTCTTGTTGCACAGCAGTGTTAGAAAATCCAACCAGAGGTGCCTGGATAACATAACACAAATTCTACAGCTAGAGTTTTGTATTCTACTGCCTTACATCTCCATGAAAACGTTCCTCCACTATTTAGACACCGATGTTTTCTCTGTGCTCCAGTTGGGGATGTGGTGGGAGATGATAGCTTTCGCATTTGTCCGTTCATCAAAAAGACAATTTTCGTCATTGAGGCTAAGAGTGAGGGATCTTGTGTGGAGAGAAGCCATGCTCCTCTGAATCCCACACCAGTACATTTCTCAGTATTGCTCACTCAAACCTTTCTGTGCACTCAAACAAGCATTCCAATGCTGCATGTAATCCAGAGCTGTTAAATAAAAACTCTCAACTGCATTGCAAAAATCTTCTTCCTTGATTTCACCACCATCAACTAAAGAATCTAATGAGTCTTTACGTCTGATGTGAAAAATCTCTCGCTGACAGAAGGTCTTTTAGGTTACCAATATGCAGTGCAACTTCTGTTGCAGTTGAGTCATTTCTCTCAATTGCCTCAACTGTTCTGTGAAAGGTAGCTGTTTGCTCTGTGGCAAAAGAAAGCATCAGCTTCGTGCAGTGGTCACTGAACACCTTTTTCAGCAGTGTTGGGCATTCGTCTTGGGAGAGAAAATACGTCTTGAGAGCATCAAAAATAGAACAAACTTCTTTCCAAAGCTGGTCCCAGAGAAAGAAAGAATGTGCTGCCATGCTGTAGCAATTTTCAAATACTCAAGATCGAAAAATGGACAGAAATCTTTTAGTTCTTCTACCGGAACAGTGCAAATTTGAAAGCATTTTTGGACTTTTAACGGCAAAACACTATATCCATAGGTAGGCAGTCAGAAGCTGTTTGCAGAGTGTTATACACAATGTGAGCACCAGAACCAACGCCAAAAATCTCCTTTTGGTGTATTTTATCTGCCTCCGAGTTTCGTCTCATGAAAAATCCTGACACACTTGGAATAGCACACTTATTTAGTTCAGTCTTTGTTCTTTTTTTTTTGTCCAAATATGTTGAGTGATATGTGTACGTCCTCCATGAGCAATTGAAAAATGAGCTCCATACATCTGGCAAACAGCCTTACTCTTGTCCGCTACCAAGTCTTTTTTGAGGAATTTAGAATTGTTTTTGAGCAGGCTCGCTTTTGTGACATTTTCAGCTAGGCTACATGGTAGCAGCTTCCAACATTACCTTTTGCGCTCAGCTGGAAATGTTACTGGTTGCTGATTGGAGCTAATATAAGCGCTATATTCGCTGTACTGTGTGTTAAACGACTGTCAGGACTATTATCCATTGAGAAGTGCAATACAAATCACATGTACAAAAATACGGGACATTTCAGTAATTTTTGTATTTGTATTCAGTAATTGACATATGGTCACCCTAATTCAAACCCACCTGCTTCTCTTCCTTCATCACAGAGTTCACCGCGTGTTTCATTGCTGATTGTGATCATGCTTTTTTTGACAACATGTTCCTAATGTTTGTGACATGTGAAAAGGGCAATGTCCTCATATCTCATGAAGAGCAAGCAGCATGGTAAGTTATGAGATCACGTTTTGAGACTTGCTTTCACTACAATAAGCAGTGATAATCAAAATAATGAAGCGAGAGAAATCTGAAATGTTTATTGACATGGGGGTGATGATATTGTTGAGCAGGGTTCATATCCGTTATTTTATTCTTTTATTAAAATGCAGGACTGTCCCACATCTGGTCATCCTACTTATCTGCCCTATCTGTTCATATGTGTGCATTAACAACCTCACCAAACTAGCACATAACGCCCTGCGTTTGAGTTAAGAGGTGGTCTGGATGGACAAAACAACGAAATTATCACATATAAAACTTTGACAGTGCCTAATGTTTTGTATTGCCACACCCCCCAATGTGCTGCCCAACCCATGTTGACGCAAACACCTTTATTGTCAACCACAAAACTACCAAACTGGGTAGAGGCAAGAAATATTTCATTTTCCACAGACGAGAAGTAGCAATTATACTACCGTACAGGTGTTTTTAGCACTGTCCTCCCCAAACTAGAGCCCATAATGTTAAAATGTTTTTTTAACATAGTTTTATTATGTCTCGCAACACGTTCATGTTGGTTCTCATAAATAAATATTTTTTTCGATGTCTCCGCTACTTTCAGCATTAAATCAATGTTAAAATAACCCAATTATGAGCTGATTAGCATGACCTGGGGTATATCTGAAGATTGAAATCCAGTCGGTATATAATCTACATATAAACTTGTTCTCCATTTATTTATTTGTTGTAAATTCTGATAATCAGCAGCTGAAAAGACAACCCTCTGCAGTGAAAAAGAGCAACTACAGAGGGTCGCAGTTCATAGCAATCACATGCAAACCGCTCACTTCAACTACGGATGGCTCAAGTAGAGAGCTGAAGTCAAGAGTCAGCTCTGGCCGGGAGTGCCACCGGGGGCGGCGATTGGCTGTCCGCCCCAAGGAGGGGGGAGGGAAGCCGACAGGATGTTCCCTGTGCACAGGAGTGGCTCTGGAGTACCGGGTTACGGTCGACGGCCTGGCGAGTGTTGTCTCAGAGGAGACAATGTTTTGCCTTCGTTACTACCGGTCACAGGGCTACGGCAGCGAACTCACATTACAAGGGGGGGATTGACTTGAAAATAGCGGGTGTAATTGGCTACCAAACTGGGATAAAATGGGATAAAATCTTAAACAAATTCATAAAAAAACGAACAAACAGTACATCTGTGTTTAACATGCAGAATCATAAGAGAGCAGCTGTAACAGACGATCATTGATCGAATCTCTTACAGTACACACATGGCATTGAGGACACCTGGGTGGCTGCAGGCAGCAGAAGTGGGGAGGAAGTGATGTCACGCTGCATTTGCACGTGCTCGTAATGAAGACACATGAAAATAGGAATCTGCAAACCCAGGTGCCAGTGGCGTTTTTCTACACTAACATTTACAGTCTGGCTTAAAATAAGAGTCTGTCCTCTTTAAATGCAGTTGTTTGTCATATAAATTTGGTTCATTCTATGTCCTGCGCTCCAGTTGCGGAATGAGTGAACTGCTGTGGAACTCCTGAAGGAACTGAACCTAAATGAGAAGCACCTTTTTTTGGTACCACTTTTGTTACACAACTTGACGGAATGCTTGCAAATCTATACAATGAAATTGGATCAATAGGTTAACAGAAATGTATTCTTACTAGGGCCTGCAAATCTTAGTTCAGTGGAACAAACGTGACTCGACTCATTGTGTAGATAGGGTTAGGGTCAGGGTTATTGTGTAGATCAACCCTAAACTACCTGGAAGTGCTGCTCCATCACCTGGATCTTCCCATGTTCAGGGCACTTCTTCAGAGAACGTTCTGCATACTGAAACAGAATCTCAACCATCTGCAGGCAGACCAATAAACACTAAATTCAGAGCAATAATCACTGAATTCACACAGAGCAATACACACTGAATTCACACAGACCAATAAACACTGAATTCACACAGACCAATAAACACTGAATTCACACAGACCAATACGCACTGAATTCACACCAAGCAATAATCACTATATTCACACAGAGCAATACATTCAGAATTCACACAGAGCAAAAAACACTGAATTCACACAGATAAATAAGGCCATGCCACTCATGCCATTTCTTGGGGACAGCTGCCACATTTGTTCAGTTTTCATTTTTAATATTGTTATTTTCCTTACCTTGTCAGCGACCACTCCTTTCCTCTTAGCAGGATCTCCAAATAACCCTAAAAAGAAAACATAAAAATATGTAAACAAATACAAAAGCAAGCCCTTATCTACAACCATCTATATTATATATATTTTGTATCCCCCGTCCAGGGCCTGTGTGTGTGTAGCTTGTCATAGCCTGTACACTGTGAGTGGGTCTATCTATGACATTCCAACTAATTTTGAACACTTTAGCCACAATCTCACAGTGTGAGAGGTGCTGAGATTCTCTCAATAGCCAAGAGATAGTCTGCAATGACCAAAATAAAGGCAGCACATGCATTCTGACTATGAGGCATGCAGCTGGAGACCGATGCTAGAGAGAAGGTAGCAACCAGGTAAGCAAACATTTACAACAAGCCCCTATCCATGATACTGTAGTAATGTATTCATTAGCATTTCATATTGACAAGGAGCTCTATGAATGAATCAATACAATGTTGTGTGTAAGACCACAGTCTGTGTATATGTATGTCCTGAGTTTCTGTTTATATAAGTCCAGAGTCTGTGTGTGTATGTCCTGAGGGCCTAAATGCAAGCACTATAACAGCACAATGCTTAGAAGATCCAAAGAATATCTCAACATGTCCCTCCAGACACCAGATAGTGAGGTCACACAAATACCTACCGACCACAGCCTTCGCTGTGCCCTCATGGAAAGACCAGGCAAGAGACAGTGCCTCCACAAACCTCTCCTGCTTCAGCAGCTCATCCACTCTCTGCAAGGGGAGCACACTCACATGGTGAACACACACTGACGTGGTGAGCACACACTCACATGGTGAGCACACACTCATAACACACACTCACATGGTGAACACACACTGACATGGTGAGCACACACTCACATGGTGAGCACACACTCATAACACACACTCACAAGGTGAACACACACTCATAACACACACTCAAAAGATGAACACACACTCACATGGCGAACACACACTCATAACACACACTCACAAGGTGAACACACACTCATAACACACACTCACAAGATGAACACACACTCACAAAGTGAACACACACTCATAACACACACTCACAAGGTGAACACACACTCACAAGGTGAACACACACTCATAACACACACTCACAAGGTGAACACACACTCACAAGGTGAACACACATTCATAACACAGACTCACAAGATGAACACGCACTCATAACACACACACACGGTGAACACACACTCACAAGGTGAACACACACTCATAACACACATTCATAACACACACTCACAAGATGAACACACACTGCTCATAATACACACTCACATGGCGAACACACACTCACATGGTGAACACACACTCACATGGTGAACACACACTCACACACTCACATGGTGAACACACACTCACATGGTGAACACACACTCACAAGGTGAACACACACTCATAACACACACTCACATGGTGAACACACACTCACAAGGTGAACACACACTCATAACACACACTCACATGATGAACACACTCACATGGCAACACACTCACATGGTGAACACACACTCACAAGGTGAACACACACTCATAACACACACCCACAAGATGAACACACACTCATAACACACACTCACAAGGTGAACATACACTCACATGGTGAACACACACTCACAAGATGAACACACACATGGCGAACACACACTCCCATGGTGAACACACACTCACAAGGTGAACACACACTCATAACACACACTCACAAGATGAACACGGACTCATAACACACACTCACAAGGTGAACACACACTCACATGGAGAATACACACTCACATGAACACACTCACATGGTGAACACACACTCACAAGGTGAACACACACTCATAACACACACTCACAAGATGAACACACATTCATAACACAGACTCACAAGATGAACACGCACTCATAACACACACTCACAAGGTGAACACACACTCACATGGTGAACACGCTCATAATACACACTCACATGGCGAACATACACTCACATGGTGAACACACACTCACAAGGTGAACACACACTCATAATACACACTCACATGATGAACACACTCATATGGCGAACACACTCACATGGTGAACACACACTCACAAGGTGAACACACACTCATAACACACACCCACAAGATGAACACGCACTCATAACACACACTCACAAGGTGAACACACACTCACATGGTGAACACACACTCACATGGTGAACACACACTCATAATAACACACACTCATAATACACACTCACATGATGAACACACTCACATGGAAAACACACACTCACATGGTGAACACACACTCACATGGTGAACACACACTCACAAGGTGAACACACACTCATAACATACACTCACATGATGAACACACACTCACATGGCAAACACAAACTCACATGGTGAACACATACTCATAATACACTCACATGGTGAACACACACTAATAACACACAATTACAAGGTGAACACACACTCATAACACACACTCACATGGTGAACACACACTCATAACACAGTCACATGTTGAACATACAGTCATAATACACACTCACATGTTGAACAAACACTCACATGGTGAACACACACTCACATGGTGAACACACACTCACAAGATGAACACACACTCACATGGTGAACACACACTCACAAGATGAACACACACTCACATGTTGAACACACACTCACATGGTGAACACACACTCATAACACACACTCACATGGTGAACCCACACTCACATGGTGAACACACACTCATAACACACACTCACATGGTGAACACACACTCACAAGGTGAACACACACTCATAACGCACACTCACAACGCACACTCACAAGGTGAATACACACTCATAATACACACTCACATGGTGAACATACTCTCACAAGATGAACACACACTCACAAGGTGAAAACACACTCATAACACACACTCACAAGGTGAACACACACTCATAACACAGACTCACAAGGTGAACACACACTCATAACACAGTACTCAGAGCAGCGTGGGCCTCACATATTTACGAGATGCAGTGCTTACCTCTCGCCAGTTTCTCAGGGACATTATGTGGACAGACTATTGGGAAGAAAAACAGAAGCGGAAGTAATAAGAACTGGATACTACTATAATCATGAATGTCTTCATTAGGAATCGTGTCTCTGTCTCTAATTTCTCTATTACTGTCTTGGGGGACTGCACACATGGTTAGGACAAACCAACATTTTTACACTACAAAGTCCTTTGGAACTGCATTGCAGTTATGAAACAAGACATAACCGTGTCTGTTCAAATCTTTGATTGCTAGACCTGGTGCTGTTCCACAGAGCATTTTGTTTGCCACAGTGATGCATGCTACTTCTTTAGATAGCAGATACTTATTTTATATAATATAAAAAATAGTTTATTTAAAATACTTTCGATTTTTATTTTATTCAATAATAGCAGAAACCAATTAAATATTTTGTAAGTGTGTCAATGGCCATTTTAATTAAATGTATTTTAATAATGCATGAAATATATACACATTACCGAGTTCTGCTAAATAACATAGAAAATGATTGTCATGAGCACAGCTCACTGAATTGATTACACGTAATTGGTATTAATTCAATTACTAATTGAAATTAATCAGACATCAGTTTCCTACTGAGGAAAGTGCTTTTGTCACGAGGAAATGGATACACATGCATGTTGTTTTTGTTTAGTTTAGTATTGGTGCATGATACGCTGTCCAATTAAAGTCTCAAAGCGTGCTCTTCAAAAGCCATGGTGCTTGCTCTTCATTTCCATTTCACACTTCATAAATAATATAATAATAATAATAATAATATACGACATTTAGCAGACGCTTTTATCCAAAGCGACTTACAGTAGTGAATGCATACATTTTTTCAGTACACAAAGGTATTAGAAGGGAAATAACTGATTTTACCTTTGTTCCCAAATAGACAATCTGACCTCCGTGGCTGCAGACAGACTGGTAGCATGCCTTCTCTCCAACTAATGCCTAAAAAAGAGTGGTGGAGTTACTGCAGCCCCCTGTGGGGACAGGCCTGGCTGTGACAGCTACAGGAGATAGAACACACTGGGTAACATGCTGTTCTGTTGTCCCATTCACCCTGTGTGCTGAGGGGACAGAGTCTCTACACCTAGGAACCTGGGAGCTGGGTATTTAGTGAAAAGAACACATTGTCCACTGTGCTTCAGCCATTTCCATCACTGTAAAAGTAATAATAATAATAATAATAATAATAGTAATAATAATAATTAATTGCATTTATATTGCACCTTTCAAGGACCCAAAGTGCTTTGCAGTGACTTGGGGAAACTCACCTCTACCACCACCAACATGTAGCACCCACATGGGTGATGCACAGCAGCCATTTTGCACCAGAACAGCTGAGGTGCAGATGGAGGGAATTATTGAGCCAATTAAACTGGGGGATGATTAGGTGGCAGATTGAAAGAGCCATGTTAGAAATGTAAGCACAACACTGGGGAACCCCCTACTCTTCGTACCATGGGATCTTTAATGACCACAGTGAGTCAGGACTTCAGTTTAACATCTAATCTGAAAGACAACATCTCCTACACACAGTTAATTTGGTCAAAGGGAAGACCGCCCCCTACTGGTCCAACAACACCACTTCCAGCAGAATCTAAGGTCTCCCATTGAAGTACTAACCCATCCCAGCCCTGCTTAGATTCAGTACTATCCAAGCCCACACCTGCATAGCTTCACTTTTAACCAGGCCCAGCCCTGATTAGCTTCAGAACTAACCAATCCCAGCCCTGCTTAGCTTCAGTACTAACCCATCCCAGCCCTGCTTAGCTTCAGTACTAACCAAGCCCAGCCCTGCTTAGCTTCATTACTAACCAAGTCCACACCTGCTTAGCTTCACTACTAACCAAGCCCACACCTGCTTAGCTTAAAAACTAACCAAGCTCACACCTGCTTATCTTCAGGACTAACCAAGCCCACACCTGCTTACTTTCAGTACTAACCAAGCCCAACCCTATTTAGCGTCAGTACTAACCAAGCCCAACCCTGCTTAGCTTCAGAACTAACCAAGCCCAACCCTGCTTAGGTTCAGTACTAACCAAGGCTACACCTGCTTAGCTTCAGAACTAACCAAGCCCAGCCCTGCTCAGCTTCAGTACTAAGCAATCCCAGCCCTGCTTAGTTTCAGTTCTAACCAAGCTCACACTCCTGCTTAGCTTCAGAACTAACCAAGCCCACACCTGCTTAGCTTCAGCCATTTGTCAGGAACAGGCTACACGATGGAAAACAAATCTCAAAATTTCTGAACATGAATTAAAAAAAACTATAATAACTTGGATTGATACAGCCTGCCTATCAAACTAATTGTAAACTAGCTCAGGGTTAACCAATCATCTTCCAGATCACATACCAAGCCAATTGGCCTCCACCTATGTTTAATTGTAGTGATTCTGATTACTTCAGAATAAAATCTGCTGTGCCTAGGGGATTCAGCATGACAATGACCCAAAGCACACAGCTAAAGCAACAGTGGTGTGGTTAAAAAACAAAAAGGTGAATGTCCTTGAGTGGCCTAGTCATAGCCCTGACCTAAATCCTATTGAAAACCTGTGGAATGGCTTGAAGAGAGCAGTCCAACATTCCCCATGAAATCTGACTGAGCTTTAAACAGTTCTCTAAGGAAGAATGGCAAATGTTGCTCAATCTAGGTTTCCAAAGCTGGTATAGACATATCCAAACAGACTCATGGCTGCTTCTACCAAGTACTAACTCAGCAGGGTGTAGACTTATGAATCCAAGTTATTCTTTTTTTTTAAATTTTCAATTAATGTTCAGATTTTATTTTTTTGTAACGGTGGAAAAAGTCTGATTTAATATGTTTTCATTTCAGGCTGTAAGTCAACAAAAGTTGAAATGTTTGATTTTAAAGGGCCACTGTATATAGTGCGTAGTTTACATAGACCATAATTAATAATATAAACAAATGGTAAATAATAAAACAATAGTTATTTTTCTCCATGTCAGATATTACAGCACAGGTGATGTGTATGAGGACAGCCTCACCAGGGCCTGGCTGACATTGCCCCCGGTGGCTAGAGACTTGAAGTGACTGCTGTTGTAGACCAGCTGCACCTCGGCCATGTCCAGGTTCTCCAGCACCTCCTGACTGCCCCGGTCCACAACGTGGAGTTTCTCTCCACTGTCCATCAGAACCAGCGTCCGAGAGTTGATCCACTGCAGTGAGCACAGGACAGAGAGAGTGTGCTGATTCTTGCATACATAGTACGTAAACACAAATGGTACAAAACCAAATAATTGAATGAACTGTAAAAGAAAATGGGTATATATCTCAATGGTCAATGGTATGTCTTCATGCTCAGACAGGAAGCTGAACTCACGGTCAGGCTGATGAGGTCACAGTTGAGGTGCAGCTGTCTCTGTTTGATGACATGGATAGCACCTGACTCCTCCTTCTTCACCTGACGAAAAACAGAAAAAAAGGCTAAAATTCACACTTGCTCAGATTTGACATCTTATTACTTTTTATATGGATGCTACAAAAATGTAGAGATTGGACTTGAACATAAAATAATTGTATAAAAACATAATTTCTGGCACATGCTGCTTTACAGGCTTGAGTGGACTTGAGTGATGGCAACAGGAAGGGCAGGGAGAGGATGTGCCATACCAACAGGAAGTGAATAGTGTCCCCTCTACAGAACGCCAGCATGGGATTCATCGCTTTCTGCATCACCACAAACTGCCAGGCAAGCTGGGGCACGCTGGCCGGATCAGTCTAAACAAAACAGGACATCACACAATACAGCTCAATAACTGAAGGGTCAAGGAAAAGCTTAAATGTTCAATGGTGGCTAAATGGTCAGTGACTGTAGGGCACTAAGCACTAGTACTAACCCATCAGAAACGCATCAGAAGCTGCAAATGATCTGGTCAAAATTGTATGCACTGTTGTGCTCAGCTTATTTTTGTATTTAAATGAGGTGTGGGGGTATATGGGGTCAGCTCAGTCACTTTTAACAAAACGAGTAAGGATAATGTCAGTAGACCTCCAGACACTTGTAGTATCTATGCTGTGGCACATTGAAGCTGTTCTGGTGGCTCGTGGTGGCCCAACACCCTATTAAGACACATGTTCGTGTGTAACTGAATTCCTCAAGTCACACCACCTCCTCCTAATTTGTTATGTATAAGCTGACACTTCAGCACGTCTGTGCTTAGACTGTGCCTATGCTAGAACTCCCTGCAATTGCTTGAATAAAGATCCTTTTTGTTGAAGATTCTCTCCAAAACATGTTTTTTCCCCAACAGTGGAAATTAGCTAAAGGCTAATTCTGCACAGATATCAGGAAGTGATACAGAAATACACACACACAGAAATACACATAATACAGAAATACACACATACAGAAAACTGTGGGCCTGCAGGTCTGCAGAAAGGTATGAAAAGCATGTGGAAGCTCCTGTACTCACATACCTTGCCGTAAGGAAAAGTCATCCACACTTTGAGAGATGGTTTCAATCCAATCACTAAAATCTGAAAGACAAATTAAAAGAATACAGTGATATTTTCATGGATGGATAGGTGATGGATATAGAGACTGAGGGAGGCTGCACCTTGGTGAGTGAGGCCATAGCCAGCAGAGAGTATTGTGTAATTGGATGGTCCTTCAGCTCTGTACTGGAGTGCAGGGGCTCAATACAGCACACCTCCCCCTTAGAACCACTGAACAGACAGCGAGAATCACACGTCCGCACACCCATAATCCTCCTGAGAGAGAGAGAGAGAGAGAGAGAGAGAGAGAGAGAGAGAGAGAGATGCAAGGGGAGGAACAAGTCAAACCCACATATAAAACCCAATAAGCTGTTTTACATAAACAGACGGTAATTAAAACATTATTACATACCTTTCTGGTTACCACGTATATTCATTAGTTAAGAATAAGTAAATTACATTTTTTTAAACACATAACTTAAAAAGAGCAAACCACATAGCCAATCAAATGGGCAGTCAGCCCAAATTGAATCAATAGAGGGTACAATTGGCCACTAAACTTTGAGGAAAGCAGGGAAACATCTGATAAAACAAAAATACTACAGAAGACAAATCCCTGCTCTCTGTCACTTACATTGCATAAGGTTTATAACTTAATCATAGTTATAAACACAATAAAAACACTGAATCCTGTATATGACAGCTTCAATACAAAACTGCATAGGATGCAGACCGTGGGGCTCATCCACACACTAGAACAATGCCTTAACAGCATGCAGACCATGGGGCTCATCCACAAACGAGAACACTGTCTTAACAGCATGCAGACCGTGGGGCTCATCCACACACTAGAACAGTGTCTTAACAGGATGCAGACCGTGGGGCTCATCCACACACTAGAACAGTGTCTTAACAGGATGCATACTGTGGGGTTCATCCACACACTAGAACAGTGTCTTAACAGGGTGCAGACCGTGGGGCTCATCCACACACTAGAACAGTGCCTTAACAGGATGCAGACTGTGGGGCTCATCAATACACTAGAACAATGCCTTAACAGCATGCAGACCATGGGGCTCATCCACAAACTAGAACACTGTCTTAACAGCATGCAGACTGTGGGGCTCATCCACACACTAGAACAGTGCCTTAACAGGATGCAGACCGTGGGGCTCATCCACACTAGAACAGTGTCTTAACAGGATGCAGACCGTGGGGCTCATCCACACACTAGAACAGTGTCTTAACAGGATGCATACTGTGGGGTTCATTCACACACTAGAACAGTGTCTTAACAGGGTGCAGACCGTGGGGCTCATCCACACACTAGAACAGTGCCTTAACAGGATGCAGACCGTGGGGCTCATCCACACACTAGAACAGTGCCTTAACAGGGTGCAGACTGTGGGGCTCATCAATACACTAGAACAGTGCCTTAACAGCATGCAAACTGTGGTGTTCATCCACACACTAGAACAGTGTCTTAACAGGATGCAGACTGTGGGGCTCATCCACACACTAGAACAGTGTCTTAACAGGGTGCAGACCGTGGGGCTCATCCACACAGTAGAACAGTGTCTTAACAGGATGCAGGACTGTGGGGCTCATCCACACACTAGAACAGTGTCTTAACAGGATGCAGACCGTGGGGCTCATCCACACAGTAGAACAGTGTCTTAACAGGATGCAGACTGTGGGGCTCATCCACACACTAAAAGTGTCTTAATAGGATGCAGACCGTGGGGCTCATCCACACACTAGAACAACGTCTTAACAGGATGCAGACCGTGGGGCTCATCCACACACTAGAACAGTGCCTTAACAGGATGCAGACCGTGGGGCTCACACACACTAGAACAGTGTCTTAACAGGATGCAGACTGTGGGGCTCATCCACACACTAGAACAGTGCCTTAACAGGATGCAGACCGTGGGGCTCATCCACACAGTAGAACAGTGTCTTAACAGGATGCAGACCGTGGGGCTCATCCACACACTAGAACAATGTCTTAACAGGATGCAGACTGTGGGGCTCATCCACACACTAGAACAGTGCCTTAACAGGATGCAGACCGTGGGGCTCGTCCACACACTAGAACAATGTCTTAACAGGATGCAGACCGTGGGGCTCATCCACACACTAGAATATCTGCTTTTCCATGCAATCAGTATGTTGGCTGAAGTTGGTATGTATTCATCAAAGCGAAAAGGATTAATGGTGTTGCTATGATGCCTGTGTAATGAAATACACATCTATTTCTCCATCCTGACAACAAGCATGGCATTGCTTCCATGCTGCTTCAGTGGGGGTTTTTTATCCCTTCATCACTGCTGCTAATGATCTGTGAAAAGTGGCACACTTCTTGTATATCGACACACAAGCTCTTAGCTTTATCCACCCTGTTCCTGCTCTTACTTATCCTTTGCAATAAAGCCAGCATTACAGGAACCTCACAAGTAGGCGAGAGACACTCAACCACACTCTAATCAATCACACTCTAATCAATAACACTCCAATCAATCACACTCTAATCAATCATACTCTAATCAACCACACCCTAATCAACCACACTCTAATCAATCATACCCTAATCAACCATACCCTAATCAATCACACTCTAATAAACCACCCTCTAATCAATCACACAGTCATCAGCCACACTCTAATCAATCACATCAACCACCCTCTAATCAATCACACCCTAATCAACCACACTCTAATCAATCACACTTAGACAGGTCGTATTTACACAAAAAAGCATTGTCAGCCACACCAAAGACCTCAGAAATTCATAAACTAATGTATATGTGTACAGTTCTTACCTGAAGGACAGCTCAAACACTGACCCACCACTGTCATTACAGACAGCAAGTGTTGGGTCATCGGTGAACTGAAATGTACAGAGATACGGGATATAAATGTAAAAAATCATACAAATTTCATCAAAACACAGTCAGCATGATTTCCTGTTAAAGCCACTGAGAGCACATGACAGTTGTGACCGGTGGCTGAGGTGGGGCGCCTGGCACAGGTGGGGCCCCTGGCAGAGTTGGGGCCCCTGCAGACATGTACCTTGACATGCAGGATGGCAGTTCCAGGGGGGTGCGCTTCTGTGATGGTCCTTAAAAGCTTCCCATTGGCCAGGTCCCACATGGTGATCTGTGCACACAAGCGTGGGGCACAAACATTACAGAGAAGAGGCAAAGTGAAAGTTCTTACTTTGTTGATGGACCAGATTCAGCACCAGATTTACTTTAGCATTGCGACCTTGTAGCCACTGCTTTTTCATTAGAAAAGCAGTCACTAAAAGGTCGCAATATTTACTAAGGTCGGATTTACTAAATGGTCGCAATGAGTCAAATCGCTATTAGGATGTAATTTGCGGGGATTGAGTGACTTTGCGACTTTCCTTTAGATCAGGGGTGGGCAAGGAGGGCCGTATCCGTTTCTGAATTTCATGCCAACTTCTGCTCTTAATTATTTAATTAACCTAATCATTTACGTAATCTAACATTTTAGCTAAATTTCATGAATGACAGCTGAAGACTGTTCTTGTATTCCCATATGAAACATGTTACTGGAGTCTAATCTACACGTGAACCTGCATTGGCATATCCAACTAATTAGCTAATTGAGCCAGGGTACTTGGTAGAAACAAAAACCTGCATACACACCAGCCCTCCAGGACCGGGATTGCCCACCCCTGCTTTAGATGAATAGTTAAATCTGGTGACCGCGCTAAAACAGGGTGGAGATTTTGTAAATTAGGTTGATTAAGTATTCCGTCTGATTGTGAATTATCTCCCGTCCCAAAGGTGCACCCATGCTCTAAGACTAGTTGTATAAATTTGTAATACTAGAATGATGAATCATGCTACACTCTTCTGAAAGCTGATCTCCTGTATAAGAAAGCTACTGCTTGCTATCCCACCTATGTGAATGTTCCCCCATGTACAATCCCAATAACAGCAAAAGCTAGTTAACCGCATGAAAAGCCATGTGGAGAAGGCTGCCATACCCTGGTGCACCAAGCTTTGAACACCTCGTCTCGTAGCAACCAGAGGTGATAATATCACAGAGACCGTCAATTCTCGCTTCACTGCGACCCAAGGGACCGAAACGTCTCTTTGGGGGATGGAGGGTGAGGCTGACAACTCGACACTGTTCACCCAACAGACCTCTCCCTCGAGCAGTCACAGGACGAGACGCTCAGTCGAGTAGCTGACCAGGTGATTAAGATTGATAGTCAGCTGCTTGACTCAGAGTAGGTGGTGACACACCGCTATTTTTGTATTTTACAGGATCGACTGTATCACGTGAGTCGGGACGCCTCCACAGGAGAGGAGTCTACACAGTTGTTACTGCCCAAAAGTCATCGGGATATGGTTTTCCAGGCACATCATAGCAATCCAATGGTGGATCATTTAGGACAGGATAAAAAAAATTAAAAAAACTGAACTGAATAATGGCTCAATTCTATTGGCCGGGCATTTAAGGTGATGACCGTCGGTGGTGTATGGCGTGCCCCGTTGCACCCGTTACCTTTAATAGAGGTTTTCCTGGTTTTGTTACACAGCATGCGACACCATGTAAAATAACTTTAACTTGCACTAATAATTACAGTTCATTTTCTCATTTTCTCATTTCTCGCAAAACAAATGTACTTGTACAACTTGTACAAATGTAAAGCAGTTGTTTTCCTTCTTTTGGGGTGATATTGGTGTGAGTCACTTCCCTTTTCATAGGGAGTGAATGTGTATACTTTCTCCTATTAGTCAGTAGTGGGCTTAAAAGAGATGTTTTTTTAATGTGAATTGATGGATTTGACTGCCAATAAAAGACAGTAGTTTTATTGAAGGAAAAACATTATTTGCAAGATAAATCAGCTGTATTTAAAACTATGAGAGTGAAAGAAACCTGCCAATATGATCATTTCCTAATAAGGTTCATGTAAATTGAACATAGTTAAAAGTGGTTGTGTTCAACTATACATCATAATTTACAAATATTTAAAAATATTCCTTAAAACAAAGATTTAATTTTGCAGAAACAACTGAATGTATGTGTTGGGAGTAATACAAATGATGGCCATGGTCATTATTGACAGAAAAAGTGAAAATAAGATATGAGACATACTGATGCTATGAACTCTAAAAAGAAGGAAATGTCACTATGGTGATAGAAAAACAGCAGGATTCCGGCATAAGACTTTAACCTTCACCCCTACCTGACGCACAAAAATAACCTCCCACACCTGTCATACCTGTATACCTCCTGCGTGTGTGTATTTAATTTGTGTGTTTGTGTGTGCGTGTGTGTGTGTATTTTTATTTGTGAGTGTTTGTGCATGTGTGAGGGTGTGTGTGTGTGTGCGTGTCTTTTATTTGTGAGTGAGTGTGTGTGTGTGTGTGTGTGTGTGTGTGTGTGTGCATGTGTATTTTTATTTGTGAGTGTGTGTGTGTGTGTGTGTGTATGTACATAATTTACCTGTCCCTTTGCAAAGCCGCAGAGCAGTCGTGTGCAGGCGTGGTTGATGCTGAGGGCAGACACTGCTCCGTACTGGGCCCCTACAGCCGTGCTGCCCAGACACAGCCTCAGAGCCTGGCTCCGATCTGCACAGGAGGAAGCACAGCTTCACATCAGGGCCTACGCACAGCTGAGAGCCACAAGCACACGCATTACCAGGAGCAGGAAGCGCACAGTGGAGAGCAGTGTTTCCCCCGTCCGGCCCTGCTAAGTGTAATGTTCCATCTCTTACAACACCAGCTGTGTACCAGCAATGACCCATCTCTGGACCTCAGTGCATATCTCTCATTAGTTACCCCCCAGAAAGCCTGTAGGACAGGATATTTTTGGAAGTGTGCTGGTGCCAGCTGAATCAATTAATGATAATGAGAGCGAGTCTGGCCACAGGGACATTCATTTATTGTTGCCCCGATTACAAAAGAGCAGGACCTAGGCTGACAGAGCACCACACTGTGCATCCCTCAAGGACTCTGCTGCTTTTCATTTTCACTCCTTCTTTCACCTTCCCTCACAGTGAAGAGCTTAAGGATTACCACTCCCTATGTACGATGCACGTCTTCAGCGATTACAGACATGGGCTCAACACTGCATGCTCAACACTCACAGGAACAGAAATGACCACAAACATGCTCTCAGCTTATGGAACCTTACATCTCAACCACACTTGACTACTGTCTTTTAAAACATGGCAAAGCTCACGAGGTTGAGGTCTGGAAATGGTTGACGGCAAGAGACTAACACAGAGCAAGCAACTCTACCTTTTCCTGTTTGTCCCAAACCAGTCGAGCCAGAGCAGGGAGACAGACCAGGGAAAGTATGGAATAAAACACTGATGGACAGATTACCTTACAGTCCTAATTACATTATTCCTGTTCACAGACCATGCAGTGTGTATTAATAAGACCTCAGAGTTACTGAAAATAACACAGAATAAAATAATTGCAGGCGTAAGTCACAGAAGTGATACACCCCTCCAATATTGACTAAGAGAAAAAATACTGATAATAAATCCCACAATGCAATCTAATTTTATATTGTTTGCACTATGGTTTTGGGGAACAATAAAAATGCTATATGGCTCAAAAAGGCTTCCCCAAGTGGACAGAGTGTTGCCATAGACACAGGGAATGAGTGAGCATGGTGGTGCAGTTACCCTGTACAACAGAGGCTTGTGAATGTAAGCACGCTGGACTCACCAAACACCAGGGCCAACCCATGTGATGTCCCAACTGCAATGACACTGGACACTGTCTGGGAGTAGAGGGGGAAATGGATGAGCAACAGGGAAGTGACAAAGTGTAGAAATAATGAAGGCATGCTATTACAAAAACTTTCATTTCTTACTATTGCTGTGGGCAACCCAGCATCAACTTTGTCCTGAGATGTTGAAAGAGCAAACAATGTATTTAGAATGGGCATTAGAGAGTGTGTATCTGTGTGTCTGTAGTGGAGTAGAGTATGTATTTGTGTGTGCGTAGTTCAGTGTGGAGTGGAGTAGTGTGTGTATCTGTGTGTGTGTGTGTGTGTGTGTGTGTGTGTGTGTGTGTGTGTGTGTGTGTGTTGAGTGTTGAGTGGAGTAGTGTGTGTGTGTGTGTGTGTGTGTAGTTGAGAGTGGAGTGGAGTAGTGTGTGTGTGTGTGTGTGTGTTGTGTGTAGTTGAGAGTGGAGTGGAGTAGTGTGTGTATCTGTATATGTGTAGTTCAGTGTGCAGTGAAGTAGTGTGTGTGTGTGTGTGTGTGTAGTTGAGAGTGGAGTGGAGTAGTGTGTGTATCTGTATGTGTAGTTGAGTCTGGAGTGGAGTAGTGTGTGTACCTTTGTGCGTGTGTGTGTGTGTGTAGTTGAGTAGGGTGTGTATCTGTGTGTGTGTGTGTGTAGTTGAGTGTGCAGTGCAGTAGAGTGTGTATCTGTGTCTGTGTGTACTTGAGTGTGGAGTGGAGTAGTGTGTGTATCTGTGTGTGTGTAGTTGAGTGTGGAGTGCAGTAGGGTGTGTATCTGTGTGTAGTTGAGTGTGGAGTAGTGTGTGTATCTGTGAGTGTTGTGTGTAGTTGAGTGTGGAGTGGAGTTGGGTGTGTATCTGTGTGTGTGTGTGTGTGTGTGTGTGTGTGTGTGTGTGTGTGTGTGTGTGTGTGTGTGTGTGTGTGTGTGTGTGTGTGTGTAGTTGCATATCTGTGTCTGTTTGTGTGTATTTGAGAGTGGAGTGAAGTAGTGTGTGTATCTGTTTCTGTAGTTGAGTCTGGAGTGCAGTAGTGTGTGTATTTGTGTGTGTAGTTGAGTGTGGAATGGAGTAGTGTGTGTATCTCTGTGTGCGTGTGTAGTTGAATGTGGAGTGGAGTAGGGTGTGTATCTGTGTGTGTGTGTGTGTGTGTGTGTAGTTGCATATCTGTGTCGGTTTGTTTGTAGTTGAGGGTGGAGTGAAGTAGTGTGTGTATCTGTTTGTGTAGTTGATTCTGGAGTGCAGTAGTGTGTGTATTTGTGTGTGTGTGTGTGTGTGTGTGTGTGTGTAGTTGAGTGTGGAGTGGAGAAGGGTGTGTATCTTTGTGCATGTGTGTGTGCGTAGTTGCGTATCTGTTTGTGTGTATCTGTGTGTGTGTGTGTGTGTGTGTGTGTGTAGTTGAGTGTGGGGTGGAGTAGGGTGTGTATCTGTGTGTGTGTGTAGTTGAGTGTGGAGTGGAGTAGTGTGTGTATTTGTGTGTGTATAGTTGAGTGTGGAGTGGAGTAGTATGTGTATTTGTGTGTGTAGTTGAGTGAGGAATGCAGTAGGGTGTGTATCTGTGTGTGTGTGTAGTTGAGTGTGGAGTGGAGTAGTTTGTGTATCTGTGTGTGTGTGTGTGTGTAGTTTAGTGTGGAGTGGAGAAGGGTGTGCATATGTGTGCGTGAGTGTGTGTGTGCGTAGTTGCGTATCTGTTTGTGTGTATCTGTGTGTGTGTGTGTGTGTGTGTGTGTGTGTGTGTGTGTGTGTGTGTGTGTGTGTGTGTGTGTGTGTGTGTAGTTGAGTCTGGAGTGCAGTAGTGTGTGTATTTGTGTGTGTAGTTGAGTGTGGAGTGGAGTAGGGTGTGTATCTGTGTGTGTGTGTGTGTATAGTTGAGTGTGGAGTGGAGTAGTGTGTATTTGTGTGTGTAGTTGAGTGTGGAATGCAGTAGGGTGTGTATCTGTGTGTGTGTGTAGTTGAGTATGGAGTGGAGAAGGGTGTATATATGTGTGTGTTTCTACAGTATGTGTGTGTGTAGTTGAGTGTGGGGTGGAGTAGGGTGTGTATCTATGTGTGTGTGTAGTTGAGTGTGGAGTGCAGTAGTGTGTATCTGTGTGTATGTCTGTGCATGTGTAGTTGAGTGAGAAGTGGAGTAGTGTGTGTATCTGTGTGTGTGTGTGTGTGTGTGTGTGTGTGTGTGTGTGTGTGTGTGTGTGTGTGTGTAGTTGCGTATCTGTGTCTGTTTGTGTGTAGTTGAGTCTGGAGTGCAGTAGTGTGTGTATTTGTGTGTGTAGTTCAGTGTGGAGTGGAGTAATGTGTGTATCTGTGTGCGTGTGTGTGTGCGTAGTTGCGTATCTGTTTGTGTGTATCTGTGTGTGTGTGTGTGTGTGTGTGTGTGTGTGTGTGTAGTTGAGTGTGGGGTGGAGTAGGGTGTGTATCTGTGTTTGTAGTTGAGTCTGGAGTGGAGTAGTGTGTGTGTGTGTGTGTGTGTGTGTGTGTGTGTAGTTGCGTATCTGTGTCTGTGTTTCAGTGTGGAGTGCAGTAGTGTGTATCTGTGTGTATGTCTGTGCATGTGTAGTTGAGTGTGGAGTGGAGTAGTGTGTGTATCTGTGTGTGTGTAGTTGAGTGTGGAGTGCAGTAGGGTGTGTATCTGTGTGTAGTTGAGTGTGGAGTAGTGTGTGTATCTGTGAGTGTGTGTGTGTAGTTGAGTGTGGAGTGGAGTTGGGTGTGTATCTGTGTGTGTGTGTGTGTGTGTGTGTGTGTGTGTAGTTGCATATCTGTGTCGGTTTGTTTGTAGTTGAGGGTGGAGTGAAGTAGTGTGTGTATCTGTTTGTGTAGTTGATTCTGGAGTGCAGTAGTGTGTGTATTTGTGTCTATAGTTGAGTGTGGAGTGGAGAAGGGTGTGTATCTTTGTGCATGTGTGTGTGCGCGTAGTTGCGTATCTGTTTGTGTGTATGTGTGTGTGTGTGTGTGTAGTTGAGTGTGGAGTGGAGTAGTATGTGTATTTGTGTGTGTAGTTGAGTGAGGAATGCAGTAGGGTGTGTATCTCTGTGTGTGTGTTGTTGAGTGTGGAGTGGAGTAGTGTGTGTATCTGTGTGTGTGTGTAGTTGCGTATCTGTGTGTGTGTGTGTGTGTGTGTGTGTGTGTGTGTGTGTGTGTGTGTGTGTGTGTGTGTGTGTGTGTAGTTGCATATCTGTGTCTGTTTGTGTGTAGTTGAGTCTGGAGTGCAGTAGTGTGTGTATTTGTGTGTGTAGTTGAGTGTGGAGTGCAGTAGGGTGTGTATCTGTCTGTGTAGTTGAGTTTGGAGTGAAGTAGTGTGTGTATCTGTGTGTATGTCTGTGCATATGTAGTTGAGTGTGGAGTGCAGTAGGGTGTGTATCTGTGTGTGTGTAGTTGAGTGTGGAGTGGAGTCGTGTGTGTATCTGTGTGTGTGTGAGTAGTTGAGTGTGGAGTGGAGTAGTTTGTATATCTGTGTGTGTTTGTGTAGTTGAGTGGAGTAGGGTGTGTATAAATGTGTGTGTGCTAAACGTGGTTCTCTGTGGCTCAGTTGGTAGAGCACAGCGTTGGCAACGCTTAGGTTGTGGGTTCAATCCCCACTGGGGCCACATATACTGAAAATTTATGCATTCACTACTGTAAGTCGCTTTGGATAAAAGCGTCTGCTAAATGGCGTATATTACTAAATGCCTAAAAAATGTTTAAAAAATTGTCAATGTAAATGTATACATTTTAGGCATTTAGCAGACGCTCTTATCCAGAACGACTTACACAGTTTACATTTTCCTAACATACAATCCATTTATACAGCTGGATATTTTACTGAAGCAATTCAGGTTAAGTACCTTGCTCAAGGGTACAACAGCAGTGCACCTCCTGGGAATTGAACCTGCAACCTCTGAGTTACAAGCCCAGTTCCCTGTGTATCTGTGTGTGTGTGTGTGTAGTTGAGTGGAGTAGTGAGTGTACCTGTGTGTGTGTGTGTGTGTGTGTGTGTGTGTGTGTGTGTGTGTGTGTGTGTGTGTGTGTGTGTGTGTGTGTGTGTGTGTGTGTGTGTGTGTGTGTGTGTGTAGTTGAGTAGGGTGTGTATCTCTGTGTGTGCTCTGAGACACTGCACTCACAGCAGCAGAGATGATTTGGGCTGAGATGCCTTTCAGGGCGCTGTGTCGGAGCACAGAGCCGTGTACAGTACCACTGCTCTCCACCGGCCTCCTCCTCCTGCTGGACACACAGACACAGAGACTCAACTGTCACAGCCTGCTCTGAGAACCCATCACTCCAGCACAGCTCAGAGCCAGCGCACCTCTTCATGTGTGTGCGGTCACCACTGTCAGAGCTGGCCAGTGAGGATGTCTCGCAGGAGTGTGCATCCATGTTCTCCGCGTTGAGCAGGCACGTGTCCTCCAGGATGAAGGGCTCCTCCTCATCCTCAGGCTGAAACACAGGAGTTCAGTATCAGACTGGGCAGCATGCAGAGGCAGCACAGGCATAGAGTCCTGAAAGGGAGAACGCTCCTCACCTCATTCAGAATGCTCTCCAAGGTAGGAGGGGTGTCCACTTGAGGGATGTCAAACTCTTTGTCATCAATCTATAGCAGGCGTCACATCAGATCATAAACGCATGAATCGTTTGCACAATATCCAACCATGAAGAAGATAATGAATGAAAACTGGTAGGTTTGTTCATGTTGAATGCTAAACAAAAAAAACAGTACTTAGGAAACTGACCATGATGATATGATGATATGAGATAAAGACATTTAAAGAAACTCATTATAATCAATGTAGTCGATTACAAAGCGTAGATAACAAGCTTGCTCGCAACCTGTCAATGTAGCACCTCCTAAAGCAATATGTGGTCAAACTCTGACATTCCCCATGTCCCATTTTCAGCTTTGGAATTTCGTTACACTGTCAGCAACGATATTTATTTCACATTCCTTTCAAATGGGCTAGGCGACTACGAAACAAGAAGAGTCGATTGGGCACTCACGGCGTCTATGTCCATTAAATTCAGTTGAGAAGACGCAGAAACCAAACTGTGCGCATCTGGCGATTCGGACATATCTGAATTTGGGCTAAGCTATACAATATTAAATACACAAAAAAACACAATACAATAAATAAATGTGCCGGAGCCGTATTGATATTCCGCAGCCATTGATATCCTTCTGTTTCTGTCGGACGTGACGTAATCCAATTGCTAGCAACGTCACGACTTCACTTCCTAGTAAACAAGAGAGGTGCAAATACTTTGTTTTACGTGACTGTCCCGACTCCTTTTTAAAGTGTCAACTATACCTACTACACTTTTACAATCGCATTGTCAATACAATATTCAATACAGACAGCTTCTCTTGGTCTTATTTTTATGAGTAAAGCACTTCGATTGTAACCTTCATTATTTTAAGCTCTACTGCACAAACATATTTTTTTAAATGGGAAACTTTAAACCCTGCATGTAATGGTAGGTTGCACAATCGCATGGTATGAAAATGCGAAGCAAGGGCTGTGTTCGAAACCGCTCACTCGTTCACTATTCCCTATTCCCTATTCCCTATATAGTGTTTACTATATAGTGTACTATGTAGCGAACGAAAATAGTGTTTTCGGATACTACAACTGAACGTCATTTGCGTCAAAAAAAGTGCCGGATATTCAGGTGACAAGCGGACGCGCCCAGTATCGTAAACAAACCGAGCACTCATGGCAGCAGGTTGAAATGTACTCAGGTTGTATCGGGTTTGCATGTTCAGTTTTTAATGTTAAATCCCAAATAAATTGTTGAAATTCTAATGATGTGCAAGTGTGGTTTTGTCAACTGTGGTGCTGTCTGCTAGCCACTGCTTTAGCCACCAATAGCTACCGTTATGGATGTCGTGAGCTAACTATAGCTTGTGTGGAGAAAATAACGTTAGGATTTGATTTGATTTGATTTGATTTTTATTTGGAAATTACAAAACACATCATAAAAACAATAATCATGACCCATTCGTATTCCTGAGGATATCACCTAAAAGCATTAATTAAAACACTTATTTCCAAGGTGGTCCTCGATGGAAGACATAACACACATAAAAAACATAAATAACATAAAAGCATAAAAGCATAAAAACACAACACATATAGCCTACTAGGAAGAACTAGAATTTTAGTCCCCCCTGTCTACTCTAGCTCTGGAATCTGATTTCCTGCCCTATGGCTGATGAGCCATTTGCTCTTTCCATAGTTGAGCCTTTACCTTAGATTTAAAAATGCTTTTAGTTTGACTTTGCTTGGTAGGCAGAGGTAGTTCATTCCAAAGTACAATACTTTGTGTAGAAAAATGAGCTTCTTGCTATCTTACTCCTAACTTTAGGAACACTGCAAAACATAATGCTAGCCCTGGTGTTATGATCGTGTAGCTCTCTTACCATAGCCACATGACCTTTCATATATTCAGGGGCCCTGTCGTTAACAATGTTATACATGTGGTTTAGCTTTAGTTGTTTTACTCTTTTATCTACTGGTAGTAATCCTACTTCTTCTCTTTCTATCGGTCCTATATGTGTCCTGAGAGGGGCGTTTAACACGTATCTACACACATTGTTCTGTGCAACCTGCAGTTTATTTTTGAGTTTTTGGGAAAGACCGCTATACCATGCAGAACAAGCATAATCAAAATGACACTGGATTAGAGATGCAACTAATAATTTTTTAACTTTTAGGTTTAGTTCACGTGTGTATCGATATAGAAATTTAACTTTCTTTGAGACTTTGGATAGGACTGTCACTGCAATTTCTTCTCCGGAGACAGACTGGTCAAGAGTGATTCCGAGATATTTCACACTTGTTTTGGACTCT
This sequence comes from Aldrovandia affinis, assembly GCA_029706075.1. Lineage (NCBI taxonomy): Eukaryota > Metazoa > Chordata > Actinopteri > Notacanthiformes > Halosauridae > Aldrovandia > Aldrovandia affinis. Next base: position 1,109,699 of record JAINUG010000259.1, on the reverse strand, counting down.
ATGATGTTCCCTTCACACTGTACTGTGATCGTTTCCCTTTTCCTGAGCTTCCTTTTAGTTCCAAATAAAATGGACTCTGTCTTTCCTAAATGCAATGAGAGTTTGTTATCTATCAGCCAGTCCTTAACTAGGGTCAGTTCTCTACTGAGAGTTACCTCGATGTCGTTTGGGTCTTTTCCTGATACAAGCAAGGTGGAGTCGTCTGCATAAATCATTGTCCTACAGGATACTGCTGCTGGCATGTCGTTAATATAAATTAAAAATAATAAAGGACCCAAAATGGAACCCTGTGGTACTCCACAAGTAACTTCCTGACTGTTGAAAGAGCCTCTCCTACTTTACACACCTGTTCTCTATTAGATAGGTAGGATCTGAACCAGTTCACTGATATCATTTAGTCCGATACATTTTAGTTTCATCAAGAGTATAGTGTGATCCACGGTGTCAAATGCTTTCTGCAGGTCTAGCATGACCATACCTGTGTAGTTGCCTTTCTCTGACTCCATTTTTATATGATCTAGAAGGTCTATCAGACAGGTGTCTGTGGAATGAGCAGTTCTAAAACCTGATTGGTACTTGAACAGTATTTTGTTTTTGAGGAGATATTCTTCTAGTTGGATGTACACTATTCTCTCAAAAACTTTTGACAAGATGTTCAGGATTGACACAGGCCTGTAGTTGCCAACCTGGCTTTTGTTGCCCTTTTTGTACAGAGGAACCACTCTAGCTGATTTCAGATCTTTGGGGAACTTTCCGGTCTTTATTGATAGATTTACTATATGGGTCAATATTTTTGCAGTTACACTGGCACTGTCTTTGATAAATCTAGCTGGCATTTCGTCTAGTCCTGTTGCTTTAGCTGTATTCATCTTGTTGAGAATATCCATAACATCGGTCTCCATTACTTCTGCTAGTTCAAATCCGTCATTTGCTAAGTTCAAACTTTGATAAAAGTTTGGAACGAAAGAAGAGCCATATCGTCCCTTGCTGGGTTCCAACTTCTCCACTAAGGATGAAGCAACAGTGGTGAAAAAATCATTGAAGTGATTTGCAATTTTCATATTCTCCTGGCAGCGGGCGCCATTGATCTCTATACTTAGATTTTGAGACTTTGCTTTATTTGAACTAGTGGATCCAATATCCTTTAAGACAGACCATAGTTTTTTAGGCTGTTTAAGATTTTCATTGACAGTGGTCATATAGTAGTTTGATTTTGCTTTATTTATTTTGTAATTTACTTGGTTCCTTAGTTTGACATAATCATCATAGTCTTGTTCCTGATCTTTTCTTATGAACCTACTCAGGGCTCTATCCCTGTTCCGAATACACTCCAGGATCTCATGAGTAATCCATTTAGCTGTTTTCTGCTTGACTCGTACGTGTTTAGTTGGGGCCAATACGTCTAGTACAGAGAGGAATTTCCCTTTGAATAAATTCCATGCCTCGTCTGCATCTTTACTGTTTAGTATGTCTATCCAGCTTATCTCACTAAGAGATTCAATAAAACGGTCCTTGGAGTAGTGCTTCATTGTTCTTGTAAGGATAACTCACGAGCTCACGACTAGCACTAACTCCCATAGCGATAATAACGGTAGCTATCGGTGGCTAAAGCAGTTAGCTAACGTTACCACCACCATGATTCCTGATGCTGTTTTACTGCTGTTGGCTCAACTTTTGTTCTTGAGGCATAAACGGAGGTGTATGGCTGTGTTCGAAACCGCTCACTCGTTCACTATTCCCTATTCCCTATATAGTATATACTATATAGGCTGTGTTCGAAACCGCTCACTCGTTCACTATTCCCTATCCCCTATATAGTATATACTATATAGTATACTATGTAGCGAACGAAAATAGTGCTTTCGGATACAACTAAACGTCATTTGCCTCGAAAAAAGTGCCGGATATTCAGGTGACGCAAGCGGACGCGCCCAGTATCACCCATAAACAAACCGAGCACTCATGGCAGCTGTTGAAATGTACTCAGGTGGTATCGGGTTTGCATGTTCAGTTTTGAATGTTAAATCCCAAATAAATTGTTGAAATTCTAATGATGTGCAAGTGTGGTTTTGTCAACTGTGGTGCTGTCTGCTAGCCACTGCTTTAGCCACCAATAGCTACCGTTATGGAAGTCGTGAGCTAACTAGCTCGTGTGGAGAAAATAACGTTAGGATAACTCACGAGCTCACGACTAGCACCAACTCCCATAGCGATAATAACGGTAGCTATCGGTGGCTAAAGCAGTTGCTAGCAGACAGCACCACAGTTGACAAAACCACACTTGCACATCATTAGAATTTCAACAATTTATTTGGGATTTAACATTCAAAACTGAACATGCAAACCCGATACCACCTGAGTACATTTCAACAGCTGCCATGAGTGCTCGGTTTGTTTATGATGATATTTGTTTATCAGCAGGGGGTGAAATACTTATTTTCCCCACTGTATATAGTGAATAGGGAGTGGTTTCGAACACAGCCAAAGGAGGCTGTTGAACAAATATTTGCTTTACAGCCTGTAAAATGAGCCGAAATTAGGCGCTACAATTGAGCCCAACTCAACGTACAATCGACGTGCTAACTGCGTAATTATGTTAACTGCCAATATTAAGTTTAGCTGTATATTATATTGTAGCGAGCGTGCGCGAGGTGATGTACAGTGGGGAAAATAAGTATTTCACCCCCTGCTGATTTTGTGAGTTTGCCCCCTTACAAAGAAAGGAATGGTCTATAATTTTCATGGTAGGTTCATCTTAACAGTGAGAGACAGAATACAAAAAAAATCCCAGAAAATCACATTATATGAATTTTAAACATTTATTTGTGTTTTATTGAGGAAAATAAGTATTTCACCCCCTAGCAAAACATGACTCAGTACTTGGTGGAGAAACCCTTGTTGGCAAGCACAGCGGTCAGACGTTTCTTGTAGTTGGTCACCAAGTTTGCGCAGATCCCAGGAGGGATTTTGGCCCACTCCTCTTTGCAGATCCTCTCCAAATCCTTAGAAATCCATTTTCAGTGTCCTGGCTGAGGGAAGGAGGTTCTCACCCAAGATTTCCCGGTACATGGCCCCATTCATCCTCCCCTCGATCCGGTGAAGTCGTCCTGTGCCCTTAGCAGAGAAACAGCCCCAAAGCATAATGTTTCCACCGCCATGCTTGACGGTGGGGATGGTGTTCTTGGGGTCCAAGGCAGCTTTTTTCTTCCTCCAAACACGGCGAGTCGAGTTGATGCCAAAGAGCTCGATTTTAGTCTCATCTGACCACAGCACTTTCTCCCAAGCCTCCTCTGAATCATCCAGGTGCTCATTGGCAAACTTCAGACGGGCCTGTACATGTGCCTTCTTGAGCAGGGAGACCTTGCGGGCACTACAGGATTTCAATCCATTACGGCGTAGTGTGTTACCAATGGTCATCTTGGTGACTGTGGTCCCAGCTGCCTTGAGATCATCAACAAGCTCCAGCCGTGTAGTTCTGGGTTGTTCCCTCACCTTTCTCATGATCAGGTTCACTCCACGAGGTGAGATCTTGCGTGAAGCCCCAGACCGAGGGAGATTGATGGTCAATTGGTGTTTCTTCCATTTTCTAATTATCGCACCAACAGTTGACTCCTTCTCACCAAGCTGCTTGCCAATGGTCTTGTAGCCCATTCCAGTCTTGTGCAGGTCTACAATTTTGTCCCTGATGTCCTTAGACAATTCTTTGGTCTTGCCCATTGTGGAGAGGTTGGAATCTGATTCATTGATTGATTCTGTGGACAGTTGTCTTTTATACAGGTAACGAGTACTTAATTAGGAGTACTAATTAAGTAAGAGGACTAATCTGTGTGCCTCCTGGTCACATAACCGGTCTGTGGGAGCCAGAATTCTTGCTGTTTTGCTAGGGGGTAAAATACTTATTTTCCTCAATAAAACACAAATAAATGTTTAAAATTCATATAATGTGATTTTCTGGGATTTTTTAAAAATATTCTGTCTCTCACTGTTAAGATGAACCTACCATGAAATTTATAGACCGACCGTTCCGTTCCTTTCTTTGTAAGGGGGCAAACTCACAAAATCAGCAGGGGGTGAAATACTTATTTTCCCCACTGTATCAATAAGTCACACAGAGCCAGCTGCAGTGCAAAAATGGCTACGCGAATAGCCACTTTATTAAAAGGCGATAATTATCCGTGTTCCATACACTGCACAACTCCGGATAATATCTGGCGAACTTTATGCTGGTACAGCTGGCTAGACCATTAAACTCCTTCACTATTCAGCACAACAACCAGGAATGTTCTTTTATTGGTTTAAAAAAATTATTTACAATATTTAAAAACTTTTCAAAACGAAGTTGGCATACAAACTAGAGGGGGAAAACAAAAAAAACTATATTTGGTAACAATAGGATTTCAAAGACAGGGGAACAACTTAACAGACTAGACTATACAACAGACAGGACTGGAAGTACATATAATCTTAAATCAAAACAGAACAAGAAACAAAAAACAAAGGTTTGTGCTTGGGCTTGAGTGCCCAGAGCACACCTCCTCTGGGAGGGGTGGGGTGAGCTATATAATGAGTTATTTCCAGTGGCTCACCCCCCATTTCCTCCTTGCCCCTCTCTCGTCCTTCAAAAAGTCCACCAAAACGCTGTCCTGGAGGAAGTTTTGAATCCTCCTCCGGAGAGTGAACAGGTCCACTGTTAGTTCTTGGAAGACCCTGATGTTCCTTGCCTCCCACAGGACCTGCTTAACGGTGTTAATGATCCTCCACTGGCGCTGCAGCTCCGGGGTCCTACATCCCTCACGGGGGCCGTACAGGACCCTCTCAGTCGTCAGGGAGGATCTCGGCAGGAGCCTGTTCTGGGAGACAGAGGACACAACAAGGCCCCAGACCCATCTGGTCACGGAGCACTCCCAGAACAGATGGTGTACATGTTCTGAGTCAGTGCATCCGTGGGGGCAGTTCTCGGTCAGGGTTAAGTGCCGTCTAAACAGGAATGGCCTGGTGGGGAGACAGCCATGAGCAGACATCCAGGTAATGTCTTTTTGTTTATTGTTTAATGTTTTATGATTTGCATTTTTCCATACAATTTCAGGGTTTAAGGCTGGGCTGCCCCTCGGGAGCGTCATGGTCTCTCCCGATCTCAAAAAGGACATTATATTTTTGTATGTCCATGAGGGCAACCCAGCCCCGACCAATCCCGTCCTAAAGGAAAAATCCCTCAGGGCCCTGTATACATATGGGGGGTCCCAGCTGTATGGCACATTGTGGTCCAGCCCACACAGGCCCGTAGATCTGAGGAAGGGAGTGGCATAGTATTTAGCAAATTTACCAGAGGCCGACTCCCCCCCCCAGGGTGTTCTGGACCAGTGCGGCCAGACCCTGTGCCAATATTACTGATGTTATATCAGGGACCCCCCTGCCCCCTTTCTCCTCCTCTTTCATCAGGGTTGTCCTTCCCAGCCTCTCCATTTTGCTCCCCAGACAAAGCGAAGGCCATTCTAGCAACAAGTTTGCTAGTGGCTCTGTCCGGGGAAACACTCGCCAATATACAGAAAGCTGGGAAGGACTATTGCCTTCAGGACCAGGATCTTACCCGTCATTGTCAGGGGCCGTGTGCTCCAGCTCCCGATTTTTTTCTGGACGTGGCGGAGGGCCTCCTCCTAGCTCCGGTTCCCTACCCCGTCGTTCTGGAAGGTGACCCCCAGAAGCTTTATGCCTTCTGTGCGTACAGGGAAAGAACAGGTTAGTGACTCACTCCATGACGGCGACAGGTACAGTTCGCTCTTGCCCTGGTTGACCAGGGCACCTGTGGCTGCACAGAAATCGTCCACCACCTTTGTAGCGGTGGTGATGGAACGATTATCTGTGCCAACGATGGTGATGTCGTCCATGTACGCCATCACCCCGAGCCGCTCCCCACTGCCACCCGGCAGTAGGTATCCCCTGATGTTTTTGTTTCGCCGGATGGCCTGCAGAAACGGCTCAAGGTAGATGACGTACAGGAGGGGCGCTAGGGGGCACCCCTGCCTGATGCCAGACCTGATGTCAAATGGGGCAGAGAGGTGCTTGTTGACAACCACTCTGCCCGAGATGTCACCCAAACACATCCTGGTCCAGCGCCGGAGGGGATTTGGAAAGTTAAACCTCTCCAGCACCCTCTCCAGGCACACATGGCTAACCCTGTCAAAGACCTTCTCTTGATCTAGACTGAGAAGGCCTAAAAGGGACCTGCGCTCCCCGGAGTGGATAATGATATCTCTCACGAGGAGCAGATTGTCATTTATGGACCTCCCAGGAACACTGCATGTTTGATTGTGGCCGATCACCGCTGGTAGCAGGTCTTGGAACCTCCTCATCAGTGATTTGGCCATGATCTTATAATCCACTGAGAGGGGGTTGATCGGCCGCCAGTTCCGGAGGTCCTTCAGGTCCCCCTTCTTTGGGATAAGGGCCACTAAGGGTCACAGTGAGTCACCCAGCCGCCCCTCCCTGAAAGCCGCTCTGAAAACATCCGCCACGTCGTCCTTCAGGAGATCCCAGAAGGCCTGATAAAACTCAGCTGGGATTCTGTCAGGACCAGGAGCTTTATGTAAGTTGAGGGAGCACACGGCCCGGGTGAGTTCCTCGGCGCTCAGCTCCCCCTCCATGCTCTGTCCCTCCAGGCGTCTGTCCAGGCCGTCCAGGAAGGTGTCCATGAGAGCCCCGTCCATGGGCCTATTGGCATACAGACCCAGGTAGAACTCCCTGGCCACCTCCCGGACCTCTGCCTCTTCAGACACCACCACCCCTGCGTTGTTATACAGGGAGAGAATGTCGGTTTTCCTTGACCGTGCCTTGCGGAAGAAGTGGTGAGTGCATCTCTCGTCCTCCTCGAGACCCTGGAGTTTGGAGTGGAAGATGTATTTCCTCCGCTCCTCCCGACAGAGGGCGGAGAGATGCTGTTTAGTCTGGGCCACTTCCGTACTAACCTCCAGGCCTCGGGCCTGGAGTAGGCTCAGTCTTTGGAAGGCAGCGTTATGGTGATTATAAGCTGCCCTCCTTTCCTTTGCCTTCCTCCGTCCGACTGCCCAGAAGTAGCCCCACACCCGATCCTTCACCATCTCCCACCACTCTATCGGGGAATCAAAAAGGGGTTTTAGTGTGACCCACTCCAGGTATCGTCTCGAGAAGGAGAGGCACACTTTGGGGTCCTGGAGATGGCTGGTATTCATCCTCCACGGACCCCTACCCACCGTGATGGTCTTCTCCCAGTCCATGGACACGGTCACCCTGTGGTGGTCTGAGAAGTGCACTGCTCTGATGGTATAGGAGCGCACTCTGAGGCCTGGAGAGAGCAAAAACATGTCTATTCTGGAGAAGGAGGCGCCAGAGGAACTCACCCATGTGTATTGAGGGGGAGAGGCACCCCCGGCGTCATGGAGGGAGAAATCTTCTATGATGGACCGCAGCTCCCTGCTGGATTGATCCCTCATTGGTCTGCTGCGATCTTCATCCCTAAGGGCACAGTTGAAATCTCCCCCCACGACCACCGGCGTACAGGGGGTGATTAGGGATCTGATTTTTGTAAATAGGGAGGCTCTCTCGGCCTTGCTATTAGGGCCATACACGTTGATCACCCGGAGTGGGTAACCCCCGACGTCGAGGTCGGTGACGAGGATTCGCCCACTCTCTACTATGTCAGATGATGTTATTCTGACATAGGGGTTGTTGATCAACGTGCCGACCCCGTCAGCTCGCGATACGTTTGAGCCAGACCAGAGAGAGTCTCCCCTTCTCCATCCCTCCCTCAGACTGTCATCCATGGAGCGGAAGGGAATCCCACACTCCTGTAGGAGGATGACGTCTGAGGGCAGCTGTTGCAGGATGGAGAAAACTGCATGCCGTTTGATTGGATCTTTTATGCTTCGAGTATTGATTGATGTGATTGTGATTGACATGGAAAATAAAATAAAATACAGGGGAAAAATTATTGCAGGGGTGGAAATGAACCAGATTTATTGGTGTTGGCGAATGTCTACAAATTTGGTTTAAACGGTCAATGACCGTATCTGGTTTTGATGGGCGCCTCTCCACCCCCTGGGTAGGTCTGCTCACCTGTTCTCCCCTAGCACCGCCTGGCAAGGTCCGCCCTGGAGAGGCAGGGCCGATGGATTTTGGCCCTGGGGCCCCCTTTTGTCCAGAGGCGGAGGGCCCTTGGATGGGATCTTTTGGTTCTCCAACCGACATTGGGTCTGGCTGTAATTGGACCAGCCACTTTCTGGCCCCAGTCCACACCCCATCCTCATCGAGGACTCTCCTTGCCTCGGACTTGATGGAGCCATACCTGCCCAACAACAACCAGGAAGTAAACACAGTCAACTAAACACTCCATCGATGATGATGCACTTTTGCCCTGAATTACATGGAACCACATTAAACACTATAGGCACACTGGTCGCGGTGGCTTCAACATTCAGTGCACCGCAACCAACTAGTTAACACACAAAAATGATAACAATGACACATGCAACACAGTTAACAACACAATAACGTAATTAACACAGGGGGAACGAACAAACACACAAATACGTTCCCCCATAATGCCCCACGCACACATTTCTGCGTAGCGACCCCCCTGGATCGCTACAATATATTGACTCTACAATGAAGGATAATATTTCTCAATGAGTAAGTTCCAAACCAGTTTGCGCAAATTATTCATGTTAAGTTAAAAAATGCCCTATATCCACTCTCATGCATCTTGCCTAATAATAGAAAAGAAGTGAGTGCAATAGTTTAGAATTGATTAAAACGTTTTAAATGCTTACAGCATACATGCACAGATATATACTTGCATGTACAGTAATAAATCAAATACATTTTGGCAGATGACTTGGGGCTGCAGGTATGTTGCTGTGGTGGGGAGGATGGATCTCAGCCTTCGGCTTATTAGCAGCTGTGCTGGTGACCTGAAACCATCTACCGGAGTGTTCCGATACTCCAAGAGGCTGAGGTAGGGGTCCTTCTTTTCAGCTCTTGCTTTGTCCAGTATCGCCTTGGCTGTCTGGACAGTTTTTTCTGCTAACCCATTGCTTTGTGCATAATGGGGGCTTGTTGTCATGTGTTTAAAGTCCCATGAAGCTGCAAAGCTCTGAAATTCTTGTGAGCTGTATTGTGGTCCATTATCCGAAACCACTTCTTCAGGGAAGCCGTTCCTCGAGAACATAGCTTTCAGCTTTCGGATCACTGCTGATGAAGTGGTTGAATACAGTTTTTCAAGCTCAAAGCACCTGCTGTAGTAATCAACGGCTACTACATAGTCCTCTCCATTCCAGGCGAACAGATCAGTGGCAATACCCTGCCACAGCCTCTCTGGGATTTTGTGTGACAACATCGGTTCTTTTGGGTTTGAGTTTCAGCGTTGCAGGCAGGTGGCACACTTTACCAACATGGCCTCAATTTGTTTCCCCATTCCTGGCCAAAACAAGATGTCTTTGGCTCTCTGTTTGCTTTTTTTCATGCCCAGATGTGCTGTGTGTATGCGTGCAAGCATGTTTTCACTCAGTGAGTGTGGGATGATGATTTTTCCTTTGAACAGGATTCCATCCATTTTGTATAAATGTGGTTCCAGTACTCAGCTATCTTAGAAACATTGCAGAGGTATGGTCTTTTCTCATACAGGCAGATGCAGAAAGGCTGATGCATGCTTTTACTATGAGCAGACTAGTCTAGTCTGTAATGCTCTCTTTGGTGGTCTTCCCCCAAAAAAACATTGATAAGCTGCAACTTGTTCAGAATGCAGCAGCACACGTTTTAACTAGAACCAAGAAAAGAGCACACACTATGCCAGTACTCAAGTCATTGCACTTGCTGCCTGTGAATTTTATAATTGATTAAAAGATTTTTTTAATGGCTTAGCACCAGAATACATAACTGACCTTCTAGTAAGATATCAGCCCCAATGCTCTCTCAGATCTGCAGATGGATCTGGTTTTCTTGTTGTTCCCAAAGTACATTATAAAAAAAGTGGGGAGACTTCCTTTTGTGCTTATGGATCTAGATTATGGAATTCCCCACCCAAGCAGATCAGAGAGGCACCATCTATTGAACATTTCAAAAAGCAACTAAAAACACATATTTTTATGTGTGTTTTTAATTGACTTTTGTTTATTATTATTATTATTATTATTATGATTATTATTATTATTATTATTATATATTCTTCTACCTACACCTGTTTTATAGGTTCCTGTTTTAATTTGTTGTTTTATTATTTTAGAATTTAAAACTGACCTTTTATCTTTTATCTGCTCTATTTGTTGCTTAATTATTTTGTCATTTTTAATTGTTTTATTATGTCAAAGTTACCTCTGTTATTGTGTTTTCTCTGCATGCACTTTGGACTGCAAATCATTGTATGAAAGGTGCTGTATAAATAAAGTATATGTGGAGGGCGTCGGTCTCTGTAACATGGGAGTGGCAGGGTTGCCTTTGTTTTTCCATGGCTTTTTGAGCAGTGAGACTTTCCGTGGGCAGGTTTGGCACTCTCGCAGGGTGTGAGAGTGTGAACTGTTGCCCGGAAGGTTGTTCCAAAGGCCATAATTGATTGTTAATTATGATTTAATTGGTGTTGATTGGTATGGATGGTAAGATGGGCCAAGATGAGCCAAGATGGGCTGAACGGCCCGTTCTCATCATTATGTATTCTTATGTTCTTATGTAAGTGATTATTCACTTACCTGTTTGTGTGTGAGAATGTGAGTGGGTGTGGTTTGTTAATTGTTTGGTGTTTTGTGATTAGGTGTATAAATGATAGACAGGTGATTGCCTCATGAGTCCCACCTGAGCCAGGCAGAAAGTAAGCCTATTTAAGAGCAGATGGGGTGAGTGGGGGATTAGTTAGTCTTGTCATGTCATGTCATGTCATGTCATGTCATGTCATGTCATGTCATGTCATGTCATGTCATGTCATGTCATGTGTGTATTGAGAGTTGTTGGTCTTGTTGTTGCGTGTGCGCGCATATCGTATCATAGTGTGAGTGTAATGTCAGTTGTGACATATTGTGTCGTAAGTTCCCCGCAAAGGGGGTTTCCATGTTGGAGGACGTGGAGTCTGTTGAGTTTTGTGTGCATTTGTCTAGAGTGACTGAGTCGAGTGCTTCCTGTGTGTGTGGGAAAGAGAGAGAAAGGGCGCACTAAGAGTGTCTGCCTCTCTCCCTCGTGATTGGCAGATAACTCACATTAGGGCAGTGGAGTGTTTCTGGACAAAGGCCCAAAAACTCTCACTGTAAGAGTGGAGAGTGTCTCGGGGCTGGTTGCCAGAGAACTCACTGTGATGAGTGGCGAGGGTCTCTGTGTGTTTGGGTCAAAAGGGAACTCGGACTGAAAAGTTTGATTGTCTCTGTGTGCATGGGGTTGGGAAGCATTTGAAAAGTCACTGAATATGTGTGTACCTGGGGAGGTTCTAGTGGAACTCTGGACTGAAGAGGCGCGGTGTCCTGTTATGTGTGATGAGTGAGCGTAGGGACAGTGCATAGAGTTCTACCCTGTCCTGTTAAGTGTTGATGCGTGTTAAATGTGGATGTATGGAAGCGGGCTTTCATCATAGTTTTGTTTATTTTAGTTTGTTATTTTAGTTCATTGTTTTTGGCCGAAAGCTTCGCGGCGAGTAGGGTGAAGACTTTGTTTGTGTTTGTTGTATTTAACCTGCTCTCCTGTTTCTCTCTCTCCCGCGTCTGTAGGTCCGGTAGAAAAATAAAGATCCGGTTCATAGACTGGCAAACCCCACTCCTCTGCCAGTTCTTACCACCGGCTGCTCTGCTCCAGTCCAGGGATTGTCACGTGGCTTGTGACAGTGTATTATTATTATTTTGTTAAACTCAGAAACCTGCATCAATAGAATATGCCCTATGCTTTTTATGACTTTAATAAGTGCCGTCTCAGTTTCATTTTTAGGAAAGCAGTTAATTGTTGAGCTACAGATCTCTCAAAATCTTTTTACAAAAAGGGAATATTTTAAATGGGCCTATAGATCTTCAGATTATCAGGATCAAGATTTGGTTTCTTTAGAAGACTTAGGTACGCAACCCAATAATAGGGATGTATTTATAATATTTTTTTTTTTTTACATTTTAAGCATTTAGCAGACGCTCTTATCCAGAGCGACTTACAAGATGTGCATTAATACATGGTAGGAGCAATCATAGTTAGCTCACGAGATCAGTACACTAATATAGCAATAGACATTGCAGGCATCTGCGTACCATACCTGTAACACTGGGAAGGAAAAGGTTAGTGTTAGTGTTTTTTTTGTTGTTGTTTTTTTTGGATGGAGTAAGGAGGGGTATATAGTGTTGAACAAGTAAACAGTGGTGAAGACATTTTAGCTAGATGGACAGAGTTCAGTGGTAGTGGAGTCTGAAAAGGTGGGTTTTGAGTCTCTTGCGGAAGATCGCAAGTGATTCTGCAATCCTGACCGATTGTGGAAGGTCGTTCCACCAGCGATGGATCAGGACAGAGAAGAGGCGAGACCACGAGGAGCGGCTGCCAGGCGCCCGGAGGGATGGGGCAGTCAGTTTGCCAGAGGAGGCAGAGCGTTGGTGTCTGGGAGGGGTGTAGGGGAGCAGTACCTCTGGCCGCTTGATTTGTGATTTGAACCTGATGCGAGCTGTGATGGGGAGCCAGTGCAGAGAGGAGAGTAGAGGGGTGACATGGGTGAACTTTGGCTGGTTGAACACCAGACGAGCGGCAGCGTTCTGGACTAGTTGCAGTGGTTTGATGGCACAGACCGTAAGGCCTGCCAGCAAGGAATTGCAGTAGTCCAGACGTGAGATCACCAGGGCAGGACCAGTGCTGTGTTTGAAACCGCTCACTCGTTCCCTATTCCCTATATAGTGTTCACTATATAATGTACTATGTAGTGAACGACAAACTGTTTTCGGATACTACAACTGAACGTCATTTGCGTTAAAAAAATAAGTGCCGGATATTCAGGTGACGCAAGCGGATGCGCCCAGTATTGCGTAAACAAACCGAGCACTCATGGCAGCAGGTTGAAATGTACTCAGGTGGTATCGGGTTTGCATGTTCAGTTTTGAATGTTTGAATATGGTTTTGTCAACTGTGGTGCTGTCTGCTAGCCACTGCTTTAGCCACCAATAGCTACCGTTATGGAAGTCGTGAGCTAACTAGCTTGTGTGCTAACGTTAGGATAACTCACGAGCTCACGACTAGCACCAACTCCCATAGCGATAATAACGGTAGCTATCGGTGGCTAAAGCAGTTAGCTAACGTTACCATCACCATGATTCCTGTTGCTGTTTTACTGCTGTTGGCTCAACTTTTGTTCTTGAGGCATAAACGGAGGCGTATGTATGACGGTATGACACGACCGCATTGCATTGTGGTACACGGGAGAAATTGTAGGGTACATTCGCTGTTCACTACAAATCACAGTGAATTGTGGGTAAATTAACAGTTTAGAATTCGTCAAACACACTATATAGTGCACTATATAGGGAATAGGGAGCGGTTTCAAACACAGCCCAGGAGTTGAGTGGCCTCTTGGGTGAGGAACGGTCGGATCCTGTGGATGTTGTGGAGGGAGAATCAGCAGGTCCGAGTGATCGCTGCAATATGGCTCGAGAAGCACAGCTGGATGTCCAGGGTTACTCCAAGACTCCTGGCAGACTGGGACGGAGACACTATGGAGCCTTCCATGGTGATTGATGCATCAATCATAGGGGAGCCCTTCGCTGGGAGGAAGAGCAGCTCTGTCTTCCCCAGGTTCAGCTTCAGGTGGTGGGTGAACATCCATGTGGAGATGTCAGCCAGGCATGCAGGGATCCATGCCGGGACCTGGGTATCAGATGGAGAGAAGGAGAGAAAGAGTTGAGTGTCATCGGCATAGCAGTGATAGGAAAAACCATGAGCAGAAATAACAGAGCCAAGTGACTTGGTGTACAGAGAGAATAGGACGGGGCCTAGCACCGAGCCCTGTGGGACTCCGGTAGAGAGGGTGTGGGGAGAGGAGAGAGATCCTCTCCAGGCCACCTGGTAGGACCGGTCAGCCAGGTAGGACTTGAACCATGTCAATGCAGATCCAGAGATTCCCATCTCGACGAGGGAAACAGGAAACCATTGTAGGCCACTGTATAGTTCCATTACCTTCCAATGAACTTCAAATAAGTTGTATATTTATGAAGATTTGTTTTTGTTATATTAAATGTAAAAGAATAGTTAGGGGTATGAATAATATTAATAAAACAAGATTTGAAATTTTCTGAATTTGTTTTGCATAAAATGTACCTCATTACTTATATAGTTTATTTTATATGATCTCTTTTGTTCATCTTTATCAAGGGTGTGAATAAAAACGGCGCCTACTGTAAGTGAGCAGGGAGAGGTAATAAGAGCTACATGGATGGGTAAAAAAAATTATCCGCTAGTTTGTAAAAAACTGCCAGCACAACAAAGTGGTCAAGTTTCACACTGTATTCAGTTTGTTCCAGTCTGCATTAGCTGACTGAAAAGCACTGTTGCCAAGGTTTCAGGACAGATGAGGATAGCAAGGTGCTGGATCTGAGAATGTATGAAGATGTGGACAAGTGTAATAGTGCTAGTTTGAGGTTAAGCCAATTTGACTTTGCAGGGGTGAGTTTGGTAGTGTAGTGTGGTAGTGTGTAGGGGTGAGTGTTGAAGTGTAGTGTGGTAGTGTGTGGAGGTGAGTGTGGTAGTGTAGTGTGGTAGTGTACAGGGGTGAGTGTGGTAGTGTGGTGTGGTAGTGTGTGGGGGTGAGTGTGGTAGTGTAGTGTGGTAGTGTGTAGGGGTGAGTGTGGTAGTGTAGTGTGGGGCTGAGTGTGGTAGTGTAGTGTGGTAGTGTGTGGGGGTGAGTGTGGTAGTGTAGTGTGGTAGTGTACAGGGGTGAGTGTGGTAGTGTGGTGTGGTAGTGTGTGGGGGTGAGTGTGGTAGTGTAGTGTGGTAGTGTGTAGGGGTGAGTGTGGTAGTGTAGTGTGGGGCTGAGTGTGGTAGTGTAGTGTGGTAGTGTGTGGGGGTGAGTGTGGCAGTGTAGTGTGGTAGTGTGTGGGGGTGAGTGTGGCATTGTAGTGTGGTAGTGTGTGGGGGTGAGTGTGGTAGTGTAGTGTGGTAGTGTGTAGGGGTGAGTGTGGTAGTGTGGGGGTGAGTGTGGTAGTGTAGTGTGGTAGTGTGTAGGGGTGAGTGTGGCAGTGTAGTGTGGTAGTGTGTGGGGGTGAGTGTGGCAGTGTAGTGTGGTAGTGTACAGGGGTGAGTGTGGCAGTGTAGTGTGGTAGTGTGTGGGGGTGAGTGTGGCAGTGTACAGGGGTGGGTGTGATAGTGTAGTGTGGTAGTGTGCAGGGGTGAGTGTGGTAGTGTAGTGTGGGGGTAAGTGTGATAGTGTAGTGTGGTAGTGTAGTGTGGGGGTAAGTGTGGTAGTGTAGTGTGGTAGTGTGTGGGGGTGAGTGTAGCAGTGTAGTGTGGTAGTGTGTGGGGGTGAGTGTGGTAGTGTACAGGGGTGAGTGTGGTAGTGTGTGAGGGGAGTGTGGTAGTGTACAGGGGTGAGTGTGGTAGTGTGTGGGGGGGAGTGTTGTAGTGTGTGGGGGTGAGTGTGGTAGTGTGTGGGCGTGAGTGCGGTAGTGTACAGGGGTGAGTGTGGTAGTGTGTGGGGGTGAGTGTAGTAGTGTGTGGGGGTGAGTGTGGTAGTGTGTGGGGGTGAGTTAGATGTTTAACCCCCTGAGGTCCGTGCTTAGCTCAGAGAAGCTTTGTGATGTTGATGTGGTCTGATATTTATCTCAATTTCATCAACTTAACACACACTTCCTCCAAAGTGTTTGACATTTTTATTTGAAGGACAATCACAGCTACATTTATATTCTATCAATAGTTTGGTCAGTATCATATGCAGCTTATAAATAGATCTACAAACACACAAGTTATAAAGAGTAAATTTTTCTGCCGTCACAAAAGTTGTGAAAGCACACACTAAACTATAGTGACGAATTGTTTTGCCAGTATGCGTTTGTTCATCAAGGTCTTGGTTATGTAAGGATGTAAAAATAGTTTAGCACATCTGAGATCTAAATAAACATTGAACAAAAAGTTTGGAAATTTGTGTTTGGTGATTATTTCTCTGTTGTAACAACGCTTCTTGGCAATAAATTGTATACCGTTGGAAAGCCTGTTTATTTCCCTTTTAAATGGTGCCCCATTTGTAAGGAACATGCATTTGTGGGATGAGCAGCACAGCTGAGTATGTGGGTTGTGCCCTAGCCCGCGTTAACCTATTGGGCAACATGGGCTGCAGCCCAGGGCCCCGGCCACTAGGGGGCCCCGGGAATAGCAGACTACTTTAGGCCTAAATTCAATCACCAAGTTTATGGTGTTTTGACTGTTACTGTACATTTTGGTCCACTTTCCCACCTGTAGTAGTCCACATTGTCCTGTCGCAACAATCAGTGTCAGTGAGAGTGTGTTTTGTATAGTCTGTTACCTTTTGCGTAAGGACGGTTTGTCTCGGGAGCTCGATTCTACAAGTGGAAATCGACGTTGGTCCAACTCGGTGTGTCGGAGGACTTTCAGCTGTTGCTGTAGCGTCACGAGCAGAGGTAAACCTGTCGCGCGGCGCAATCACGTCGCTACATGTATGCGCGCTGTCGTTCTGCTTTAGTGAAATTAGAAAATGACCTGTCAATTTCACGTGCGATAACATTTTGATACTTTAGTTGCTGAAAGAAGAGAAACGCGAGAGAAACGCACTTAGGTAGAGCTATAACCTGAGATGTCCAACCAGAAAGTAATACATTACTATTTATAACGGGGTTCGCTGCAAAAAACGATGTTGTAGCCTATTCCCCCCCAAGCAACCACCATTTTATATAACTGTCAACAAACTATTTCAGATAAATTCATCTTAATTCGAGTTCGACTGAAGAAAACGAAGTGGGCTAATTTTGCATGACCGAATAGCTTAGTTGTGTTGCTAAGTAGGCTAAGTAACGTTAGCTAGCTGAACAACAACAACGCAATTTAATAGCCTAATGTTCTCTAGCAAGTTGGCCTATAATTTGTAGCAATGTTTGGACAAAAGTATTTTTTTAAAGCCAGTATAAACTTAAATTATGTCAAGTTTGCTGTAGCCTATACATTCGCATTTATTGTATAATTAGATGCAGGTGTTAATGCTACGTGTTGAAATTAAAACGGTAGCTCAGTTAACTTACACAAAGTATGATACTTTGTCCTATAGTTGAGTAACATTAAATCATTTATATCAATGCTTTGTTGGTGCTAGTGGTTGAACGGGAAGTGTATTGTTTTGTGCATTGTCATTTGTGGTCAAATTTCTGTACACTAGGCTACTACTCCCTTTCATTATCCTGCCATGCTGGGCAAGGTTGGTCATGACTTGAACTTGAACTCATGCGTTCGGGTAACAGACGTGAATATTTCGAGAGCACTGTAATATAAGAGTCGGTACTCTTTGACGGCTTTTAATACATTACAACGTTAAAAGTTTTCAATTGGAGGTCTCATTCTGTAACATATTCACTATCTACTTCTGATATCCTTTGTCATAGACCTATTTTTCGAATTTGCGGCATGTCTTTATAATTGCCAGGCCTGGTCGCGTCAGTGTGCTTTTACTTTTCCAGTTGAAAATCATGGACATAGGGCCCCGGGAGGTGTGTTAGCCCTGGGCCCCGGGAGGTGTGTTAGCCCTGGGCCCCGGGGAGGCTTAACGCGGCCCTGGTTGTGCCCATGAAAAATTTACCAAATCTTCTCTGCCAATGCCAAACTGCTTATTCTGCTGTTGCTATCGACTCTTGTTTGGTGTTGTTTGGTGGATTGGATGATTGAAGTCTATCAGTAACAAGGAAGAAACAAGACATATTGGCAATATTACAATTTATTCATTTAACAAACAGTCAGGAGCCTCCGTAGCATGTGGAAGCACGTAGCAGTGTGCACTCGTACCTTGGTTAGTACTGTCTTGTCGCGTATCAGTAAGTGTACTTTTCCGGCGTTAGATTTTGTTTGTTTAGCTTCTGTGGTCGTATCCTGTCCCATCGGGTAGAATTGGAACTTAATTGCTACTTTGCTTTTGTAACTAGCTGGCTATTGTGTCGCTGATGTCCAGCAGTTATTAGATTATATATATATAATAGTTTTATTTCAAAGCTGATTGCGACTCAGCTGTTTTGAATCGGTTTTATTGTATCAGACCGTGTTTGTAGTTGAGCGTTTCTTTAGTAGCGGAAGAAAGCTAAGTTGTTCATTACTGTGCTTTGTTATCAGGTGGCACTCGCCACTTAGTGCCTAGCATCACTCGGCTATATTAGCAGCCATAGCTGTGGATAGCGGCAGCTTTTCGCGGCAGCCTCCCCATCCTAGCCTCCCCGGACGAAGACTGGGCAGACAAAGACAAAGGAGTCTACCTGCAGGAGTCCACCGAGGGGGGCCAGCTAGGGAGTGCTCGCCGCACGGTGAGTATCATAGTTTTGTATCTCCCTATTGTACTACCTCTGCATCTAACACTACATGCTTCCTCCCTATCCCAGTCCATGTCTCCTCTTCTAGATTGCCTAGATGGAGAGATTCTACCCACACCCGTAATCTGTCCAACCTCATCCAACCTCCTAGATCTCCCGGTGTTGACGTGGTGGTAGCAGGCGGACTATGGAACTGCCAGTCCGCTGTCCGGAAGGCCGATTTCATCTCGGCCCAGGCCTCCCTACTCTCCCTGCAGTTCCTGGCGCTCACGGAGACGTGGATCACTCCTCAGAACACGGCCACCCCTGCTGCCCTCTCTGCCGCCTACACCTTCTCCCACACTCCACGACCCTCAGGTAGAGGTGGAGGGACAGGTATACTCATTTCCCCCTGTGGAGATTTGGTATTGTTCCTCTTCCTCACTTCTCACCCTCCTCCTTTGAATTTCATGCTGTCACTGTCACTGTTCCATGCAAACTGCACATCATTGTTCTTTATCGCCCTCCAGGTCCACTGGGGAGTTTCCTAGACGAGATGGATGCCCTACTCAGTGCCTTCCCTGAGGACGGCACTCCCATCTTACTCCTCGGGGACTTCAACCTGCAGCTAGAGTCCTCCCAGGCCTCTGCATTCCTCCCCTGCTTCAGTCCTTTGACTTCACCATGGCTGAATCCCCATCCACCCACAAGGCCGGTAACCAACTGGACCTGGTCTTCACCAGGAACTGCGCCTCACCCAACATTACGGTATCGCCTCTACATGTGTCTGACCATTCCTTTCTGTCTTTCTCCCTCCCCCTCCCCTCTGTCCCTAAACCATCTTCACCTGCTCCCACTGTCCTTGTCCGTCGCAACCTCCGCTCTCTCTCACCCGCTGCCCTGTCAGCTACTGTCCTATCTTCCCTTCCCCCTACTGATGCCTTCTCTCAGCTACCTGCTGAAGTAGCATCATCCACCCTACTCTCCTCTCTCTCCTCCTCCTTTGACTTACTCTGTCCTCTATCAGCTAAACCCGCTCGTCTCCGCCCCCCGCCCCTGGCTAACCGATTCCATTCGGGCTAACCGACTGAAGCTGCGTGCGGCAGAAAGGAAATGGAGAAAATCCAAATCCCCTGTAGCTCTGTCAGACTTCCACACACTCCTGGCTTCCTTCTCCGCTAACCTCTCCTCTGCTAAGTCTGCATTTTTCCTTTCTAAGATTCAATCTTCTGTTTCCAACCCATGTAAACTCTATGCTACGTTTTCCTCTCTCCTCACCCCTCCTCCCCCCCCACCCCCTCCTCTATAACCGCCGATGACTTCTCATCCTTCTTTCACGAGAAGGTTGAGGTCATTCGCAACTCCTTACCCCCTACGTCTCCCTCTCCCATCCCGCTACCTAAACCTCCCACCTCTCTGTCCTCCTTCTCACCCCTCCCTGACTCGGACATCCTTCAACTCGTTCTTTCCCACCGTCCCACCACCTGCCCTCTTGATCCCATTCCTTCCCCCCTCTTCCAGTCCATTGCTATGGACATCCTCCCCTTTGTCTCTAATGTCATTAACTCCTCTCTTTCCTCTGGCTCTGTCCCCTCCTCCCTCAAATGTGCTCAGGTTGTCCCCCTCCTCAAAAAACCCTCTCTGAATCCTGCTGTCATCTCTAACTACCGACCTGTCTCTCTCCTCCCTTTCCTCTCCAAAACGTTAGAGCGGGCGGTCTATAATCAACTGTCTGCTCATCTCTTACAGAATGACCTGCTTGATCCCAACCAATCTGGGTTCAGAGCAGGCCACTCCACAGAGACTGCTCTCCTTGCGGTCACTGAGGCTCTTCACGTCGCTAAGTCCCGATCCCTTAGCCCCGTCCTCCTCCTCCTCGACCTGTCGGCGGCGTTCGACACCGTGGACCACCGGATCCTGCTCTCATCTCTCGTCGAGATGGGAATCTCTGGATCTGTGCTGACATGGTTTGAGTCCTACCTGGCTGACCGGTCCTACCAGGTGGCCTGGAGAGGATCCCTCTCCTCTCCCCGCACCCTCTCTACCGGTGTCCCGCAGGGCTCGGTGCTAGGCCCTGTCCTATTTTCTCTGTACACCAAGTCACTTGGCTCTGTTATTTCTGCTCATGGTTTTTCCTATCACTGTTATGCTGATGACACTCAACTGTTTCTCTCCTTCCCTCCATCTGATACCCAGGTCCCGGCACGGATCTCTGCATGCCTGGCTGACATCTCCGCATGGATGTCCACCCACCACCTGAAGCTGAACCTGGGGAAGACAGAGCTGCTCTTCCTCCCAGCGAAGGGCTCCCCGATGATTAATGCGTCAATCACCGTTGAAGGCTCCATAGTGTCTCCGTCCCAGTCTGCCAGGAGTCTTGGGGTAACCCTGGACAACCAGCTGTGCTTCTCGAGCCATATTGCAGCGATCACTCGGACCTGCCGTTTCTCCCTCCACAACATCTGGAGGATCAGACCGTTCCTCACCCAAGAGGCCACTCAACTCCTGGTCCAGGCCCTGGTGATCTCACGTCTGGACTACTGCAACTCCTTGCTGGCAGGCCTTCCGGCCTGTGCCATCAAGCCACTGCAACTAGTCCAGAACGCTGCTGCTCGCCTGGTGTTCAACCAGCCGAAGTTCACCCACGTCACCCCTCTACTCTCCTCTCTGCATTGGCTCCCCATCGCAGCACGCATCAGATTCAAGTCACTGGTGCTTGCTTTTCAAGCGGCCAGAGGTACTGCTCCCCCATACCTCCAGTCATTCATCACGCCCTACACCCCGTCCAGACCCCTCCGCTCCGCCTCCGCTGGCAGACTGATTGCCCCATCCCTCCGGACGCCTGGCAGCCGCTCGTCGCGGTCTCGCCTCTTCTCTGTCCTGGTCCTCGTTGGTGGAACGACCTCCCGCAATCGGTCAGGACTGCGGAATCACTTCCAATCTTCCGCAAGAGACTCAAAACCCACCTCTTCAGACTCCACTACCACTGAACACTGTCCTTCTAGCCAATCTGTCGTCACCACTGTTTACTTGTGAGAAAAAAAAAAAAAAACACCCACTAACCTTTTCTTTCCCAATGTTACAGGTATGATACGCAGACGCCTGCAATGATGTCTTTTGCCGTTTTACTGCACTGATCTTGTACGCTAACTTTGATTGTTCTTACCTTGTATTAATGCACATCTTGTAAGTCGCTCTGGATAAGAGCGTCTGCTAAATGCTTAAAATGTAAAATGTAAATGTAAATGTGGAAGAACCATACACAGCCACAACAGCCTGGCACCTCCTCCTCATGCTGGTCATCAGCATGGTCACACACTGCTGTGGGATGGCATTCCACTCCTCAACCAGGATTTGGGTATTGCCAAGAAGCATTGTTACAACAGAGAAATAATCTACCAAATACAAATATCCAAACTTTTTGTTCAATGTTTAGCTAAAAACCTGTTTTTATCAGAACTGGTCAAATTTATTTCAGGCTGTGGGAGGGCTATATGCTAATTTCCTGAATATTCATGATCCACATCTGTAAGATCTGTCAGATGGGCCATCTCTCTCTCAAAGGCCATCAGACAAAGACAAAAGCCACCAGAGTAAGCAATAGTCAGTGAGCCATGCAGAATACAGAAAAAAATAAAAATAAAATAAAAAAAGATTTTTTCATTTTGGAAGATTTGTTGAAAACATCACACAAACTATATACAAAAAAAATCTAAATTAAAACATGGTGAGACAATCTGTTCTTACACAGTCTTTGGTGCCACTTCTCAAAACAGTTTCTGGTCAACTGTAGACACAAGGGAACATCACAAACCTTGCACTGCCATGGAGTGCACTGTTCTTTCCCCGACATCTTGCAGAGTACGAATTTCTTGCGACCAACAGAAGTAATATATACTAATATATAATATAATATACGCCATTTAGCAGACGCTTTTATCCAAAGTGACTTACAGTAGTGAATGCATACATTTTCAGTATATGTGGCCCCAGTGGGGATTGAACCCACAACCTAAGCGTTGCCAACGCTGTGCTCTACCAACTGAGCCACAGAGAACCACAGAAGCCAGTTTGCCATCATCCAGAGTCTGTTTGGCAGTGGGCACAGGCACATGATCAAAAGTAGCCCGTTTTCTGACTGTAGCGCTTCCTTTTTAAAAGTCGCCGAGGTGCGTCCGCTGCCTCCATTACAATTAGCCCGATTGAGAACAGCTGACCATCGGCACCACCACTCGTCCGGGACATGGAACAAGGGAAACGACCAATCAAATGTAAACAACCAGTGTAACGCACAGCACGTTAGGGTAATGTCAGTTATATACATAGGTTGCATAATATTACTATATTAGAATATGCACTACATAATGTGCCTACATAATTAAAATGGTACAACACCACCTCATTACAGGCATATATCCCAGAGTACTCAAAGAACTTGGGGGAAATTATATATATTATATAAATTATTATATATTTGGACTTTCAGAAAGCATTTGACAAGGTACCACTTGAGAGGCTCATTGCTAAAATGAATTCAGTAGGAACTGCAGTAGTTTCAGAGTGGGTTCATAATTGGCTGTAAGGGCGAATACAAAGAGTAACAGTAGGTGGGGCCGTATCTGACCTCAGTGCTGTGGGCAGTGGTGTCCCGCAGGGATCGGTGCTGGGACCTCTGCCCTTCCTTATTTACATACATTATCTTGATATGGACGTTAGTAGCAAAATTGTTAAATTTGCAGATGATACTAAACTTGGGGGTTTGGCAAACAGTTGAATCGAAGTAATCCAAGATGATTTTAAAAGAATCCAAAAATGGGCAGATACATGGCAGATGCCATTCAATATTGCTAAATGTAAAGTTATGCATGTGGGAAATAAAAACATTAGACAGGAGAAAAGTTAGTAGGTGTTCAATTTGAAAAAGAATTAGGAATTGTAGTTGATCAGAGCCTATCTGCATCAAAGCAGTGTGCTACAGCAATGAAAAAAGCCAACAGGATGCTGGGATACATAGCAAAAAGTATTGAGTATAAATCAAAGGAGGTTATATTAATGCCTTTGTCAGACCCCACTTAGAATACTGTGTGCAGTTCTGGGCACCATACTACAAGAAAGATATAGAAGCTCTTGAAAAAGTCCAAAGAAGGGCAACTAAACTGATACCTGGTATGAAAGGTAAAAGTTATGATGATAGACTCAATCTATTTAAACTTAGCAAACGGAGACTTAGGGAGGATTTGATTGAGGTTTTTTAATTCCTAAAAGGGATTAACAAAGTAAAATACCAAAGATGTTTTAAGGTAAGTGGGGTCAGCAGAACAAGAGGCCACAGGTGGAAATGAGTTAAAGGCAAATTCCGCACAGATATTAGGACGTTTTTCTTTACACAGAGAGTTGTCAATGCCTGGAACAGCTTGCCAGGTCGGGTAATAGAGGCAGAAACGCTTGGGCTATTCACTTCCAGGCTAGATGTAGTACTAGATACTCTTTAGATTAGGACATGACGAGCCTAGATGGGCCGAACGGCCCGTTCTCGTCATTATGTATTCTTATGTTCTTATTCTTATGTTACCTTGTTATCCCCCTCTCTCCCCTGCCGCAGATAGCTAACGTTAGCTACACAATCCTGTAGGAACTACTCTGAACAGGCTATGCTAATGATGATAAGTAGCTAAACATTAATGTTGCGGCTCACAGGATTCATCTTAGTTTACCTCAATGTGTTTCTTGAGGTTGGAAGGGGAGTTCTTGAATGCCAATATCTCAGTCGTTTTCAGTAGGCATAAGCGGCACTTCATTCGGTAGGACAAATCTTTTACTCCAAGATAAAACATTTCTTGCAAATATGGCCAAGGGTGTTCATCTTCTACAGTCGTTTGTTGCCGCTGGAGTAATAGGTGCCGTTTCCAAATCAATCTCCATTATGAAGTCTTCTTCCCCAATGATTCACGTACTAGTCCGTCGACATGTCTGGACTTGAATGAAATTAGAATTTTAACCGCGGCTTTGAGGGCACCTGTTTGCACTTGCGCATTAACATGATTAACCAATGATCAAACTTGTGTTTCAAAATCATTGGCTACCAAATGTCTTCAGATTTTATTTTGTTGTAGTAACGAGTAACAAAGATGCTTATGGGAAATGTATCGGAGTAAAAGTATCAGTTTTCTTTGGAAAATGTAGAGAAGTAAAAATGAAAGTTGTCAGAAATAGTAAAGTAAAGCACAGATACCCCAAAAAAACTACTTAAGTACAGTAACGAAGTATTTATACTTTGTTACTATACACCACTGTACTTCAAGTAGCATTCCTTCATTTTTCATTTCTTATCATATTCACTTTTGAGAAATAGTTTTCTCCAACATTCTCCAAAAAGACATGCATATAGCTGAGACTGGTCTCCATTAGATAATCATCTCTTCCTCTGATTGCCTAGAGAGCAGACACCTGTCTGTGTCAGCCTCAGCCTATAGGACACCGGGGATCACCCTGCTCCCTACATCATAACTGCAGAATGATTGCACGATGAACGGCCGGCTGATTTACTGACATGGCGTCTCTCATCGGAGAGCAGCAGCCCCCACTCGTAGATCTAACATCACGGAAGCAACACCCTGAAAATCAGTGTGCACAAACAGCCCCAAACGCACAAAAAGTAAAGCCATTTCACAGGAGAAACAGAAATTCTTGTCTGTACTCAAAGCTCAAGTTAAGGCCTTGGCACAATTCAATGTGAATCTTTCAAAATGTGGTTGTGAGAGGTTATGTGGGACCAACTAAATGTGCAATCAATACACACTGTACATGTCAACACAAGTATGCATTTATTTCAGGTCTTAGATTAATGCATTTCAATAAATATTTCTTCTTGAAATATCCTTGAATCTTGTGTCAATGTTAAAGCATCAAATATCAACAACACAAATATTATTTACATGCAAGCTTCTGTCTTTACACAAATTACAAACAAAATAAATCTTTATTTTATTTTTTAGAAAGAAACTGCATGGAAATTTGGGTAATAATATATAATGAACATAATTAAATTCTAATACATTTCTATTTGCAGAATCATTTACAGAAGTAGTCCATGATAGTTTTTTTGGATGGGCTTTCTGTTACATTTCCTGGGTGAGTAGAAGTGCTTCTTGTATCACTCTCATCCCAGGCCTCGGCTGCCTGAAGCAGGATGTCCTCGTCCACACCCCCCTCCTCTGTGAATGATCTCTGGAACATCTCCATGATGCTCTTCTGCTGTGGATCCTGCAACAGGGAAGTACAGTGAACCTGTTGCAGGTTCAACCTGAACCAATGTGTCAGAGGCTTAACTCGGCCTTCCTTGGCTGATGTGAGCATGTGCAGACAGACCGGCGGCTAACCTACAGGGTTACTTCCTCCCTGAAACCAAGATGGCTGCCCACTGCATTACCTGTGCGTTTGTTTGTTTGTCATTTATCTGTTACCGGCGCTCAGATCACATTGATTCGCAACAAATTTTGCGTGTTTGAAGAGATACTACAAGCTCGCCCTTACCTGGTATCCCCTACTGAATTCACCTCTAATCCGACCCAGACTCATCCAGAATTTCATCCAGAGAAATCCAGCATCTGCCACAGGTGAGCCTGCCTGTGGGAGGCTACTCTGAACCCGCGAGCTCTCCGCAATATAGCTCTGCGCTCTCAGGAATTATTTCACGGATCCCCGTTATTCCTGCATGGCTGATCATTTCTGTGGAGTCGGTGGAGTATGCACGGGTTGCTATTGCTAGCTAATTCTGACCCTCCTCTCCGCTTCCCCCTTTACACAGCTTCTCACTTCAATCGGTTACAATAGCAGAGGTGTGGAAGGAACTCCGCTCATTGGACCCTAAAAAGCCTGCTGGACCGGACAACCTGGACCCATTCTTCCAAGTTGCAGCCCCTTTAATTGCAGCCCCCTTCTCATATCTCTTTAGTCTCTCAATTCATACAGCAGAAATTCCCAGAGCATGGAAGGCATCCACTGTTCAAAGGAGGAGATCAAGCAGACCCTAACTGTTATAGGCCCATTTCCATTCTGCCTTGTATAGTGAAAATCCTTGAAAACTTGTCAACAAACAACTGACAAACTTCTTTGATACATACCACACCCTCTCAGGAATGCAATCAGGGTTCCGTTCCGCTCAAGGCTGTATCACAGCAACACAAAGTGCTTAATGATGTCATTAACGCCCAAGGCAAGAAAAAACAATGCGCTGCCATTTTCATAGACCTAGCCAAGGCCTTTGATACCGTAGATCACCGGATTCTCTTGTCCAGATTGAGAAATGTTGGCTTCAATGAGCAGTCACTTGCTTGATTCAAGAACCATCTTTCAGACAGGATCCAATGTGTGAGGGCAGAAAACACAACATCCCAGCCCATTCCGGTCATGACGGGTGCCCTGCAAGGTTCTATTTTAGCCCCCTCACTGTTCTCCCTTTACATCAATAATATAGCACAATCAGCTGGCAAATCTCTCATCCATCTTTATGCAGATGATACAGTGCTATACTCTGTTGCTAAGCTCCAGCACAGCTTCAACCAGATACAGCATGCTTTCTCTGCCCTTATCTTAAACTCCAACAAAACAAAAGTTGAGGTTATGTTTTTGGGGAAGAAGTCATCTCTCTGCTCCTGACGGATCACCACTTTGGATGGGTCTGAGCTTCAGATGACCTCATCATACAAATACCTTGGTGTCTGGCTGGATTCCGCTCTTTCATTTTCACTACATATCTCAAAACTTCAGGCAAAAGTCAAGTCAAGACTTGAGTCCTGAAGTCCTCCTTCACCTCTGCTGCTAAGCTGACACTGGTTCCGATGACCATCCTCCCAATACTGGACTATGGAGATGTGATCCACAGATCTGCTCCCAAGGCTGCGCTTGATAGGCTGGATGTCCTCTATCATTCAGCCATCAGGCTTGCTACCAATGCCCCCTAAAGACTGTAAACTGTAAACTGGACATCACTACACACTAGACGGAAACGTCACTGGACTATTCTCATCTACAAATCCCTTCTTGGACTGACTCCCTGGTACCTGTCATCTCGGCTAAAAAAAAATCTGATCCTGCCTAAAAACCAGATCCGCCAGGTACATCCAACTAGTCACCCCCAAAGTCAGCACTACTCTGAGCCGCTCCTCATTTCAGCATACCACAGCCTCAGACTGGAATTAGCTGCAAAGAACCCTGAGAGTGGACAATTTTGTATCAGTTCGTTTTTAAATCTCTGATCATGGACATTTTCACCCATGCTCCTGCTACAATTGATGCATGAGTACTGTGTCTTGTTTATCTTTAATGACTGTTAATAATAAATAATAAATTCCTGTTTGTCCAATTTTATTATGTTTTGCTGTGTTTGGCCTCTTGGCCAGGCCGTTATTGTAAATGAGAATTTCTTCTCAATTAACTTGCCTTGTTAAAGATTGATTAAATAAATAAACCTACCCTGCAGTAGAAGCTGGCACATTCTGCGTTTTCCGAGAGGTTGGATTCTGAGAGCCCAACCTGTTCCAGCACATTCATTTTCTCCTGGATCATGGGCCTGCATTTAGCATGGGAACAGTGCCAGGAATATGAGTGCCAAGATGAGAGTCTTCACTAGGTGCAGAGAAAAATAGAACTATAGATGTGGCAAAATGAACAGGCCCAAAACCGAGGTCTTGTAAGTTCCATTGTGTGGACGTGCACAGGGGGCGAGTTCATTACCAAAGGTAGTCATCGGCTGTCCCTTTAGCCACCAGGTAGTGGATGTCCACATTGCTGGTCTGTCCAATGCGATGCACCCTGTCCTCTGCCTGGATCATCACCTGCAAAAGGAAGTGCGTGTTCAGGCCGCGCCCAGACAGGAACCAGACAGGTAGGGGCTGGAGTGTGGTCTCACCCCCGGATTCCAGAAGAGCTCAGCAAAGACCACCAGGGCGGCAGAGTGCAGGGTGAGGCCCATGTTCGCCGCTGTGATGGACAGCACGGCCACACAGCTCTTCTCAGAGAACTGGAACCTGTCGCACAGCAACTGTCGCTCTGCAGAAGGCGTGGCCCCATCAATCCGTATGTAGCTGATACCCTGAGGAGGGGGGAGAATGTTTTACACCAGACTCAACGTGGTTCCAGGAGAAATGTGGCATTGTATCCACAAATACGTAGCATTTAGTCCCCTTTTACCCTTTGTCTACTGTGTGAAAAAAACATTTAGACTGGCTCTCTGTGAATGTGAAACATGCTCCAGACTGGCTCTCTGCGAATGTGAAACACGCTCCAGACTGGCTCTCTGTGAATGTGAAACACGCTCCAGACTGGCTCTCTGTGAATGTGAAACACGCTCCAGACTGGCTCACTGTGAATGTGAAACACGCTCCAGACTGGCTCCACACCTTGTCCCCCAACTCTCTGACCACGCTGTCGAGGATCAGCTTGTGATGGGCAAACACAAGGAACTTCTCCCGTCCACATTCCAGCAGCTCCAGGATGTACTCGCTGAGAAGAGACCACACAGGGGAGCATGTGGCAGGACCATCCCAGCAGAAAGCATCTCTAAAACATCATCATTATCAATCCCTGGTTAGATGGTGTCGAATGAAACACAGCAGGCATCAGGGATGCAGATAGCAGATGGTGGATGGGATAGAAGCCTTTTATGGGTGAGGGAGTCTACCTCAAAGAGGTGCATGTACAGGCTGCTGGGTGGCTCATCCTGTTAAGGCACTCTTCTACTATGTGGATGAGCCCCACGGTCTGCATCCTGTTAAGACACTGTTCTAGTGTGTGTGAGCCCCACGGTCTGCATCCTGTTAAGGCACTGTTCTAGTGTGTGGATGAGCCCCACGGTCTGCATCCTGTTAAGACACTGTTCTAGTGTGTGTGAGCCCCACGGTCTGCATCCTGTTAAGGCACTGTTCTAGTGTGTGGATGAGCCCCACGGACTGCATCCTGTTAAGACACTGTTCTAGTGTGTGTGAGCCCCACGGTCTGCATCCTGTTAAGGCACTGTTCTAGTGTGTGGATGAGCCCCACGGTCTGCATCCTGTTAAGGCACTGTTCTAGTGTGTGGATGAGCCCCACGGTCTGCATCCTGTTAAGACACTGTTCTAGTGTGTGTGAGCCCCACGGTCTGCATCCTGTTAAGGCACTGTTCTAGTGTGTGGATGAGCCCCACGGACTGCATCCTGTTAAGACACTGTTCTAGTGTGTGTGAGCCCCACGGTCTGCATCCTGTTAAGGCACTGTTCTAGTGTGTGGATGAGCCCCATGGACTGCATCCTGTTTAGACACTGTTCTAGTGTGTGGATGAGCCCCACACAAATCCAGACCGTGCCAGTGCCGACTGTGGCCAGCAGCCCCGCAGAGCAATGCATAATTGGCAGTAGGGAGGGAGGGATTCGGTCGACTGGGTTATCCGGGTCTTGTCGCACACCCACAACCCACGTTGGGCACCCACAACTGGGCACCCACAGTCACGCTCACATGAAGTGTCATCCTCTGACTCATGTCTGTGCGAGCTTAACTTGTAGCTGATATCACGTGTTTCAGAGGAGAGCAGATGCTTGCCTACACTCTCCTGAACTGATTGCGGAGTTTGCAGTGAGTGTGGCTTAGAAGGGGAAAAGCATAAACAAAGGAACTTAATGTTTAGTTAGCTATTATATTAAAACTGTAATGTGACAATATTTATGATTAAGAAAAATGTGACACTGAGTTCAGCAGAAGGTCAGTGGATCCAGACAGAAGAGTAATTGCTAAAGAGGTACCACATCAAAATGGCCGTTTTTACTATTCAGTGAACAGTTCCCGAGTCATTTTTCATACAAGGACATGCACACAATCAGCACAGGCCACAAAATGCTTCTCACATGGCTGTTAATGTCACGTTCTGCATCGGGAAATGACCTAAGGATGAACTCACTTGATTGCTCGAACCTTGGCCTCCGCTGTGTGGTTAAAGAACACCAGGAGAGCCTCTTTCTCCTGCTTCTTCTAAAGGTTTAACAGAAACAAGTTCAAATTCTTATCGTTTCAAAGCAAAAAGGAAAAAGCATTCTCTTTCCCAAGCTCATTAGACTGTTCCCATCAAACCCCTCATTGTATATTATATATATTTATGCTTCATGTAGAACCATTCTTCGCTCTTGGTGCATGCTAAGTAATTATAATATTACTATATATTATATACAAAACCTAGCTTAGCTTTCAAACCTGGGTAACAAAAATGACTCCAAGGACTACTTTGGTTAAACTCTGCAAAGGAAGATTTTTTAAATAAAATTATTTATTCAATTGTTTATTTATCTATGAACTACTCACACACACACACACACACACACACACACACACACACACACACACACACACACACACACACACAATCACACTAATGCGCTCACCAATATGTAGCAAATCCTTGCATGTAATTACCATAAAGTGGCACTTCAACCCTCGTAATCACACATTGTGCATGTAGGATGCAGCAGAAGGTTAGTGGATCCAGACAGAGGAGTAACAGTAGAGGCAGTAGTTGGTTATATGTAGAGAACGTGGTTCTACTAAACAGATAGAGAGGTGGAACCAGTGAACTGTAGCGCAACCAGTTATAAAAAATGGTTCTGCAAACCTTCACACCTGTGGCCCAATAAGAAAGGGAGCTGTGACTCAGCCCCGTAGTTATGAACTCAGGCTACTGTGTAACCATGGACCTCTGTACAACCAAGAGCAACTGAAACACAATGGTGGCGGCGATGACTGGCCACTGTCCTGTGGGGAGCTGTAGGGAGGGCCTCTACATCGCTCAGTCATTAATGTTGCATTTTCAGTGTTAAAATAACATGTAAAGTGTATTTAGTTCAATGTTTGTTGTCTGAATGAACAAACATTTCATTAATTTAATGTCTTGTCACATGCCCCACCACTGACAGGATTATTAGACAACATTTTCCATTTTGACAGAACAATTGCTTCCAGTGAATGTAGACAGGAGAAACATGCATGAAGATGAGCATGAGCGCATGGAGAACAATGATACAACAAACTAAACTTCAGCCTATTCATTACAGGCTGTCCTTTTCCTCTTATTCCAGGCATTGTTTACATTATCTGCAATTGCAAAAACTTTATTTTTGAGAAAATGTATCTTTATCGGAAAAAAATATATACATTTTTTCCCCCTCAACACTGGCAATGTGAATGTAACTGGGGTACCCTATCACCGATGTCCAATAACATTATCCATTGGTGCAAGTCTACTGTGGAAAGCTAATAGATTTATTTAGTTCAACTCTACAGTCTACACAAAGTCACACAATGTGGCATATTCACTGCACTCCAGAATTATTGGCACCCTTGGTAAAGATGAGCAAAAAAGGCTATGAAAAAAAAAAATGAAAAAAAAAAAAAAGGATTTGTTGTTCATCAGCTTAATCTTGCACTCAAAATGAGAGAAATCTAACCTTATAATTGAAGTCAAATTATTCAAAGCCAAAAAAAATACATAATACTTGATGAGGTGGGAGAACACATAGTAAGGGATCTGAGACCATTCCTCCATACAGAATCTCTCCAGATCGTTCAGAGTTCTTGGTCCTCGCTTGTGGACTCTCCTCTTTAGCTCACCCCACAGGTTTTCAATGGGGTTTAGGTCAGCGGACTGGGATGGCCATTGCAAAAGCTTGATTATGTGGTCAGTGATCCGTTTTTATGTGGATTTGTGTATGCTTTGGATCATTGTACTGCTGGAAGATCCAACCACGACCCAGATTTAGCCTAAAACGTTTTGATCTAAAATCTCCTGGTACTTGAGTCCATGATGCCATGTATACCAAAAAGGTTCCCAGGGCCTTTGGAAGTAAAACAGCACCACCACATCACAGATACACCACCATACTTCACAGTGTGGATCAGGTTATTTTCTGCATGACCATCCCTCTTTTTACGCCAAACCCACCTCAAAGTTCCAGTGATGTTTAGCAAACTCCAGGCGCTTATGTTTGTCGTTCGATGACAGCAGAGGCTTTCTTCTGGCAAGCTTTTGAAATAACTTGTTGGCATGGAGGTGGCGTCTATTTGTAGTTTTGGAGACGTGGTGACCCCAAGATTCAACACACTTCTGCAATTGTCCAATTGTGATTCTTGGGAGAAATCTTTGCCCCTTGAACCATCCTCCTCACTGTGCTATTTTTCATAGCCATTGCCTCATTTATGAAGGTCAACAACCTTTTGTCTCATTTAATTTGTGTATTCTCTGATCTTCCCCATGTTGATGGATGACTAAGGGAGTTTGGCCTGTGTGTCACCTCATGTTTATACCCCAGTGAAACAGGAAGTCAAACAGACCACTTAAGAGTTCCTGACTCAGGTGAACTTACTTAATATTATAATATTATATTATTTTTAACATGAAATGTCATTTAAAAATAATTCTTATGAACAAAATCTAAATGAAGTATATTCCCATTTATATATATTTGCATTTAAAAAAAAATTATGTATATAATAAAAAAAATAAAAATTAAAAAATTAAAAAAATATATATAAATGGGAATATACTTCATTTAGATTTTGTTCATAAGAATTTCTAAGGGTGACACGTGTGTGAGAAAAATATTTATTTTTCTAATAGTTTATTTTTTGATAAGGATTTTAATTTTATTTATTTTAATTTTAATTATTTTACTTCAATTCATGGTTTTGATTTATATTTTGCTGATATTTTGACATTTGACATTTTAAGCATTTAGCAGACGCTCTTATCCAGAGCGACTTACAAGACGTGCATTAATACATAGTATGATGAATCATTGTTTGCGCTTACTCAAACGCATTTTTTGTTTGGGTGCAAGATCACGATGAACAACGAAGATATTTTTTCATACCCTTTTTTGCTCATCTTTACCAAGGGTGCCAATCATTCTGGAGGGCACTGTATTTGGCTATACCATCATCCAGGGAGGATGTTTTTCAATTAGTTAGGTATTCCCTGCCTCATCACACAAGTTTTGTTTCTATATCCGATTGGGAGTCTGCTGATTGAAAGATGCCTGTAAATTAAGAAAAAGACTAGAAACTGACAATTCCAACTAAGATACCGATAGTGTCTGTTATAGTGAATGACAGTGATTGTGAGTGAATGTAACAGTAATTGAGTGAATGTAACAGTGATTGAGTGAATATAACAGTGATAGTGAGTGAATGTAACAGTGATTGTGAGTGAATGTAATAGAGAGTGAGTGAATGTAACAGTGATTGTGAGTGAATGTAACAGTGATAGTGAGTGAATGTGAGTGAATGTAACAGTGATAATGAGTGAATGTAACAGTGATAGTGAGTGAATGTTCTCTGTGGCTCAGTTGGTAGAGCACGGTGTTGGCAACGCTTAGGTTGTGGGTTCAATTCCCACTGGGACCACATATGCTGAAAAATGTATGCCTTCACTACTGTAAGTCGCTTTGGATAAAAGAATCTGCTAAATGGCATATAAAATGTAACAGTAATAGTGAATGGATGTAACAGTGATAGTAAGTGAATATAACAGTGATTGTGAGTGAATGTAACAGTATTAGTGAGTGAATGCAACAGTGAGCACCCATGTGTAGACCCCTGTCTCCTTCCCTTCTACAAATGCCTAAAGCCCAACCCCCCATTTACGGACCAGGCTACCCACACTTTGTTGCCTCTGGGCAAGCTGCTTGGCTGCGGCAGTCAGAGCGGCCTTGGCGCGGGTGGTGATGCCATCAGTTGTCACGGTGACCACCTTACGCTGCTTGGCTGGGAGCTGGGAGAGCACTTCAGTCTTCAGCCGCCTCAACATGAGGGACTCCTCCAACAAGAGCTTCAGCTCAGAGAGGTTGGATGAGCCGGAGTAATCCCAACCCCAAGGCAGCTGCCGGGAGACAATATATATACACATATATACAGTAGGCTCCATATTTATTCATACCCTTGATAAAGATGAACAAAAGAGATCGTATAAAATAAACTATATAAGTAATGAGGTGTATTTTATGTTCAAATAATTCATCAAAATTATATTCTTTAATAATAATGCATTGGCATGATCAAACGGTTCAGAATTTAATTTAATTTTTCCCATAAAAGACAAGAATCACAAATATTCACACCCCTGTTATCAGTTGTTCCTCCCTTGGCCATTATAACAGCAAGTAGTCACCTTCTGTAGTGTCGTACGAGGTTATTAAACTTCTTGGGGGGGGATTCCTCAACCATTCTTCCATACAGAATTGTTCTAGTTCCTTCAGATTCTTGGGTTGATGTTTGAGGACTGCATTTTTGAGTTCAAAGCACAAATGTTCAATTGGATTCCGGTCTGGAGACTGAGATGGCCATGTGTTGGAAGGTCCATCTGCGGCCAAGGTGTAGCTTCCTGGCAGAGGTAACAAGGTTTTTGGACAAAATGTCTTGGTACACGCTGGAGTTCATGGTTCCATCTATTTTAATAAGGGCCCCAGGGCCTGTGGATGCAAAACAACCCCAAAGATCCACCACCATGTTTCACCGTAGGCATGACATGCTTTTCAACATTACACTGCCATTACATGCCAAACATAACACTGATGTGCATGTCCAAAAAGCTTGATTCGGCCAAAAGACATGGTTCCAATTGTAGTTCAGATTAGGGGTGTGACGGTATACCACGATATTAAAATATGAAACAGTACTATCATAAACTTCATGTAATACCGTGATAGTAAATCACGTGGCTGTTATTAGCTAGCTAGCTACATGGCATAAATCTCAGTTTGTAGTCCCTTATAAAACTTGCGATGTCCGACGTTGATTCCAATGCCGAGGCAGTTTGTAATGACAAATTATATTCCCCCAAAAAGCAAACTCGTTCATCCGTCTGGACTCACTTTGGATTTAGAAAAAAAGATGGTGTTGTTGTTGAGAACGAATCTCCCATCTGTAGAGAATGTGGGAAACATGTAATGGCCAAAGGAGGGAACATGCCAAACCTTGCATTCCACCAGCGCGAGCATCATCCTTTTTAGAACACCACTATTTTTCCATTTTTTACTGAAATTTAAGCAGTTCAAGTCCAGTGAATAACCTGAAATGGTACAAAGGTAAAAAATAAAAATAAAAATTTAAATAAAAAAAAGTTTAGGTTACCAAAAACTGAAAAAAAAGTTTAAAAAAGGCAATTTTCAGGGAACAGGTAATGGGTTAACAACTTACAGCTGTTCTGCAGCAATGGAAGTAAATTAAGCCTTGAAAGTTGATGCAAACAATTCCTACAGGTGTCCAAACTTTCATTGATTACTTACAAACCCTCTGTCTGTATAAATGCAGTGTTGGAACAGACTGTGTTACTACACCCTCTGAAGCATTATTTGCATTGCAGGAAGTAGTATATTGCAATCATAATGGTGAGAAAAAATTGCAATTAAAGAAAGACAGACAGACCATTATAACCCTTAAAAGTGTAGGTCTTTCCTTTAGAGAAATTGTAAAGAAGGCCAAGGTGTCAGTGAGTACAGTTTCCTACACCATCAAAAGGTACTTGGAAACTGGAGGGAACTCTGACAGGAAGAGGTCTGGCAGACCCAAAGCCACAACAAAATCAGAAGACAAGTTTCTGAGAGTCGACAGCTTGCGTGATAGGTGGCTCACAGGCAGAGCTTAACACTGGTCAAAGTAAGGAAGTCTCAGTTTCAACTGTGAAGAGAAGACTTCGAGCTGCAGGTTTGACAGGTCGAGTGGCAGTAAGAAAGCCATTGCTACATCACGCAGGGTTGTTGTACGCCGTCGAGTAGGTGAAAGGTTGGTTCCTCGGTGTGTGACACCAACTGTCAAACATGGAGGAAGCGTGATGGTCTGGGCTATTTTGCTGGATCGAGAGTCAGCGACTGGTTGCTGGTGTTTCCACCTTTGGCTAAAACAACATGGCGACACAACTTGCATAGTATTGTTTGTTGGTCGAGGTCGGAGATTTTGAACCCAAACCAGTTCCAAACGACAGAGGAGCCCCCTTTCTTTTTAACCAATTCGTCATCATCCTGCTCTTGAGCAACATCACTTTCTGCGTGTTCGCTCATTTTCGATTCTTCACTTTTGCACTTGTAATAGGCTATAAATATTAGTACGTAGTCTGCCTGCTAACTGCAGCTGCCTGCACGCTTGTTTGTTGCTACATGCGTGCAACAAATGCATAAAACGTCCGCTCAAAAAAATAGGTCAACATATTAACATGCTTCTTTTTTTCGTAGGAACCTGGAGGTTAGATTAAAATAAAAAATAGATGTAGCTACTAACTACTATCACTCAATTGAAATTTTGAACAAAACAATATGAATGCCAAATTAGAATTTATGAATATATAACGGTATCCACGGTATAGCAAAATCCATATCGTGGCGCAGCATAATACTTTCATACCGGTATAGCGCC
The DNA here is from genome assembly GCA_029706075.1 of Aldrovandia affinis. Classification (NCBI taxonomy): domain Eukaryota; kingdom Metazoa; phylum Chordata; class Actinopteri; order Notacanthiformes; family Halosauridae; genus Aldrovandia; species Aldrovandia affinis. Next base: position 1,072,821 of record JAINUG010000259.1, on the reverse strand, counting down.
CACTCCTACAAGACGGTAGGCTTAAAATCATGGAATGGCCAGTACAGTCCCCAGACTTAAACCCCATCGAGCTGGTTTGGGATGAACTGGACAGAAGGGTGAAAGCAAAGCAACCTACAAGTGCAACACATTTGTGGGAACTTCTGCAACAGTGTTGGGAAGAGCTTTCCAAACAATATTTGCTTTCCATTGTAGAAAGAATGCCACGAGTGTGTGCGGCTGTTATATCTGCAAAAGGTGGCTACTTTGAGGAGTCAAAAATTTTGATTACATTTTGTTAAACAAAACGATTCCATGATTTCTTTTTTATCTCCAATTGTTTATTTGTTCTATGCTTTAATTTCAGAGTACATTGAAACATTAAACTGCGTAAATGTCAATAAAAACTGGAAAAATGTAGATGTTCTAAAACTTTTGACCAGTAGTGTATGCCACAATGGAAAAAGTGAGTAGCTAAAAATAATACTAGATCCGGTAAGCTGATAATGCGATAAACCAATGCAATGCGATTTTACCATACAATTACAAGGAATTAACTATATTCAGTTGCATTTTTTGTTTTATTTTTCAATTAAAATGGTATATAAATCTGCAAAGAGCAGATCATTGATAGAAAACGATAAACAGATTGAGTTGTAAATTTGTGTGATATTTTTTTTTTGCTTACAAACTGATACCGTGATATACCGAAAACCGTGATATTGAGTATTACGATTATCATACCGTGAAAATGTCATACCATCACCGTCCTAGTTCATTTGTAGTTTGACAAATTCAGGACGTTTTTTTTTTTCAGTGAATTGCCTTCAAAAGAGGCTTCCTTCTTGCAACTCTGCCATAAGGCCATTGTCATGTAGGTGTCGTCAAATGGTAGCTTCTTCTGGCGTATGTCCTTAGACCTTCAGCTCCGTTGAGGCAAGCCAGTCCAGCGTGTCATCGTCCAGGTCCTTTAGACCACGATCGCCATTCGGTGGCCGGTGTTTGGGGCAGCTGCTTATTATGTGTTCCACAGTTTGTGATGGGTCCCCGCATTCGCAGTGGGCACTGTCCACGAGACCCCATTTCTGCATGGCTGCTCCGGAGCGTCCTACGCCTGTCCTCAGGCGGTTGAGGGTGGTCCATTGCTTTCGGGGCAGGTGCTGGCCAAGAACATCTGTGGGGTCTTCAATGTAGTGAAACCTGGATGGTTCTGAAGACTTCCACTGGTCCCTCCATCTTGCCTTGACCCAGGAGGCCTTGGAGGTGTCAGATGGTGTTATGCGGAGCAGTTCTTGGGCGTGTATAACAAATGGGCGCCGGGACTTGAGGCGCATGCGAATGGTAGCTTTAGACACCTTGTAACCCCAAGATGCCAGGTTGTTTTGGAGATCTTGAACTGTGCCCCTTGGACTTCTTTTTGTCTCTCGAACAATCCGTCTCACTACACGTGGGGCAAGATAGACTTGTGTCCTCTATCTGGCAGGTTAGCCACTGTTCCAGTGGCCTTAAACTTCCTAATAATTGACACAAAAATGGAAAGCGGTATCTTTTAACTTTTTCATTTTTTGTAGCCATCTCCTGATCTGTAGAGGTCAATAACCTTTTGTCTGATGCTTTCAGTGAGTTCTTTGCCTTTCACGAAGATGATGGCTGACCACAGTATTTCAAACATGTGCTCCCTCCTTTTTATACCCAAAGGAAACAGGAAACCATTGTAGCATTTCTGTATGTTTTGAGCATAAAATATACCTCATTACTTATATTGTTTATTTTATATGATCTCTTTTGTTCATCTTTATCAAGGGTGTGAATAAAAATGGAGACTACTGTATATGTATAATGAGAGTCAGATGGTTTATGGTAAAGATCATTTTTAGGGGTTCGTTTTCCCTGTGATCTGTGAGTCGAATAGGCTGCAATTTTGTACTGTCTGTCTGCAACAACACATTTTTTACTGAAGATGTGTGGAAAAGGATGATTCCATGGGTCAAACCTGGGTATTCACGGTCCTCCCTGGAAGGGTTAACCTATTCTCCATATATTCTCAAATTCTCTTCTGCTTTTGTAACAAAAATTCTGCAAGTCAGAGAAGGAAAATACTTGCCTTCTTGCCGTCGCAGTAGCGAGTGCCGAACTCGTGGAACTTGGGAAAGAAGGCCGGCCGCACGGCCAGGATCTGGGTGTACAGCTCGGCTGGGCGGGACATCGCAGGCGTCCCGGACAGCAAGATCACTCTCTTAGCAGCCTGAGCAGGAACCGGGAGAGGAGAGTGAGTGAGCGCTGCTGTAGGGATCCACCTGATAGAGCTGTGAGCACTGCTGTAGGGATCCACCTGATCGAGCTGTGAGCACTGCTGTAGGGATCCACCTGATCGACACAGCACCACTGCACAGTGCATAACAGCATGTGAGCACACTAACTTGTGCAATCACATTTTCACAGACAGAAAGCAAAATATGGGAGAGGATTCAATAACACCTAATCATATTTATTTAAAAAATTGAAATGACTACTTGAGACAACTGTGTGTCTTGTTTAAAACCATCATGTAAACTGCATCAGGCTGCTGTAATTACTGGCAGAATAAGTCTTGGCTGTAGTCAAGTTGTATTCATGATTTCTGTATTTACTAAGTTTGATATTCTAAATATATTCAGCCGAGCAGTCAAAACAGTCGTTCAATGTGCGTTTGGCTTTTAAACGTATACCCCAAGCCCAGAACTAAACCCAGAACTAGCCAGAAGCAAACCATATTAAAGCTGATCTTGATTTACATAATTAGTTTCTGGAAATATTTGGCAAACCTGAAAACAAGTTCACACACAAATAATTACAAGACACCCAGTAGCTTGTAATGGCTGTCAGTAAATTCCCCCAGTGACAGTCAGAGGTCCCATAATGCTGGTGGTATAATATAATAATAATAATAATAATAATAAGATGGTCCAGGTTGACTGGTTTCTGCTCTGTACCTTCAGCAGTGACAAGGCAGCCTTGCAGCGAGCAGTCTTCATGTTCCTCAAGAAGTGGGACTCATCCTAAACTCAGAAGGCAAGTGGAAAGCAGAAGAACCTCAATGAACAGAAGCCCCTTTCCTGATGGTGACGCGGTCAGACCACGGTTTCAGACAGCCGTGTGGTGGCACTTTCACACATCGTTCATGGAGGGGCTCACAAGTGACATGCTACTGTAGCACTGCTTAGTGCTGACTCAGCAATCTTCTAATTTTGTACAATGCAGCCATAAGCACATACAGCAATAAGGGATCTAGTTTGGGGAGGACGGTAACGAAAAAAAAAAAAGCACTTGGGCGGTAGTTTGAGTGCTAGTTTCGCCCATTCCAAATTGAATATTTCTCGCCTCCACCCAGTTTAGTCGTTTTTTGGTGTCAATAAAACATTAGGTGCATATTACGTTTCGTGTCTGATAATTCGTTAGCCCATAATAATAATTCGTACCTCATCACAAAAGACTGCTTTGTGGATGTTCTGTAAATAAATAACTATTTGAAATACTATTTTTTTATAAATTATTAAAGTGAAATGAAAAATTAGTAATTTAATTCTTGCATTTGCCATTGTGAGAATGTGAGGGAAATCAAGAGTGCATCTTAATAAGGACAGATTATATTTGACCACTGTGCATATTTTTTTCTTCTTCTCCAGAAGTATAAACTCTACATGGCTTTAAACTGTATTTTTGATTTATTAAAAATATATATATTTTCAGATTTTATGCAGTTTTTTGGTAGCCAATTACTCCCGCTATTCTTAGGTCAATCGCCTCCCTCGTAGTTCGCTGCTGTAGCCCTGTGACTGGCAGTGACAAAGGCGAAGCATCATCTCCTCTGAGACGGCACTTGTGATGCTGTCGACTAACTCCAGCACCCCAGAACCACTCCTGTGCGCAGCGAACAGTGTCGGCTTCCCTCCCCCCTCCCTGGGGTGGACAGCAAATTGCCGCCCCTTTAAACTGTATTTTAAATGTGAGATCATATGTTGCTCACATTTTTGTATTTGGGTATTTGTATCTACAACTCGAGTACTCAGCCAGTGGTCCCCAAACGTTCTGAGCCTGTGATGAGCAACACGTGCACTGTTTCATTTCATTTCATTGGCAGAAATGTCAATGAAAATAGCATTCCACCTTAACCCCACCCACAGTCCGCCACTGGGTCCCGCCCCAAAGTTTGGGGGTCACTGTTTACGCAGACCAGGCCTCATGGCGCTGTTCTACTGCATCAGAATCAGCTGCATACGGTGTACTCATTCATACAAACGTGTGGATGGAAATTCTACCATCTGTATTCAACTAAGCAGTTAAAAGTATTTGAGCTTTGGACTTGTAATGAGTGGTTCAATGCACGTGAATGAGAAATACCCATGTAATCGATATGTGTTTTTAAAATAAATATATGTATGCATGTATATACAGTTGCAAGAAAAAGTATGTGAACCCTTTGGAATTACCTGGATTTCTGCATAAATTGGTCATAAAATGTGATCTGATCTTTATCTAAGTCAAAGCACAGAAGTAAATCAACAACAGAATGGCTTCAACAGAAGAAAATACACCTTCTGGAGTGGCCCAGTCAGAGTCCTGATCTCAACCCGATTGAGATGCTGTGGCATGACCTCAAGAGAACAATTCACACCAGACATCCCAAGAATATTGCTGAACTGAAACAGTTTTGTAAAGAGGAATGGTCCAAAATTCCTCCTGACCGTTGTGCAGGTCTGATCTGCAACTACAGGAAACATTTGGTTGAGGTTATTGCTGCCAAAGGAGGGTCAACCAGTTATTAAATCCAAGGGTTCACATACTTTTTCCACCCTGCACTGTGAATGTTTACATGTTGTGTTCAATAAAAACATGAAAACATATAATTAGTTTAAGCAGACTGTGTTTGTCTATTGTTGTGACTTAGATGAAGATCAGATCACATTTTATGACCAATTTATGCAGAAATCCAGGTAATTCCAAAGGGTTCACATACTTTTTCTTGCAACTGTATGTACGTAGGTGCACTGGTTTATGTTATGTTAAATATTAAACATTCACTACAGTAAAATGTAGCCTACACAATGCCCTGAGTGATTGCAGAGGTTGGATATAATTGCACAGGAGACCTTACACAATGGGGAATAATAATGAATGAAAAATAATAAAGCAATTGTTGATGATATTGTTGAGCTGTGGGACAGGGGGATCATATCCATATTTTATATCTGTATATATAGATTTATAAAAAAGTGTATACTTTATTTTAAATGCGATAGCCAAAATAACAGTGAGATCATTCTGAAACGACATTCATTGAAATGGGGGTGATGATATTGTTCAGTAGGGGTAATGGATATTACTTCATAAAACAATAACATAACGGATATATTTTATTATGCAGGACAACATCTCATTGCTGGACAGAACCTCACCACACCCACAGGCAATTTATTGGTCTTAAACCAACCTCTTTTATAACAGCATCACAGGTGTGCTAACATCACAGGGGTGCTACAATCACAGCTGTTACAGATCTCTTACCATGATGAGCACGTTGAAAGGGTTTGTGGGCTGCTGCTTGTCCATCTTACTCAGGAGGTCATAGCTGACGATGTTGACCTGGCCAGACCCCAAGCTGTCCTTCCCCTTCACCACCACGTTGATGTCGTCTGGTCTGAGAGAGGGCAGCCACCGTCGAAATGCCTGCGGAGAACGCAACCCTGAGATAGGAGCAACAACCACACCGACTCTCACACCGCCCCAACAAAAAGATAGAACCCCAGGGGCTGTAGCACACCACACACCACCACGTAAAACCATCATGTCAGCAAAACTGGAACTCTCTCATATTTGTTGGAGGGCAGAGATTAAGATTCAAGATTCAAGATTAACTTTATTGTCCCACAAAGTGGAAAATTTGGCTTGGGCTTTCACCCATGCTGCAGCCATAAAAAGACAGACATTCCACATACAAAAAACATCCAAAAATGACCTGCTGGTCATTCCACATACAAAAAGCATACAAAGATCTGCACAAATCCCTTTAATAAAACAACACAAAAATCCTCCAGTGTCCATCCTGGCCTGTTTAAAAGTTTTAAAAGCTATTTAAAAGTTTTATTGACACAGGGATAAATGAATTTTTAAATCTATTTAATCTGCAACGAGGGACTCTGAACCTCCTCCCAGAGGGCAGTAGCTGATACTCAGCGTGTAGAACATGGGATGGGTCAGTAACTATCCTATTGGCTTGCCTTAGGGTAGCCTGTTCATAAGTAGACTGCAAGGATGGGTGCTGTCTTATCCCTATAATCTTCCATGCAGTCTGCATCAATTGGACTAGTTTGGACTTTAGTTGCACGGAGAGATTACCAAACCAAGCTGTGATGCCGTATCTAATAAGGCTCTCTAAAACTGCCTGATAAAAGACTAACATACATTTTTGTTGTAATCTGCTAAAGAGACTGTCGACATGGGTGTTCCAGGTTAATGAGTTGTCAATAAAAACACCAAGGTATTTGTAAGAGGAGACCTGTGAGATGGTTTCATCGTGGATGACCACAAGCCTGTGGTCGCCAACACCCCTGGGGTCAAACACCATCTCCTCTGTCTTTTTAACATTCAAGACAAGGTGGTTGTCATTACACCATTTTACAAACCTTTGTATCTCTGAATAATAGTCAGATAGATCGCCATCCTTTTTCATTAAAGCTAAGATGGCAGTATCATCTGAGAATTGAATGATGTGATTGTTTGGATTATAGCTTCTACACTCGTTAGTGTATAGGGTGAAAAGGACAGGTGAACTGACAACCCTGGGGGGCTCCCGTACTCAAGGTTCTAGGTTCTGAGAGAGTACCATTAACACTGACCTGTTGTTTACGATTGGTTAAAAACGAGTGGTACCATCTAATAATGAGAGGGTGGACATTAAGGTCATTCAGCTTCTTAATTAATAGATGCGGCTGTACCGTATTAAATGCTGAACTAAAATCTACAAATAAAATACGTACATATGAGGTAGGATCCTCTAAGTGCTTAGATATAAAATGTACCATAGCTATGGCCGCATCGTCCGTACCTCTATTACACCTATAGGCGAATTGAAAAGGATCTAGTGAACAGCTGACTTCTGTTTTCAATAGGTTGATAATGATTTTCTCGAAACACTTCATAACTACTGAAGTCAAAGCAATTGAACGGTAGTCATTATTTTCCTTACAGCATGCTTTTTTGGGAACAGGAATAATAAGAGTTTTTCCATGTGGAAGGAACAGCATGTAAGTCCAGAGACTTCAGGCCTCAGCCAGTTCTTCACTGCATGATTTCAGCAGAAACCCAGAAATGCCATCTGGTCCAGTGGCCTTCCTGGGGCAGGTGCGTGAGAACAGTCTCTGTACTACATGCTGGTCAATGGTGATTTTTGGATAGTTCGATGCAGGTAATGTATCTAGAGCCACTTTTTGCTCCTGCGAAAAGTCAGCTATTTCAAACCTCACATAAAAGTTGTTTAATTCATTGGCCTTCTCACCCTCTTTTAAAACACTAAGACACTTTTTAGCTGGAGCCATGCTGGTCATAAATTTCATGGAGTCCCACAGTTTTTTGGTGTTCATAGAAGAGCAGTGGGTTTCAGATTTCTCCTTCTCCTTCCTCCTAGCCTTCCTTAATTTGTGGTTGAGTTCTTACTGAATATTCCTCATAGCCACAAGATCCCCGCTCTTAAATGCAATTTTTTTCGGAACTATGCACTTTTTAATTTCCTTTGAAATATAGGGTTTATTGTTTGCGAATTTGGGGCTCAATCATAACCAGAGTTTGAATAGCAATTGTTATACAAATTATTAAAGTGAAATGAAAGATATTAGTAATTTAATTATTGCATTTGCCATTGTGAGAATGTGAGAGAAATCAAGAGTGCATCTGAATAAGGACAAATGATATTTGACCACTGTGCATTTTTTCTTTCCAGAAGTATAAACTCTAAATGGCTTTAAACAGTCTTTTAAATGTGAGATCATATGTTGCGCACATTTTTGTATTTGTATCTACAAGTAATCAGCCAGTGGTCCCCAAACGTTCTGAGCCTGTGATGAGCAACACGTGCACTGTTTCATTTCATTGGTGGAAATGTCAATGAAAATTGCATTCCACCTTAATCCCACACAGTCCCTCAGTGGGTCCCACACCATAGTTTGGGGGTCACTGTTTACGCAGATCGGGCCTCATGGCGCTGTTCTACTGCATCAGAATCAGCTGCATACGGTGTGATCATGCATACAAACGTGTGGCTGGAAATTCTACCAATGCCGCAGAAAAGACCTCAATTTTTAAGGCTTTGGGATTCATTTCTATGAACTGACATTTATCATGGCTTTTCTACACATGAAAACCACAGAGATATGCATCCACAAGCACAGCTTTAACAAGGCTATCCCTGACTCTCACTGACAACTCACTGTCCTCAAGACAGCCAGCCAGAGACGCAATGTCCAAAGACTTTCTGCTAATAGTCCTTTCAGCGCCTGGATGCACAAACATGGTTATAGGAGCTTTACTGAGGTAATGACTCAGCACAAATTACTGACAGGGAGAGAAAAGAGCTATAATGAATCTTTAAAGAAAAACACAAAAATATGTCTGGCTGACTCACATTAAGTCACATCACTTAAAAAAAGACACTCAGTTGGAGTGACTTTCAGGAGTGGAATATTTTGTGGTAAAAGATGATTGATTGATTTCTGCCAGTGCTCCAGGACACACACACAGAACAGGGCCCTCTAGAGACACAGTTTAACACTTCACCTGCAGGAGGGCACTGGGGCCGCCACACCCTTTACAAACCTGCAAAACCACCAAACTCAAACCATCAACTCCCTGCAAAAAAAACTGAGAACTGAGCTGTATCAGGCGTAAGGTTGCCAATTCGCCCAGAAGAGAGGCCCAAAGGCCCAGTTCAGTGGAAAATGTGAAGAGCAATCACGTCCTGAGCGCTAAGCTCCTCTCCCACTGCATACGCTCATTTTCACAACACACAGGCAGGAGATCTTGTGCTCACTGTGGCAGCCCGATGGGCTGCACTAGGAAATGGCTGCCTGGCCTACAACACATGGCAGCCATTTTCACTACATTTCCCAGCATGCCACCGCAACACCTGAACGAAGTCAGGCATGGGGAGCAAACGACCAGCTGAAGGCCATTGCAAGGCCTATTTAAAGGACTCGATCCCATTGTTCTTGGAGAGGAGTCGGAACGTGTGTGGGAAGGAGTGGTGTGAAGAGAGAGAGTTTAGAGAGAGTTTAGAGAGAGTTTAGAGAGAGTTTTTTGAGAGAGAGTTTTTTGAGAGAGAGTTTTTGGAGAGAGTTTTTGAGAGAGAGAGTTTTGAAAGTGTGTTGGTTTTTTGTGTTTGGATTTGGATTGCTGCTTTGGATTTTGACGACGGATTGGACAACGGAACTTGGACCTGGATTGTGGATTTGGATTACGGACATTGACAAAGAGACAAGGATTGTGGACTTTGTGTTTGTATTCCCCAAAAGACCCCACCCTGCGTTTCGTGTTTGTTTGTACATTAAATCATAATTGTTGCTGATATTACTGCCTCCTCCGTGTTCTTACACTTGCCTACGCCCTCTGCAAGGTCCGTGAGTGTCGCCCAACCCCTGGGGACACCACATATGGTGGAGAAGGCGGGCAGAGGGCACCTATAGGCAAGAGGAGGTAGTGCAGCAGGATTCTTCTTTGGTTTGTGCAACAGACTCCACGATGGAAGAGATGCAGAGACTGAAAAGACGGGCAGCCATGGTGGAGGACCAATGGCGTGTCACCCTCCGTGAGGTCCAACAGCTGAAGCAGAGTGCCCAGCTTGAGCTGTGCAAGGCAAAGCTGGAGGTGAGCGCCTCAGAGGAGCGCCACTTGCTGGCGGTGATGAAGTTGTGAGAGGAGCACCACATGGACTCCCTGGGAGTGCTGGGAATCATGGCTGGGGAGATGGAAAAGGAGAAGGCGTCCCATGGCGATGAGATGAGGCGTGTCGAGTCCCACAACCTGGCGCTCAAAGAGCAGGTGAGAGCCCTAACCCAGATGCGTGAGGATGAGCAGCGACAGTGTTTGAAGATGCAGGAGATGAACGTGGAGCTGCAGCAGAGGCAGACCGAGCAGGAGAAGCTCCTGGCCCAGAGAGATGACGTCAGCTCCCAGCTGCAGGAGGTGAACCGCGCCAACAGCCGGCTCCTGGAGCAGCTGACTGAACTGGGCCAAGAGAAGGACAAACTCCAGCAGGAGCTGGAGGAGACCAGGAAGACGGCGGACAAGCGCAAGGCCATGCTGGACGAGCTGGCCATCGACGTGGCGCAGGAGAAGTCGCGGCACAAGGAGGAGCTGAGCGACGCCTGGCTGCAGCACGAGAAGGAGGTGCTGGGCGTGCGGGCGCGCTACGAGAAGGAGCTGTGCGGCCTGCACGAGGACAAGAACCGCACTGAGGAGGAGATCCGCTCACAGCTCCGCGACGAGAAGCCCGCACTCGGGAGCTGGAGAGCATACAGCAGACGGTGGAGAAGCTGCAGGCTCAAATCCAGTCCATGGAGGGCACCAAGGGATGGTTCGAGCAGACTCAAAGAGGCGGATGAGACGGCGGAGAAGAGTGCGCTGGAGCACCAGGAGCAGGTCCAGAAGCTGCAGCTGGAGCAAACCGCACAGCTTCAGGGGAAAATGGCGGAGATGGAAGCCCAGCAGCGGGCCACAGAGAATGCATTTCGGGAAGTACTGAAGGTCCAAGCCGAGACTGTGCTGGACCTACAAGACCGACTGAAAGGGGTGAGTGAAGAGCTGGACTTTGTAAAGTGTGTTCCTGTCACCCAAGACGCTAGCACACAGGTGGAGTTCTCACAGCCAATGGAGCCAGCAGGAGAGGATGACCAGACATTGGAGTGGGGACAATGGTCCTCAGTCCCACTCAGCCTGCCGGACATTCAAGGGAGCCTAGAGGAGCTATGGGGGGACCATAGAGTTGAGGAAGGCCTCCTAATTGGGCCGAGGCCTGTTTGAGCACCCGACCATCTCCTGACGTGGTAAGTCCATCTCCCTCACTAACATTAACCAGACAGAGAAAAGAATGGGAGTTCAGAAGCTCTCACATGAAGAGAAAAGGGAAACAAAACAGGCGGCCATGTAAAGGAAAACGGAACAGAATGATGAGGAAATGTATATGGAAAGGTGATTTGAAGAAAAATGTGGAAAAGAAATCAAAGGAGAAAGTTAACAGTGTTGTGAAGAGCATGTTTTCCCCAGTTACCCCACCGGACCCCCTGAAAGAAAAAGGGATGTGGAGGAAAAGGCTGAAGCATGGACACTGGATTCCGGAACGGCACAAAGTATACCGGAGGAGCCATGGAGGGCTGGTAAAGACCAGAGCAGGAGCGGTGACCGCTCCGTCCGTGGAGCCCAGAGCCTGTACCCACTGGTGGCCATTTTTTGGCAGAAAAGGTAAGCAACTTGCGTCACTCATTAATGTCTGCCAGACATTTTTTCAGGCGAATGGAGATGGGATCTGGACGTTTGACCCGGGTGGAAAACTGCCTGAGTGGACCTGGAGAGGGGGACCCTCCTGGTGGCCGCTGGGAATAGGCCGCTCAGCCCTCCCAAGGTCAGAGCTGAGGAGGAGGGTGTGTGGCAGCCCGATGGGCTGCACTAGGAAATGGCTGCCTGGCCTACAACACATGGCAGCCATTTTCACTACATTTCCCAGCATGCCACCGCAACACCTGAACGAAGTCAGGCATGGGGAGCAAACGACCAGCTGAAGGCCATTGCAAGGCCTATTTAAAGGACTCGATCCCATTGTTCTTGGAGAGGAGTCGGAACGTGTGTGGGAAGGAGTGGTGTGAAGAGAGAGAGTTTAGAGAGAGTTTTGAGAGAGTTTTTGGAGAGAGTTTTTGGAGAGAGTTTTTGGAGAGAGTTTTTGAGAGAGAGAGTTTTGAAAGTGTGTTGGTTTTTTGTGTTTGGATTTGGATTGCTGCTTTGGATTTTGACGATGGATTGGACAACGGAACTTGGACCTGGATTGTGGATTTGGATTACGGACATTGACAAAGAGACAAGGATTGTGGACTTTGTGTTTGTATTCCCCAAAAGACCCCACCCTGCGTTTCGTGTTTGTTTGTACATTAAATCATAATTGTTGCTGATATTACTGCCTCCTCCGTGTTCTTACACTTGCCTACGCCCTCTGCAAGGTCCGTGAGTGTCGCCCAACCCCTGGGGACACCACATCACATTAAAGAGGAGTACCTGAGCCCAGGTGAAACGCACAGATGAGGGCGTCACAACCAGCACAGGCCACTCCTCCCTGTAGAAGGCAGCGATGCAGATGGCCTGTATCGTCTTCCCAAGACCCATGTCATCAGCCAGGAGGAGTCGGCCAGCCCTGGACACTGCAAAGCTGCAAAGCACACACACACAAGTGCACACAGACACACGCAGACGCACGCACGGACACGCACACACACACGCGCACACAGACACAGACACGTATAAAATTGCATTTGTAGTCATTTCTTAATATAAGCGAATGTGGGGTTGTTTCATTTATTTTGTGTGTAGGGGCTGCACATTCCACATAAAATTCTGTTTGAAATGCAATCAGCAAGCTTCATGCCCACATGGGCACAGAAACGGTTGGTCTGAAACACACAGTGCCTTGTAAAAGTACTCAGGCCCTTGCACATTTTTCACATTTTGTTGCTTTCAAGCTTTCATTTATAACACTTTAAAAACTAATATATAAATGTTATAAATACAACTTACTCCACACGTGTAAAAATAAATAAATAAGAAAAATAAAAAAATAAAAAGTGAAAAAAAGTATATAGATACTTACAATTACATCAAAGTGGAAAAATGGTGATTGCAAAAGTAGTCAAACCCTGTGCTCTGGCAGCTGTAAGTTAATGCAGGTGCAAAACATTACACCTGCATTCTGTGTGGCTCAGTAGGTAGAGCGTGGTTCTGTGTGGCTCAGTAGGCAGAGCGTGGTTCTGTGTGTCTCAGTAGGTAGAGCATGGTTCTGTGTGGCTCAGTAGGTAGAACACAGCATTAACAAAGCTTAGGTTGTGGGTTCGATTCCCATTGGGACCCCGTATACTGAAAACTGTATGCATTCACTACTGTAAGTTGCTTTGGATAAAAGCGTCTGATAAATGGCATATATTATATATAACAGTGATTGTCATGATTAAAAACACCAGTATTTGTGAGGATCATTGGTCAGGTACTGAATTTGAAGGAAAGACACAAAAATGAAGACCAAAGATCTTTCTCAGGAAGCCAGGAATACGGATAGTGATGGCAAAATGGAACTTTCTGAAGCATTGCATGTTTTCGACATACTTCATATAAGAATGCACGTTGCCATCTGCTGCTCGTAGCGCAACAAACCTGACTAATATATATGACCGTATAACCTAATGTGTAGTGCGTATGGTGTAGAGAATAAGATTGCGCCCTCCTAGACGGTAGACCCGGGTTCAATTCCCCTTGTGTCAACTCATACTTGTTAACTGACTCATATTTTTCAGTATGATTCAAACTTGATAATAAAATATTGAGTGTGAGAGTGAATATTTTTTGACAGTAAACACAAGGACAGAAGAACAATATGGATAAAGAAAGAGAGTCAAAGTCATAAAGTGGAAGAGTAGGGTACGTAGAGGAAGTGTTTAAATGGACTGAAGGTGCTTATGGACAGACTGTCATTGGGCCATTGGGCAGACATAATTCAGTGATATGTTGTGAAATATATGATGCTATTATATCAAATGTGCTGTACAAATAGATTGATTTGGTTGGCTCAAATATTTTTTTATTAAGAAACAATATTTTTTGTACACCTATGGTTTATCTGATGGTCACCAGCAACAAACAGCCTTAAGCAGAAGTATGCGCGTAGGGCTAACCTTATGCATGAGAGTTGGTTTCCCGCTCAGCTTCAAACCAAGGATCCCAACACAACAAGAGACACGATTAGCTCACCAAGTCCCCAGCCAAGGGAATCAATCACACTCTTATTGGCGTCTCATTCTGTAGCGGACGCTCATGTGTTAATGTATGTATCGGAGCTCCACCGCCACACTTATTCAGAGATATCAATTAAAAGTTCCCACACTTGAGAATGGCAGCTCCTCTTTCTCTCTGGCTCCTTCACAATATTGAAATAAACACACAATCTAATCCACTCTTCACAATGATGACTATGCATGACTATCTATGACTACAACCCACAATTTGTTCATTTTTAGAGTAAATGATATAGGGAAGCCCACTAACGTTTCAAACCTGTCAAACACGTACGCAGAAAATCAAACCACTCATGATTCGCTCAGGGAAGGAAGCAGTGTTTTCTTCGGACGTCATATTGTGATAATTTCCTTAACAAAGCAAGCACCCAAGCAGTGGTTCAGTTTAAATGACTGGCGAATTTGAAGCAGGCATCGGAGCTTCGGTGTCAGACGTAACATCACTAGTTATGGTTATTAAAAAGCATAGATTAGGAAAAGGACGCACAAAAATAATTCTGCACATTATATAACCCTAAATATATATATTTTTTAATCTATATTATTTGAGTAAAATATATAAAATGTGAGTGGTTGATGAGTGTGTAAGGTTGGGTCGTACCTGACTCCATCCCTCTGGAAGGGCATAAGGCTGTGGGTGAGGCACAGGTCCACACGGGACAGGTCAGCCTCCGGCACCTGTGCAGGTCTGGAGCGGCTCTTCTCAAACTGGGGCGAGAATGCCTGGACCACAGCGCGAGGGAGAGGCTCCACCTCCACCAGGGGGAGACCAATCACAACATCCACTAGAGGAGAGACAACATGAGAACACATGGGCCTGCAGACGCACGAGCACGAGCTCACGCGCACGCGCACAGGCACAAGCACAAGCACAAGCACACACGAGCACAAGCACAGACGGGCACAAGCACACACGGGCACAAGCGCACACACGGGCACAAGCACACACGGGCACAAGCACACACGGGCACAAGCACACATGGGCACAAGCACACACGGGCACACACAGGCCTGCAAACACAGGCACAAGCACACACAGGCCTGCACACACAGGCACAAGCACACGGGCCTAGACACACAGGCCTGCAGACACGGACCTAGACACACACGCACGCACGCACACTCACACAAACACACACACACACACACACACACACACACACACACGCACAAACTCACATGCATGTATACACAGAGCATACACACCCCATACTCACTTAGTTTCTTGTAATCCTCCAACAGGAAGCTCCATTTCCGGGTCTTCATGTCTAATGTAAAACATAATGTTATATACTGCCTCCAAATGATTTTCTCTCTGTTAAATATTTTGTGAAGCTATGGCACAAAATATGTTCACTTTATTTCTTCTGCCATATAAAGATGAATCAAGCTTTACTGAAACTTACACGAGCAGTTCCCTGAGGCTGTGCTCATCTAAGACCTCAACATATTAGACTGCTTTGGAAGAAGAGCACTACCCAACAGCCACACTCCCTCACCGTAGCTTTTGGAGGGCATCTGTTTAAAGAGGGCGATGACGTCAGCATGGTACCCCACGTCCACCTCAAACTGCGAGCGGGACAGCAGGACACAGCGGCCCCGCACAGCCGCGCCCGCTTTCTGCCAGCCGTGGCACAACCTCAGGAGTGCCGCGGTGTCCTGGGGGCAACGGGGGGCGGCCGGCACATCAGCGCCCTCCAGTGGCTGCAGGGAGACGGACGAGATGCCCCCCGCCTCTTCCACTGACACACCAGACACTCCGTAAGCAACAGACCCCTGCCCTGACACCAGCCACGCCCTTTCACAATCAGGCTGCACACGCACGCACGCACGCACAGCAGCTCTCTGGAAATAATCAGCATTTAGCATCACAATTATCTTCCAGTATTTGAAAATTAAACCTAGGGAAAAGGGTGTACTTGGGACTACCGATCACACTAATTCAATGGCCCAGGGATGGCTGATTTATAACCGATTAGCCTGTCCAACCGAACCTTTCCCTGGGTTATATTTTCTCATAAATCTACCCACGGTGCCCTGCAATGTATTATATGTGCAAATATCTATTAAAAAATGCCCATAGTCAATCAGTCTCATGAATGGTGCCATACAGGGAGCTGTAACGTACTTAGCTGATGGTAGTGGTCCAGGCTGAAGGTCCACATCTTCGTTGCTGGGTCTGTTGGATTACAGGAGGAACTCAAGAATTTGGGAATGCTTCCATTTTCACATTCAGCAGCACAAACATGAACACAATAAATGTTTCCCATAATCCAATTTTACAAGACAAAACACTGCACTTATGGCCTCCTGCATGGTCCAGTGGTTACAATGTTCGACGCTGGCCACAGCAACGCACAGGAGTGGCCCTGTAATACTAGGTTACAGTCGACGGCCTGGCGAGTGCTGTCCTGGAAGAGACGATACTTTGCCTTCGTCACTACCGGTCAAGGCTACGGCAGCAAAGTCATATTACGAGGGGCGGATTGGCTTGAAAATAGCAGGTGTAATTGGCTACCAAATTGGAAAAAAAAAAAAAAAAAAAAAAGATTTAAAAAAAGTCTACTGCACTTATTAAAAACAGATATTGCGAGATGCCTGATAAAAACTATCACTATGAAATCAAATGGTGAGGAAGGATGAAGCCATAGCATATTATCTGTGCTGCTGATGCTTCATATAGTTCAGCAGCACAGATAGGGGCTCTACCAGATCAATTACACAACCGACCAAGAAACCAAGCTGCTTATACACACACACACACATAGCAGCACAGATAGGGGCTCTACCAGATCAATTTCACAACCAACCAAGAGACCAAGCTGCTGAAGTACACACACACACACACACACACACACACACACACACACACACACACACACACACACACACACACACACACACACACACACACACACACACACACACACACACACACACACACACACACACACACACACACACACACACACACACACACACACAACACTACAAGAAAAAGGCAAGCTGCTGAAGTACACACTGAAACAATGCTTTAAGTGTAGACTTTCAGCTTTAATTTAAGGGTTTTGTCAAAAATATTGTATGAACCGTGTAGGAATTACAACCATTTTTAGACATAGCCCCCACAATTTTAGGGGCTCAAAAGTAATTGGACAAACATAATCATAAATTAAATAGTAATTTTTAATACTTGGTTGCAAATCCAGTCAATGACTGCCTGAAGTCTGGAACCCATAGACATCACCATATGTTGGGTTTCTTCCCTGGTCATGCTCTGCCAGGCCTTTACTGCCGCTGTCTTCAATTCCTGCTTGTTCTTGGGGCGTTTTGCTTAGTTTTTCCTTCAGCAAGTGAAATGCATGCTCAATTGGATCCAGGTCAGGTGATTGGCTTGGCCCGAAAAAGTATTGGGTTGCTTTCGCAGTATGCTTCGGGTCATTGTCCATCTGCACTGTGAAGTGCCATCCAATGCATTTCGTCATTATGTATTCTTATGTTCTTAAGCATTTGGCTGAATCTGAGCAGATAATATAGCCCTATACACTTCAGAATTCATCCTGCTGCTTTTGTCAGCAGTCACATAATCAATAAATACAAGAGAAGCAGTTCCATTGGCAGCCATACATGCCCACGCCATAACACTACCTCCACCATGCTTCACAGATGAGGTGGTATGCTTCAGATCATGAGCAGTTCCTTCCTTCCCCTACTCTTCTCTTCCCATCATTCTGGTACAAGTTGATCTTTGTCTCATCTGTCCATAGGATGTTGTTCCAGAACTGTACAGGCTTTTTAAGATGTTTTTTGGCAAACTAATCTGGTCTTCCTGTTTTTGAGGCTTTCCAATGGTTTACATCTTGTGGTAAACCCTCTGTATTTACTCTGGTTAAGTCTTCTCTTGATTGTTGACTTTGACACAGATACGCCTACCTCCTGGAGGGTGTTCTTGATCTGGCCAACTGTTGGGTTTTTCTTCACCAGGGAAATAATTATTCTATCATCCACCACAGTTGTCTTCCGTGGTCTTATGGGCCTTTTGGTGTTCCTGAGCTCACCAGTGCGTTCTTTCTTTTTAAGAATGTACCAAATAGTTGATTTGGCCACACCTAATGTTTTTGCCATATCTCTGATGGGTTTGTTTAGATTTTTCAGCCTAATGATGGCTTGCTTCACTGGCAGTGACAGCTCTTTGGACTTCATATTGAGAGTTAACAGCAATAGATTCCAAATGCAAATGCCACACTTGAAATCAACTCTAATCAACTCTAGACCTTTTGTCTGCTTACTTGTAAATTAAATAATGAGGGAATAACACACACCTGGCCATGGAACAGCTGAGCAGCTAATTGTCCAATTACTTTTGGTCCCTTAAAAAGGGGGGGACCACATATAAAAAGTGCTGTAATTCCTACACCGTTCACCCAGTTTGGATATAAATAATTAAAGCTGAAAGTCTGCATTTTGAGCTCATATTCATTATATAATTTCAACTCCAATATGCACACACTCACACACAAAAACACACACACACACACACCTGTTTAATCATTGGCTAAAACACTATTGCAGCAATATAAAAAATGTCAGAAGTTATCTGCAGCCCTGGTTACCATAGGTTCTGGACGGAAGGTTCTTGAACACTGCGATGAGTTCTGTGTTGTAGCCAACCTCCACGGTGAAGCGCTCAGCAGAGAGACACACACACTTTCCTCTCACGGAGACGGCAGGTTTCTTCACAGGCACAGTGCTGCTGGAGGCAGCAGTGGAAGGTGGCATTTTCTGTGGGACTCGGTCAGATTTAAACCCATGCCCATAGGAAGTGGCAGTGTTTGGCGGGGCTGCACTTACTGGGGCCACGTTAGACTTTGGTTCTGGAGGTTTAAAACCAGAGAAGTTCCCTGTGTGGCGATTTACACCACTGGCAATAATCTGTGCCACAGGAAGAGGCAGGGGGTCTATGACTTTTATCTGAAGAAAAACGGAAAATGATAATTTGGTAACAATATCAATACTTACAAATGTTGTCAAAGATTTAGACGTTCAAGTCGGCTGTTTAAGTCTATACCTGTTTTGGAGCAGAGGGAGTGGGGGTGCTTCTTGGGGTTTTCCATGACTCAGGCGACACCCAGGCCGCCTGATTTGGGCCTCGGTGGGAATGAATGGGGGGGTGGGCGGTCGGATGCGCTCCTGGTGGCTGAGCGACGGCAGGATGTGTTGGGAATGAATGTGAGGCTGCACGGGAGCTCAAGTTTTGAGGGACAGTAGGATTACGGTGCCCTGACCCGGGTCCTTTTTGTGCAAGTCTCTCTGCCCTCCTCGCTAAAGCCCGCTGCCGGTTCTCCTCCATCCGCCTCTGCTGCTCTGCTGTTAAAGATCCCGACATCACTGATGTCAAATGTCCAACGCTATCTCCGATTATCGTACTCCAGACGCGGATAGAATTCAATAAAGAGGTTGGCTAGTTAGCAACTATCTTAATTTAGCTACACTCTGCATTACATGAATACCCTGCTGCGTAGCAATCAATCCTCATCGTTAATTTGCGAGCTAAAGTGAAAAAATAATGATTGCAACGAAATAATCTGAATAGATCCCTTCTACTAAGCCAGGTAACGTTGACCAGCTCGCTATTTTAAGTACAATACGATATTTGAAGTGAACGTTAGCAATCTAGCTAGCAAGCTGGTGTCCAAATGTGACATAAGTTCAGGACAATATTAAAATAGCTAGCTACCTAAAACTCAAAACGCTCTCCGTACCTTAGGTTCTACGCATCAGCGGTACTGGTTATCAATGAAAATGCTCAGAGATCTGTATGCTGTATGCTCTAAGAACATATTAACAGGCTCATTACTGGACATCAAGTTTCCGCCACAGGCAGTCTACACAGGAAAGGGCGGGACATAAAATCGGTTACGTCTAATGATTGACATTATCCGCTTCCAATATAACCACGATATCCCATTCAACAAAGTTTATTTGTAACCAGCAGTGTTTGTTAAAAAAAATGGCAAGCACGCTGTTACCATCTGCACTTGACCAAAGGTGTGTAGCCCTAAAATAAACATGAATGTATTATCCAGTGAGAATATAGCACTACATTTTTTCCTAAAGTCAGTTTGAATCTGACTAACTTGTACAACAAACTACAAAAAACGATTATACATACAAAGTTAATACAAACGTTTTCCACTGTAAATGTACACAGAAGAAACAAAAACGTGATGTTAAATTGGTCTGCAAATGGGTTTCCGCCATTCTCTGAAGTATCGTCATCATAAACAACATTCATTTCAAATGAGTCCACAGGGAGAATGAAAGAGACCTGTGCTGGGAGAGAGGAGGCTAGTTGGGGGAAACGTTTCGTTGTTAACTATTTGCTCTCTATTTGTACTCTGTTTAGCAGGGATGGACAGTATTCCACAGGAGCTAATCTGATATATGAAGTCCAATATAATAAATTATGTTGCTGCTGCTGTATTGATCATAGGTCATGAAGAACAGAAAACATGGGTATAAGTGTGGGAATGGGCCTTGTCATATGACAGATCGCATCAACAGCCAAGCAATTTGAATGATCTCTTAGTTCAACTAAACTAGCTATACAGGAACGGGAGGACACCATGTTTCAGGTCTTTTTAATTTACTGCTGATTGAAACTTCCTGCAACTCAGTGTGGGCAGATATACAATAAAAGATTAAAGATGAGCAAAATAAAGCTGTATAAAATAAACAATACATGTAATGAGCTTTATTGTATGCTCAAAAAATTGGGAAATTGTATTATTTTATACTAATACTAATTAGCTTGCTTCTGGACCAAGGAGGTAAACACATTATTCGAAATCAGGTGGTGTAGTATGTGGTTGGAGCAAATACCTGCAGACACTGCGGACCTCGAGGCCTGGATTTGAATACCCCCGCTGTAGGGGATAGGTGGACCTGATTGCATTGATAACAGGTGGTGCCAATTAACAACAGAGCAAGCAATGCACACTGATGCAAATACTAGAAAACACAGCAATGTGATCTCATCTTTTTGGAGGTACTGGAACATGTTTAGACACACATGTTACTTATATACAGTGCCTTGCAAAAGTACCCTTGCAGAACTTTCAGTTTGTTGCTTTCAAGCTTTTAGTTTTGACACTTTAATTTAGGAACTAATATCTTTTATAAATACAACCTATTACACACATTTGTAAAAAAAGTATATAGATATGTCAAATCAAATTCAAATGTTAAAATGTTGGTTGCAAAAGTAGTCGAACCCTGTGCTCTGGCAGCTGTAAATTAATGCAGGTGTCTCATATTTATTATATGAGACAAACACAGGGTCAAGGAGCTGAAGCATTGGACCAAACTGGCCAGACTCCATCATAAGAACAAGGTGGGTGAAAAGTTCACCACTGGCAATGCAAGGGAGGCGTGGCAAGGACTCAACACCATGATGGGCAGAGCCCAGATGCCAGCTCAGATTAAGTGCTCTGACCCCACCTCCTTTGCAGAGAAATTGAACTCTTTATGCCAGGTTCAACAGGACCAACCCCCAGGATGACTGGGCCCCCACCCACCCCAGTCTCCATGCATCATAGTGGAAAGGTGGAAGGTGACATCCATCCTGCCAAGAGCCAACCCTCAGAAAGCCCCTGGGCCCAAAGGGTTAAAAGGCAGGGTGCTCAAGGACTGTGCCACCGAGCTGGGAGACATGCTAACACAGCTATTTCACCTGTTTTTAGACTCTGGCTTTGTCCCCCAGGCGTGGAAGGAGTCCTCCATCGCCCCTGTGCCCAAGAAACCACAAGCTAAGACCATGAATGAATTCAGGCCTGTGGCACTAACATCTGTGCTTTGCAAGTGCATGGAGAATTAGCAGACGCAATGCCTAAAATATTAAAATATATATTATCCAGAGCAACTTACAAAAAGTGCATTTATACATGGTCAGATTAGTCATGGTTAGTGAAAGAGATCAGTACAATAATACAGCAATAGACATCATTGTTGGTAGCTGCACACCGTACCTATAACACAGGGAAATAACATTTGCACATATTCTCATAGCATGCAGTCCTAGCAGCAGGATTTAATGCAAGAACACTGGTATGAATATTTGATCTCTTCATACAGTTTTTTTAAGCCCTGGGGTATAACCAAGCCTTTAATCCTACTGCTCTGGCACTGTAGACCAGCAACAGTGCATCATTGTCAAAATCATCTCATATACGCATCCACCTCACCAATTTGTGTTCAGAGTCATAAACCAATTACAGGAAGCAGAAATGTTGTCATTCTGGAGATCATTTTAATGGCCCATCCATCCTTTTGTCTTTGTGTTTCTGGAATATTTCAAAGGTGGGCTCTAGACCATAATGAGAATTAAGTTCTTAAGAGATCTTCCTCCTGCAGCCTGTACAATGAGCAGTACAATGAGTACATAATAAAGCTCTGTTTGTGATGGATTTTTGCATACCACAAACAGGACTATTAAAGCCCTTTATTAAGTTACATCTCTTCTAGACACAGTTCACGCAGTAGCAATTACTTGCTTGAGAAAATAAATAATGGCTTTCTCTCTTCCTCCCTTACACCGAAGAGAATGTTCTTTGTGGTGATTATTAATTGCTCAAATTAACTATGGTGTGGTGCTTTTCTCGCCATTAGTTTTAACCTTTATTTTTATTTTTATGAGATACGCCTAAAATTACATTTAAGTTCGCTTATTGATATTTCAAGCATTACATTTTTAAATTTTTACATTTTAAGCATTTAGCAGACGCTCTTATCCAGAGCGACTTACAAGATGTGCATTAATACAAGGTAAGAACAATCATAGTTAGCGCACAAGATCAGTGCAGTAAAACAGCAATAGACATCATTGCAGGCATCTGCGTATCATACCTGTAACACTGGGAAAGAAAAGGTTAGTGGGTTTTTTGAAAATTTGTTTCTGATTTTATCCCATTTTTCTCCCAATTTGGTAGCCAATTAGACCCGCTATTTTTACGTCAATCCCCCCCTAGTAATGTGAGTTCGCTGCCGTAGTCCTGCGACCGGTAGTGACGAAGCGAAGTGACGCCTCTTGAGAGACGGCACCCGCAGGCCGTCGACCGTAACCCGGTACTACAGGGCCACTCTACGCAGCGAACGTCACGTCGGCTCCCCTCCCCCTCCCTGGGGCGGACAGCCAATCGCCGCCCCCTGGTGGCACTCCCGGCCAGAGCCGACACTTGGCGAGACGGGGAATTGAACCCCGGTCTCCGTGGCCAGCGTCGGACGTTGTAACCACTGGACCACGCGGGAGGCCAGGGTTTTTTTTGTTTTGTTTTGTTTTTGTTTTGTTTTTTTAAATGGTGTAGAACAAGTAAACAGTGGTGACGACAGATTGACTAGATGGACAGTGTTCAGTGGTAGTGGAGTCTGAAGAGGTGGGTTTTGAGTCTCTTGCGGAAGATTGGAAGTGATTGCGCAGTCCTGACCGATTGCGGGAGGTCGTTCCACCAGCGAGGGACTAGGACAGAGAAGAGGCGAGACGGCTGCCAGGCGCCCGGAGGGATGGGGCAGTCAGTTTGCCAGCGGAGGTGGATCGGAGGGGTCTGGGCGGGGTGTAGGGAGTGATGA
This sequence comes from Aldrovandia affinis, assembly GCA_029706075.1. NCBI lineage: Eukaryota > Metazoa > Chordata > Actinopteri > Notacanthiformes > Halosauridae > Aldrovandia > Aldrovandia affinis. Next base: position 1,049,143 of record JAINUG010000259.1, on the reverse strand, counting down.
GTGACTGGAGGTATGGGGGAGCAGTACCTCTGGCCGCTTGAAAAGCAAGCACCAGTGACTTGAATCTGATGCGTGCTGCGATGGGGAGCCAGTGCAGAGAGGAGAGTAGAGGGGTGACGTGGGTGAACTTCGGCTGGTTGAACACCAGGCGAGCAGCAGCGTTCTGGACTAGTTGCAGTGGCTTGATGGCACAGGCCGGAAGGCCTGCCAGCAAGGAATTGCAGTAGTCCAGATGTGAGATCACCAGGGCCTGGACCAGGAGTTGAGTGGCCTCTTGGGTGAGGAACGGTCAGATCCTCAGGATGTTATGGAGGGAGTAACGGCAGGTCCGAGTGATCGCTGCAATATGGCTCGAGAAGCACAGCTGGTTGTCCAGGGTTACCCCTAGACTCCTGGCAGACTGGGACGGAGACACTATGGAGCCTTCCACGGTGATTGAAGCATCAATCATCGGGGAGCCCTTCGCTGGGAGGAAGAGCAGCTCTGTCTTCCCCAGGTTCAGCTTCAGGTGGTGGGTGGACATCCATGCGGAGATGTCAGCCAGGCATGCAGAGATCTGTGCCGGGACCTGGGTATCAGATGGAGGGAAGGAGAGAAAGAGTTGAGTGTCATCAGCATAACAGTGATAGGAAAAACCATGAGCAGATATAACAGAGCCAAGTGACTTAGTGTACAGAGAAAATAGGACAGGGCCTAGCACCGAGCCCTGCGGGACACCGGTAGAGAGGGTGCGGGAAGAGGAGAGGGATCCTCTCCAGGCTACCTGGTAGGACCGGTCAGCCAGGTAGGACTCAAACCATGTCAACGCAGATCCAGAGATTCCCATCTCGACGAGAGATGAGAGCAGGATCCGGTGGTCCACGGTGTCGAATGCCGCCGACAGTTCGAGGAGGAGGAGGACGGAGCTAAGGGATCGGGACTTAGCAACGTGAAGAGCCTCAGTGACCGCAAGGAGAGCAGTCTCTGTGGAGTGGCCTGCTCTGAACCCAGATTGGTTAGGATCAAGCAGGTCGTTCTGTGAGAGATGAGCACACAGTTGATTATAGACAGCCCGCTCTAACGTTTTGGAGAGGAATGGGAGGAGAGAGACAGGTCGGTAGTTAGAGATGACAGCAGGATTCAGAGAGGGTTTTTTTTGAGGAGGGGGACAACCTGAGTGCATTTGAGGGAGGAGGGGACAGAGCCAGAGGAAAGAGAGGAGTTAATGACATTGGAGACAAAGGGGAGGATGTCCGTAGCAATGGTGTGAGGGTGGTTAGTGATTGGTGCCACTCGCAGAACCCCGGGGAATCTATAAGTTAGGCTGTACTGCCCTACAGTCTAACCACTAACTCTGAAGATCAGAGAAATAGAGAAACAATAACAAACAGGGGGAAACAGAAATAATCACCCAACGGATGACCAAGTGCCACAAAGACACAAACGAACAAAATAAACCAAAGACAACCGAGTTGTCCGAACAAAATAATAAACGGCTAGAAGAGCCAAATAAATAACGAAAATGAAAACCCAAAACACAGTCTTGTTTGACTGCTAGAAAGAAACCAAACTGAATGCCTACAGGTAGATAGGTTTCTAAATAAGGTTTCATAAAATAAGTCCTACATTTGATAAAGGGATACTTGGAAGGAGATAAATTCTTTATCTAAATAAGTATCTAACGAAAACACGTCTTTAAAAAGACACGTTCAACCGTACCGGCTAAATCGTAAAAATGGCTTACGATTTCGCGTTTGAACGAAGCCAGGTGCAGGTATTTATAGGGGGATGATAAATGATTAAGTTCAGGTGTGAACCCTCCAAGGAAGGCACAACACTGCCATCTGGTGGTGGTTCAGGGGAACAACCGTGACAACTGGACTGGAAGAGGGGGGAAGGAATGGGATCAAGAGGGCAGGTGGTGGGACGGTGGGAGAGAACAAGTTGAAGGATGTCCGAGTCAGGGAGGGGTGAGAAGGAGGACAGAAGAGTGGGAGGTTTAGGTAGCGGGATGGGAGAGGGAGAGGTTGGGGGGAAGGAGTTGCGAATGACATCAACCTTCTCGTGAAAGAAGGATGAGAAGTCATCGGCGGTTATAGAGGAGGGGGGTGGGGGTGGAAGAGGGGTGAGGAGAGAGGAAAATGTAGCATAGAGTTTACGTGGGTTGGAAACAGAAGATTGAATCTTAGAAAGGAAAAATGCAGACTTAGCAGAGGAGAGGTTAGTTGGAAAGGAAGCCAGGAGTGTGTGGAAGTCAGACAGAGCTACAGGGGATTTGGATTTTCTCCATTTCCTTTCTGCCGCACGCAGCTTCAGTCGGTTAGCCCGAATGGAATCGGTTAGCCAGGGGCCGGGGGGTTGGAGACGAGCGGGTTTAGCGGATAGAGGACAGAGTAAGTCAAAGGAGGAGGAGAGAGAGGAAAGTAGGGTGGATGATGCTACCTCAGCAGGTAGGGGAAGATAGGACAGTAGCTGACAGGGCAGCGGGGGAGAGAGAGCGGAGTTTGCGACGGACAGGGACAGTAGAAACAGGTGAAGATGGTTTAGGCACAGAGGGGAGGGGGAGGGAGAAAGACAGAAAGCAATGGTCAGACACATGTAGAGGCGATACCGTAATGTTGGGTGAGGCACAGTTCCTGGTGAAGACCAGGTCCAGTTGCTTACCGGCCTTGTGGGTGGATGGGGATTCAGCCATGGTGAAGTCAAAGGACTGAAGCAGGGGGAGGAATGCAGAGGTCTGGGAGGTCTCTAGCTGCAGGTTGAAGTCCCCGAGGAGTAAGACGGGGGTGCCATCCTCAGGGAAGGCACTGAGTAGGGCATCCATCTCGTCTAGGAAACTCCCCAGTGGACCTGGAGGGCGATAAAGAACAATGATGTGCAGTTTACATGGAACAGTGACAGTGACAGCATGAAATTCAAAGGAGGAGGGTGAGAAGTGAGGAAGAGGAACAATACCAAATCTCCACAGGGGGGAGATGAGTATACCTGTCCCTCCACCTCTACCTGAGGGTCGTGGAGTGTGGGAGAAATTGTAGGCGGCAGAGAGAGCAGCAGGGGTGGCCGTGTTCTGCGGAGTGATCCAGGTCTCCGTAAGTGCCAGGAACTGCAGGGAGAGTAGTGAGGCCTGGGCCGAGATGAAATCGGCCTTCCGGACAGCGGACTGGCAGTTCCATAGCCCGCCTGCTACCACCACGTCAACACCGGGAGATCTAGGAGGGTGGATGAGATTGGACAGATTACGGGTGTGGGTAGAATCTCTCCTTCTAGGCAATCTAGAAGAGGAGACATGGACTGGGATAGGGAGGTAGCATGTAGTGTTAGATGCAGAGGAAGTAGAACAGGGAGATACAAAACTATGATACTTACCTTGCGGCGAGCACTCCCTAGCTGGCCCCCCTCGGTGGACTCCTGCAGGTAGACTCCTTTGTCTTTGTCTGCCGAGTCTTCGTTCGGTGAGGCTAGGAAGGTGAGGCTGCAGCGAAAAGCTGCCACTATCCACAACTATGGCTGTTAATATAGCCGAGTGATGCTAGGCACTAAGTGGCGAGTGCCACCTGACAACAATAGACACTAATTGACAACTGTTAACTTGTGTTAAGGTGTTCACTGCCTACTTCAGTTCGCTGCTTTCACTACTCCGTGCTTCAGTGTCTATTCATTTGGCGTTGAAGCCGGTACGGTGTCAGTCCTAAAATTTTTATTTTTTTAAAGAAAGTATTTACAAAAGTATTTCACTTTAGCTTTCTCACCACTTCTATGGAAGTCTAGCTTTTATTATTTTGTTTGGTCTGTGTTTCGGGGTTACTTACCGGCAGACCCAGGGCACTTATTTTCGCTGTTCGTTTTCCTAAGCTGCGTCTTAGGCATCTGGGTTCTATTCCAGCTTTGTTTTTTTGTTTGTGTTGCGACTCAAATTATTTTCTTTCTTTTTTCCTCTGCGTGTGGTGTTGGGCTACACGCTAGAATTTTCTGTTTGGTTTTACTATCGTTCGGTACCGTTCGCGAACCGCTTTTATTCGCCATTTTTAGGGGTAGTTATTATAATTATTATTTTGTCTTACACTGGAAGTTTTGTTTTATTTTCTGTAGCAATTCTCGCGGGTTAACGCCCCTTGCTCCCTATTGTGTTTTAGTGACATCCTGATTGTTCAGGAGTGTTTCTGATCCTTATTCTCCATTGGTTGCACTTGGGCCTCACCCCTACAAGCCCTCAAAGTACACTGAAGCCAATATGCAGGCACCAGCGACCACCCAGGTTTTGGACCAGGTATTGGCTACACAGCAGGCAGCCTTAACATCTCATGCGGAGGGCATTCACGCCCTTCAGATTCAACAACAGGCTGTTTTAGAACAACAGGGGGAAATGGTTGCTCAGTTGCGTAGCCAGGGTGACTGTCTGCGCGAATTAGCAGACAATCTCTGTCGTATGACGTTAGGTGCACAACCACCAGTCCTTATGAATCCTCCTCCTCCTCAACTTGATCGTCTCACCATTAAAGAGCCCAAGCTCCAATTGACCCTCAGGTATGATGGGGAATCTGGAAAGTGTAGGGGGTTCCTCTCCCAGTGTTTAATTTTTTTTAAGGCACAGCCCTCACGCTTTTCAACACATGATTCCCGGGTGGCATTTATTCTGTCTCTGCTAACTGGGACTGCTCTCGCTTGGGCCAACCCCCTGATTAGGTCTAATTCCGCCCTGATGAATAATGTGGATAAACTTATGAAGGAGATGGCATTGGTGTTTGACCACGATATCTCCGGTCAGGAGGCAGCCATGAGGCTAACCCGTCTTCGCCAGGGTACTGATACAGTGGCCGGGTTCTCAATAACATTTCGATCACTGGCAGGGGAGACAGGGTGGTCAGAGGGTCCTTTGTCCACACTGTTCCTCAATGCACTGTCTGACCCGGTTAAAGACGCCCTGTCTGTGCTCGAACCCCCTACCTCTTTTGATGCTCTGGTTTCCACTGCTATCCGTATAGACAACCGTATCAGAGAGAGGGAAAGAGAGCGAGGTCAGAGGAGGGAGCGCTTTTACGTTCCGACCCCTCCCTCCACCCGCTCGTCCTTTCACAGAGAGGAACCCATGCAGGTGGACAGCTCGACTCTGCGTGAGTCTCCGCGGGGCACGACCCGTGATGAAAGCTGTCGCTACTGTAAGCGCTGGGGGCACAGTAGGGACAATTGCCCGAGGTTGTCGGGAAACCGCACGTCTCGCTAGTTGGACGGAAGCCACTAGCGAGACCTACCACCACAGGCTTCCGAACCCTCTTACCCGTCCGTTTATTGTGGGGCCAGCACTCCATTACAGTGGACGCATTCCTTGACTCTGGAGCTGTAGAGTGTTTCGCGGACTAGTTTCCTAGTGGGCTAGGAAAATGAATTTACCCGTTCACTCATTATCCCATTCCCGTTTAATTACGGGTCTCGATGGTCGTCCATTAGGTACAGGGGTGGTTAAAGAGACCACTGGTCGAATAGATATGCGGGTGTCTCACCAGGGGCACTGGGAACGCATTAGGTTATTTTTAGTAGACTCCCCTGCCTTCCCTCTCGTTTTAGGCCATTCATGGTTAGTCCGACACACGCCGCAGGTTAAATGGGGTAATGGTCATAACATCATTCTGCGGTGGGGTCCTCAGTGTTCTTCACATTGTCGATTGGCGTCCACCCTTTACGGGTGGTAGGGGATGTATCACAGAGACCAAGTCTGACAGCGATGAGGGGGAGGAGGAATATTCTGTGGGTTCAGGAGGATCATCTCCCTCTGAGGTAGGACAGGAGAGTTTGGCCTGGGACTGATGGGGACAACCTCTGGGATGAGACCTCCATAGGACTTTGATGACGAGTTCTCCATAAGTGCAGCTGCGGGTTTAGTAGGGGCACCCGATTTCCCCTTACCCACTAACGTGCCAGCCAAATACGTTGACTTAGCCAAGGTTTTCAGCAAGCAGCGGGCCATTACCTTGCCGCCCCATCGTTTCTATGATTGTGCGATCGACCTGTACCCGGGCACTATCCCACCTAGGGGTTCATTCTACTCCCTATCGGCTCCCGAGAGCGCTGCCATGAAGGAGTATGTTGAGGAGGCATTGGCTAACGGGCTCATTAGGCCCTCGACTAACGGTTGGTGCAGGTTTTTTCTTTGTCCAGAAGAAGGATGGGTGATTAAGGCCTTGCATTGATTATAGAGATCTTAATACTGTCACTGTTAAAAACCGCTACCCTCTACCTCTAATGACCTCTGCATTTGAACGTCTCCAGGGAGCGAAGGTGTTTTCCAAACCCGACCTTCGTAACGCCTATAATTTAGTGCGTATGCGTAAGGGAGATGAATGGAAAACAGCCTTTAATACTCATAGTGGGCACTATGAGTACTTAGTGATGCCATTTGGGCTCACTAACGCCCCCTCGGTGTTTCAGGCGTTCGTCAATGACGTGCTCAGAGAGATGTTAGAGAGATTTGTTGATTTAGATGATATTCAGTTTTTTTCTAACAGCTTGACTGAGCACGTTACACACGTTCGGCAGGTTTTAAAGGCTCTGCTCAGGGCGCAATTGTTTGTCAAGGCGGAGAAGTGCGTTTTTCATGCTCCCTTTGTGTCGTTTTTAGGGTTCATTGTGGCTGAGGGGAAGGTCCAAATGGACCCAGAAAAGGTCTCGGTGGTGATGCGCTGGCCCACCCCGCGGTCCATTAAGGACATTCAGCGTTTTTTAGGGTTCGCAAACTTTTATCGGCGATTTATTCGCAATTTTAGTGCGCTCGCAGCCCCCATCACTGCATTGACCAAAAAAGCAGCATCCTCACGGTTCCAGTGGAATCCGCGAGCGTAGGCCACATTTGCGGAACTTAAGAGACAGTTCAGCTCCGAGCCCATCTTGGTTACTCCCAACCCATCGCTCCCATTTGTGGTAGAGGTTGATGCTTCTGAGGTGGGGGTAGGGGCTACTTTGTCTCAACACACACCCCAGGATCAGAAGCTCCATCCATGTGCCTATTTCTCTCGGGCCCTGACACCGGCAGAGAAGAATTATGATATAGAAGACCGGGAGCTCCTAGCGGTTAAATTAGCGTTAGAGGAATGGTGTCATTGGTTGGAGGGGGCCGAACACCCTTTCACCATCTGGACGGATCACAAGAATCTCCAGTATGTCCAGACGGCTAAAAGGCACAATTCGCGTCAGGCCCGTTGGGCTCTGTTCTTCACCCGTTTAAATTTTTTATTAACATACCGCCCTGGGTCGAAGAACGTTAAGCCTGATGCCCTCTCTCGGGTTTTCGACCGTTCCGACGATGATCGCCCACCGGAACCCATCATTCCTGCAGGCCGGATCATGGCCCCGGTCATGTGGCAGATTGAGGGTGTTGTGCGTAAGGCCCAACAATTGGAGCCGGATCCGGTGGGTGGTTTTCCTGGTCGTCTTTTTGTTCTGGCTAGAGTCAGATCACAGGTCCTCCAGTGGGGACATGCTTCGCGTCTCACGGGTCATCCAGGGGTCCATAGGACTAAAGACTTTGTGGCGAGGCGCTTTTGGTGGCCTGCGATAGAGAGCGATGTTTGGGAGTTTGTTGCCGCTTGCCCAGTTTGTGCTCGGAGTAAGGACTCCCACCTTCCATCTTCCGGACTCTTACATCCTCTCCCCATTCCCAGTCGGCCATGGAATCACATTGCCTTGGACTTCATCACCGGGCTGCCACCTTCAGAAGGCAATATGGCCATTTTAGTGGTCGTTGACCGCTTTTCTAAGGCAGGCCATTTTATCCCCCTGCCTAAACTGCCCTCGGTGCCGGAGACGGCACGGCTTATCATAAACCACGTTTTCCGACTGCATGGTTTACCCATGGACGTGGTATCGGATCGAGGTCCTCAGACAATTAGCTAGATGTACAGAATTCCGTGGTAGTGAAGTCTGAAAAGGTGGGTTTTGAGTCTCTTGCAGAAGATTGCAAGTGATGACAGAGAAGAGACGAGACCACGAGGAACAGCTGCCAGGCGCTCGTAGGGATGGGACAGTCAGTTTGCCAGAGGAGGTGGAGCAGAGGGGTCTGGCTGGGGTGTAGGGAGTGATGAATGACTGGAGGTATGGAGGAGCAGTACCTCTAGCTGCTTGAAAAGCAAGCATCAGTGATTTGAATCTGATGCGTGCTGCGATGGGGAGCCAGTGCAGAGAGGAGAGTAGAGGGGTGACGTAGGTGAACTTCGGCTGATTGAACACTAGACGTGCGACAGCATTCTGGACTAGTTGCAGTGGCTTGATGGCACAGTGCCAGCAAGGAATTGCAGTAGTCCAGACGTGAGATCACCAGGGCCTGGACCAGGAGTTGTGTGGATTCTTGGGTGAGGAACAGTCGGATCGTCCGGATGTTGTGGAGGGAGAATCGGCAGGTCCAAGTGATCACTGCAATGTAGCCCGAGAAGCACAGCTGGTTGTCCAGGGTCACTCCAAGACTCCTGGCAGACTGGGATGGAGACACTATGGAGCCTTCCACTGTGATTCATCAGGGAGCCCTTCACTGGGAGGAAGAGCAGCTCTGTCTTGCCCAGGTTCAGCTTCAGGTGGTGGGTGGACATCCAGGCAGAGATGTCGGCCAGGCATGCAGAGATCCGTGCCGGGACCTGAGTCTCAGATGGAGAGAAGGAGAGAAAGAGTTGAGTGTCATCGGCATAACAGTGATGAGAAAAACCGTGAAGAGAATCAAGTGACTTAGTGTACAGGGAGAATAGGATGGGGCCTAGCCTCGAGCCCTGCGGGACTCTGGTAGAGAGGGTGTAGGGAGAGGAGAGGGATCCTCTCCAGGCCACCTGGCAGGATCGGTCAGCCAGGTAGGACTTGAACCATGTCAATGCAGATCCAGAGATTCCCATCTCAACGAGAGATGAGAGCAGGATCTGGTGGTCCACGGTGTTGAATGCAGCTGACAGGTCGAGGAGGAGGAGGACGGAGTTAAGGGATTGGGACTTAGCCACGTGAAGAGCCTCAGTGGCCGCAAGGAGAGCAGTCTCTGTGGAGTGGCCTGCCTTCAACCCAGATTGTTTAGGATCAAGAAAGTCATTCTGTAGGAGATGCCTTATTTGTGTTAGGTTTTTCTAGTTTTTCGAGTACTTCTAGTATGTTATCAACTCCTCTCTTTCCTCTGGCTCTGTCCCCTCTTCCCTCAAATGTGCCAGACATGAGCGCATTTGAGGGAAGAGGGGATAGAGCCAGAGGAAAGAGAGGAGTTGATAACATACTAGAAGTACTCGAAAAACTAGAAAAACCTAACACAAATAAGGCAGCAGGCTCTGATGGCATATATCCTAGAGTATTCAAAGAACTTGATGAGATTATATATAAACCATTGTGTTACAACCGGCTCAAGGCTGAAACATGAAACTAGGAAGACAAGTCGAGGTTGGAGTAATAACAAATTTATTCCATATTGGTTTACAATAAATGTCACAAAAGACGCGGCTTTCCACATCATTCACTCAAGCGTGGAACTGCAGCTGTCCCCAATCGACCACAATTAGGTGGGTGGGAGTGGACTACTCCACCACCCCACTCCACCAGCCATTTCCCACACTGCAGAAACAGAAAAAGGAGAACGAACAAGCAGAAGGGGCAGAGAGCCGTCACAATTGACAGATATATATATATATGTATTTTTTTTTTTTTCCAGTTTTTCTCCCAATTTGGTTGCCAATTAAACCCTCTATTTATTTCAATTCCCCACCCCCACAAGTCCGTCGCCCGTCCTCCGGGAGCGAGACACATTCCTGGCCGAGTGTTCCCGCCTCTTCCGAGTCGGGAATTCTTCCATGGACTCCTTAACCTTCTCCTCGATGGACTCGTGCCGGCTCTCCCTCTGCCCTCCCCCGGAGGCGGACAGCCAAATGCCGCCTCCAATCGGGCTGACGACCAGGGCCGGTCTGGTAGAGACGTGGGTTTCGATCCGCGTCCCTGACGGGCAGCGCGCACCACGCTTCGTTAGACCGATACGCCATCCGCCAGCCACAATTGACAGATATATGCAATCCATAAACACTGGAGAAATACCAGATGACTGGAAGCAGGGTAGTATAATTCCAATATATAAGAATGGGGACCATACTGACCCAGGAAACTATAGGCTTGTCAGTTTAACCTCCATCGTATGTAAAATACTGGAATGTATCATTAGGGATAAGTTTGAATCATTCTTGAAAAATAATAGTATTTTAAGGGAAAGCCAACATGGTTTTTTTATGGGGAGGTCATGCCTAACAAACATCCTGGACTTCTTTGAGGAAGGTGTTTTGACTTGAACCAGGTTTATATTTTATATTTGGACCTTCAAAAGGCATTTGACAACGTATCACATGAGAGGCTCATTGTCAAAATGAATTCAGTAGGAATGACTTATTTCAAAGTGGGATCATAATTGGCTGCAAGGGCGAAAACAAAGAGTAACAGTAGGAGGGGTTGTATCTAACCTAGGGGCTATGGACAATGGAGACTCGCAGGGATCGGTGCTGGGACCTCTGCTCTTCTTTATTTACATAAATAATCTTGATAGGGATGTTAGTAGCAAAATAGTTACATTTGCAGATGATAGTAGGTGTTCAATTCGAAATAGACTTAGGAATTTTAGTTGATCAAAGTCTATCTGCATCTAAGCAGTTTGCCAACAGGATGCTGGGATACATAGCAAAAAGTATTGAGTATAAATCCATCCATCCATCCATCCATTATCTAAGCCGCTTATTCCTGGTCAGGGTCGCGGGGGCTGGAGCCTATCCCAGCATGCGTTCCGGGCGAGAGGCAGGAATACACCCTGGACAGGTCGCCAATCCATCGCAGGGCACACACACCATTCACTCACACACTCATACCTACGGGCAATTTAGACTCTCCAATTAGCCTAACGTGCATGTCTTTGGACTGTGGGAAGAAACCGGAGTACCCGGAGGAAACCCACGCGGACACGGGGAGAACATGCAAACTCCGCACAGAAAGGCCCCCGGCCTGGATTCGAACCCGAGACCTTCTTGCTGTGAGGCGACAGCGCTATCCACTGCACCACCGTGCCGCCCTGAGTATAAATCAAAGGAAGTTATATTAATGTTATTGTGTTGACTTCAAGTCATTTCTATTGTAATTTGTTATGTTTCAGGCATTTCGTTAAATGTAACTTTTATTGTGAAAGACACTTCTCGCTGACGGACTCTTATTTTGAAACGCCCCTCTCCCGGAATGAGAGGAAGTGCCTTTGCTAGAAAGGAAGTGCTTGGTTAGAGAGAAGGTTTGTTCTAGAAGGGAGAAGACACATGTTTGTTAGCGTCCAGCTTTTATCGTTTCCATCCTCTTACAAACTCCAAGCAGGCAATGCCGTAAGTTTATAATTTAACGTTATAAAATAAGACAATGTTAAAAGAGTGTTTGATAAATGTCACGCTTGGTTTGTATTAAAGAGAAAACATTTTGTGTTATGAGTTATTACAATGAGAAAGGACAGGACAGCAATTGATATTGTTGTATTTATTTTTATTGCAGTTTTTACTCCATGTCCATGTACAAAGTGAAGAGCCTGCAGTAAATGGTCAATCTTACTACACGACTCAGTCATTTTTGGAGTGGAGTTTAGCTCGCTGTTGAGCTGAAGTACAGTACGCTTTAGTAGGAACAGCATAGTTATATAATGCCTTTGTCAGACCTCACTTAGAGTACTGTGTGCAGTTCTGGGCACCACACTACAAGAAAGATATAGAAGCTCTTGAAAAAGTTCAAGAAGGGCAACTAAATTGGTACCTGGTATGAAAGGTAAAAGTTATGAAGATAGACTTAAGGCACTCAATCTATTCAAGCTTAGCAAATAGAGACTTAGGGGGGATTTGATTGAGGTTTTGAAATCCATAAAAGGGATTAACCTAAAAGTGAACTACCAAAGATTTTTCAAGATAAGTTAGCAGAACAAGAGGCCACAGGTGGAGACTAGTTAAAGTCAAATTCTGCACAGACATCAGGGAGTTTTTCACAGTTTACACAAACATGGTTAAATATCGCTCACACTTATACCCTCACACACAACTGGTCAACTGATAAATGGGAATGCGATATTAACTACGTCTGTGTTCAGTGTGTTATTAACTACGTCTGTGTTCAGCGTGTTATTAACTATGTCTGTGTTCAGCGTGTTATTAACTACGTCTGTGTTCAGTGTGTTTTTAACTACATCTGTGTTCAGTGTGTTTTTAACTACATCTGTGTTCAGAGGGTTTGTCTTCCATGTGTGGCGGTTGGAGCAGCTGGGCAGAATTTGTGTTAAAAAGAGTAGAACTTCATTACTGAACAGGGCTGTGCCTGGATCTAGAGGAAATCACTCAGCTCTGTTTACAGAAAGTAAACCTCTTTGATCCTTGATCTGAAAGCTGATACACAAAACAGCCAATTCCCGAGTGAGCTCTGAGCCAAACTCAGAATGGAGAGTGCAGAAAGCAAGAGCAGGAAAATAAAAAATACTGAGGGTATAGTGTGTTTGACCCTTGGCTAAGGGGATAGTGTGTGTTTGACCCTTGACTGAGGGTATAGTTTGTGTTTCAGAAACATTCTGAGGCAATATACCATGCCAGATCTTGTATGCAGTTAACATAGGCTGGCAGAGAAATGGAATGGGCAATGCCATTTCTCCAGTAATGCGGTGTGTTCTGTTGGCCAGACGCAGCTGGCATGCACATGTGAGACTCAAAGGTTTAAGCACAATGCTTTTGTGTTTACCCCATCTGGAGACAAGGTTTAGCAGTAAGATTAATGTAACTATCAGTGCCACAATAAGAGAGTATGCAATACAGATCTGGTTCCAATTACTCTCAGACTTTTAAGGATCCAAACCTGATTACTGCTCTAAGTCAGCCTTTAGCTAATAGTCTCTTGTGTTCATGTACTCACACACAAATGCACACAAACACTCACTCACACACAGGCACACAAATGCACACCACTTACAAATATACACATGCACTCCACTGCCACATGCAGGCACAAATTCACACATGGATTCACACATGAACATGCACTCACAAAGAGACACATGGACTTAAGTGTACATGGACACACACACTCACACACACACACATGCACACACTCTCACAAGCACACACACACACACACACACACACACATGCACTCACACACTCCCACACACATACACTCACAAATTCACACCACCTACAAATACACACATGCACTCCACTGCCACATGCAGGCTAAAATTCACACATGGATTCACACATGAATACACATTCACTCACATAGAAACACATGGACTTAAGTCTACATGCACACACACACACACACACACACACACACACACACACACACACGCACACTCTCTCACATGCACACACTCTCCCAGGCAAGCACATATCCACGGATACATTCCTCACAAAGGTCGCAACACAATAAGACACTCACAAATGCACTCCCACACACACACAGACACTACCGGTCAAAAGTTTTAGAACACCCCCATTTTCCAGTTTTTACTGAAATCTAAGCAGTTCAAGTCCATTGAATAACCTGAAATGGTACAAAGATAAGCGGTAAACTGCCAGAGGTTAAAAAAAAGTTTAGGTTACCAAAAACTGAAAAATAATGTACATTTCAGAGGGAACAAGTAATACGTAGGTTAATGTGGGTTAACAGTCACTCTGGGCAAGTCGCCAACTCTGGATCCAGCAAGAGATCCCCAGACCATCACGCTTCCTCCTCCATGTTTGACAGTTGGTGTCTGTAGATCTGTAGCCTTCTGCTTGAATCACAGATGGCCATCATGGAGGTTAGGCTGAATATCACTGGCAATAAGCACATGATTTCAGTTTTATACAGTATATTTAGCGCTTTAGTTAATGTTAGTGCGCTAGCTAATGTCCATATGATTTTGTCAAAATACTTTTTTGTTTGTTAGTGTTTTTACTTTCTCCCAGTTTGTGAGTTTGTTCTCCTCTTTTCAGTAGTCCCTCATTTACAAGAAATCTTCAGTTTATTCAACATCTGCCTAGATAAAACATAAAATAATTGTAACATCCATTTAATCCCATTCCGGTATCACAAGGTAAGACTACACACTATCCTTCACCACTCGGACACTTCCGTCCATTTGGTGTGTGGGATCCTAAACTACTAAAACATTGTGTAAACGAATACAGCAATAATCACTTTAAATATTGTTAGTCACTATTGACAGCTTGTTCTGTTGTTATCCAGGGGATAATGGGGCTAGAACGAAGAACCCAAAAATGATAGAGGGTAATACCACCAAGCTTTGAGTTCCAAAAGAATCCACACATTTTAACCCAAATTACACATCACATGGTTTTGATTGTTTGTTAGTCAAACCAACAGCAGGCCTTTACCTAAAGCCTTAACTCATTTCCCATCTTCATTAATAAACAGTTTTTCCCTCAGATTAATTAATGGTGCATGGATCTCAGGATTGTTTTGCAAATCTGGGTCAAGCTATGTCTTTGATGGGTTTGTTTGAAGAGGATGATGGATTTTCTCCAAGCACTCCGTTTATTTATGAATATTAGGCTGTCTCTGTAGAATATGATCAGAGAAACCCACATCTTTATCCCTCTGACCATGTGTTAAAATCAAAGACACCTTCCATTATCATCCCCCAGGCATCATAACTATATCTGATGCAGGGTCAAAGGTCATGTCTTTGCTCTGTCAGAAGAACTGTATCCAGGCAACCAGGCAACATTCAGGTGGCTCCATCTCTGATTTCATTCCACACACACAGAACGCTGAGCTCACCAGCTGTATTTAATTCCTGCATGAGCTGAATTGCTGCCACGCCAGTTCTTAGATTTACAATGGGACTATCAAAGATGTATCACTAGCAGATGTTTTTTCATCATCTGTTCCTTTCTGAGCATAAAGTTAATATCTTTTTATTGGCAGAATGAGATCAATGGAAAGGGCCCAATGAGGTCTTTCCAAAAGTCACTCTCTGTTAATGGAATTTAAAACAGAAATGGGCCCTGGCTTCAGGAGAAGAAGTAAACCCACAGTAAACCCCCCCATCAATTACATTTGTGTTTATATAGCTATTTACTATATTATTTTTTTAAAACATCTCACCAGAAGGAAACATCCATGACCAACATTTCATTTTTAATCTGAATGAACACATTTAAATAATAATTTAGTTTAAGGTTACTTTAAATGTTATAAAATGTTTGGTAAAGACATTATATGCAGCCCTAGAAAGGATAGTGTTCATTCACTCCCTCACTGTCTGACTGGCTCCCCCACAGTAATGACAGTACCTTTGTTTTACCACTAGATGGCCCAATGCAAATGTAGTGAAAATGGCTGCCATGTGTTGGAGGCCAGGCAATTTTCTGGGGCAACCCTTTGGTGAGTTTAAGGTTACTTTAAATGTTATAAAATGTTTGCATTATATGCACCAGAAAGGATAGTGTTCTTCTCCTGTTCTTGTTGCATATTATTGTGTATACAATCTCATGGCCATTGCATTCAAACTTTCACAACTATCACAACAGATCCTTACATTGATCTGGCATTTGGTGGTCATAGACAGTGTTGGGGAAGCTACTCTGAGTTAGTTTTACCAGCTACCAGCTACCAATTACTTCACAATGAAAGAAACTGAACTACAGCAAAGCTACCCTCAAGAGAAATATAGTTTGGTTAACTAAAGTTACTCAGAAAATGTAGTTCAAACTACTTTGTAAAAAATGATCACATCTACATATGCAATGTAATACAAAATTGTATTATAACAAAATATAATACAAAATTAAGTCACATGACTGAAAAAAAATAACTCAACAGAGTTTATTATAAAAAATAAATTATTAATAAATTATAGAATAAAACATTTGGCTGGCAAAAATTTTTCCTGGCAACTAAACATTCTTGAAGTATATAAAGCCATCAGCTTTGTGTGTGTGTGTGTGTGTGTGTGTGTGTGTGTGTGCAGGCTTTATCTTCTGATGACTCTGAATGAGCTCCAGTCTTTCAAGCAGGATGGCTCTGGCCTGCTGATGTTATCAGTCGGGAAGCTGCTCCAGGCCTCTCGCTTTTCCTCTACTATTATCTGTCTTTTAATTCTTGAACTATATACAGCCATCAGCTTTGTGTGTGTGTGTGTGTGTTTGTATCAAATCAAATCAAATCAAATCAATTTGTATAGCGCTTTTCATAATAGAATTGTGCCTAAAGGCAACAGTGGCAAGGAAAAACTCCTTTGGTAGGGAGAAACCTTGGGAGGAACTAGACTAAAAAGGGGGGGGAGCCCATCCTCTTCTGGCCGGCACAGGGTATGTCCAAAAAAGACCATGTCATGGTCAGTCCAAGGTGGCTCAGGGCTGAAAGACTTTGCCCATCCTGAGTTAGGTAGTCAGCGGGGGGGGGGGGCTAAACCGTGTGGAGAGGGTCCAGATCCAGGAGGGTTGGCGTGGGGGTGAGGGTTGATGGGGGCAGCTCACACTTCTCGCAGGATCTAGGGCTCGGGGACAAGTGCCCCCGAGTCCGAGGCCGAGGCAGAGAAGAGAACATGCAGTCAGAAAAAAAGCAGTGCTATAGCCAGTAGCATTATGTAAGAGCAGGGGAGCACAAGCATAGGAAATATACAGATAGCCCCAACAGGTGTAAGCTATGGCAGCATACCTATTAGGAGAGAGACAGAGAAAACACGCAGCCATGAGAGAGTTCCAAACCATCCACACCTGATCAAGGATAACCAGCATAACAGTGGTGGTAACACATTGAGGAGGTGACAGTATGGAAAGTTTCTCACTCCATAAGACACTAGGTCACGGCGTTCTCCATCTCTCCACCTAGACTATGTTTGGCAGTAGGCTAGGCTGAAAAGATATGTTTTTAATCTACACTTAAAAATTGAAACTGTGTCCAAATCCCTATCATGCCTTGGTAAACCGTTCCACAACAGAGGAGCTCTAAAAGAGAAGGCTCTACCACCAGCTGTGCTTTTCAGAATTCTAGGGAGTAATAGATGGCCGGCTTCTTCTGAACGAACCAGTCGTGTCGGCTTATAGGGGGCAATCATTTCGGTCCGATATAAAGGTGCAAGTCCGTTCACTGCTTTAAAAGTTAGAAACAGTACTTTATAATCAGCCCGATATTTAATAGGAAGCCAATGTAGTGATGCTAACACTGGAGTAATGTGCTCATACTTCTTGGATCAGAGGCCGTATTCACAAAGCATTTTAAGGGTAAAAGTTGGTCGTAACTCTGCAATTTAGGAGCAACTCCGAAAAAGAATGGGCATGTCACTCATTTTTGGGATAAGAGTATTTCACAAAGGGTTTGAGAGCTAAAAACAGCTCCTAAGTCCAGGAGAAGTTAGAAGCAGTCAAGAGGACTTCTAAGTCGCTAAAGACCTACTGACAGTGATCCGAAAATGGCTGCTGCTGGCAATCGTCCTCGCAATCGCGTAAACACTTTGGAGATATTGAATGATACAGAGCTCATAAAAAGGTACCGCCTCAATCGCGAGGGTATTATATATATAATATGATATATATTATAGCCTATATAGATACCCGCTGATTGTTTACGAGATGCAGACATGTAACCAATTGACTAGTCAGTATTCTTGGTTTCATGTTAAATCAGTGACATGTAGCCTACATTTGTATTTTAGAATCTTTATTAGAATATAATAGGGGTGCATCGGATCATTTTTCGTATCAGCAAAAAAATAAATAACGGGGACCAAAGGCGCGTTTCCACCAAAAATTGCTATTCTCAAGGAATTGAATGAATGATCATTTCAGTTTTTCAATTTAAGTTATTTCACTAAATCTTTATTCGAAAATTTCACAAAATACATTTTTAGATTCAGTACGCCTTGGGCGATTTAACTAGGGTGGTCTTATGCCTGAATTTAATAAAAAATTAAAAGATCGCTAATGTTTAAATTTTATTTAATTCGGTCGCGTTTCTAAAAACCTGCCTCCCAGAAAGGCATTTAGTATGAAAAACAAAGCAAACCAAAACATACATGGTTGTCTATCTCTTCGCTGTAATTCTGCATCGAGGGAATTGTTACTTTAAAACATAACAACGTATTTCTCTATGATGGTTCAATTTAGCTATTAATCCGCGGATCATATACGTGCCGAACTGTGGGGGTTGATCCGTACGGATCACGGATCAACTGCGATCCGTTACACCACTAGAATATAACAGGAACAGGTAGTCCTACATACCCCTTTACAGTAGCATATAATTTATTTGCTAGGTTGAAATCGTGGGCAGAGACCCATCCCCTATATCAGCCAATCGCTGTGGGCATTCTGAGTAAGCTCGTTCATGAGAAACAACGTCATCCATAACAACGACGTCAACTCTTAGCTTGGAAATTCTAGGAATTCCTTAGTATGAGTTTGTCTTTGCAGCTTTGTGAATAGGTTTTAAGGTGGGACTCCTAACTAAAAGGTTTTAGTGCAATTTAGAAGTACTCCTAGTGGTAAGATTCAATTCTTTGTGAATACGGCCCCAGGTCCTGATCAATAATAAAACCAAGGTTCTTAATCGTAAGACTTGATGTAACTATGCAATCACCTGCATTTAACTGCAGATCCAACTTGTTCCTTAATTTTTTGGGGCCCAAAACCATCTTATCTGAATTTAAAAGCAGGAAATGTACTGTCATCCAATCCTTTATATCAGTATCAGTATGTGTCACTGCAATGAAATGTATTATTTTTTGCATTGTTTATGGGTATGTTTTTGTTGAGCTATGTCCATGTGTTTGTGTGTGTGTGTGTGTGTGTGTGTGTGTGTTTGTTTGTCTGTGTGTATTTCTCATCACTCTCAGGGTATGAGGGATACATGAGGGATTCTGTCTCACTTTCAATCGTCTATCTCTCTTTCTGTCTTCCTGCCGATATCTGTATGTCTGCCTGCCTGAGTCTTCTGTCTGCCTGCCAGCTTGCCTGTCTTTTCATATGTCTGTATGTCTGTCTATCTGTCTGTCTGTCTGTCTGTCTGTCTGTTTGTCTTTGCATATGTCTGTCTATCTGTGGGTCTGTCTGCCTGCCTGCCTGTTTTGTCTAAGTATGCCTGTCTGTCTTGTCTCCCTGTTTGTGTGTGTGTGTGTGTGTGTGTGTGTGTGTGTGTGTGTGTGTGTGTGTGTGTGTGTGTATGTGTGGTAGCAGCCAGTCGGGTTAGAGGCAGGGTCAGAATCAGGGTGGGGTTAGGATCATGGTCAGGGATAGGGTTATAGTCATTGTCGGGGTCAGGGTTAGGGTCAGGATTACAGGTATTTTTTGCACCTTTTACAAACAAGGCCATAACAATGCTCTAAACAATGGGCCTGTCAGCTTAGTTGCCAGAGCAGAATCTCTTATTTACACAACACATGAGCAGCCTCTCAAAGCTCTTGTCTGACAGGCGGCTACGTTTGGCAGTGAAAATGTCCTTGCCAACACTAAAAAGCCGCTCACATGCAGCACTGGCAGGGACACCAGTGTTGAATTTTATGAAGACTCTTCTCATTTTTGGCAGAGATGCAAATGCAGTTAGCAGGGATGTATCCAGGGACTTCAGAAAGACTTCCACCTCGTCTAGTCTGTCATCTTTCTTCTTTGGGAAGAATGAAGTGATGTCGTCTTCACTTACCGGATCTTCCTCCTCATCAGCTGTTGGAGATGTTGAAGGTGTTTGCAGCCGCCTCACCTCCTCTCTCAGACCTGTCTCTGTGTCTGCCTTCTGTTCCATCAGTATGTACTCCATTCTGAACATAGGGTGGCAGGCAGTTGCCATGAGGCACTTTCTGCTCTCGAACACATAGCCAAACCTGAGAACAGATCAAATATACTTTATTAATCCAAGGAAAACTCTTGAGTATCATACAGCAGCCGATGACACTCTGCCCCCCCACTTTCAAACTAAGTTAGGTGCCCCTGGTGGTGGATCCATGTGTGTGTGTGTGCGCGCACATGTGTGTAAGTCTCACCTTTGCTTCACCCCCCCAATGAGAGCATCGACCAATGGCGTGCAATACTGGAGTTTGGATTCCCTCTTGATCTTCTGCAGTTTCTCAATGAGGGTGGCGATGGTGGGCAGCAGTACCCCATAGTAGGCCATCTTGTCCGATTGGAGGTGATCAAGGGCTTTTGCCAATGGAGCAAGCACCTGAAACACAATGTGGTATAATTATACATGATTGAAACTGATTTAACATTTAAATATAGCCAAGCATGCTCTGGAGAATACACTGCTTTTTTAACCTCAAAATCCACACATGCTGAAGGTGTATTGTATACTTGTTTTGTTTCAAAACTGCTATATCAATAACATTTACCATGACATATTCACTTTTTTCTTTATTCTTTGAAGCAAGGTAGGTCAAGCCTTCCACACACATCATCCAGGTCTCCCTCTCCTCCTGTGGTGAAACTTTTCAGTCTCTCCAGGGCGTGGTATGTGGAGTTCCAGCGCGTTGCATTTGGAATGACCAGCTGGCTTCCATGTATTTCTTGGATGATGTCCGATGCCTGTGTGCTGCGGCTCTGTTTATTCCATAGGGCTTGACACTTCCCCAGGGTTGATCTAGATCTTTTTTTGAATGGCTCTGATGTTTTTGCAGCCTGTTGTGCATCAGTAGTTGCCACAAGGTTAGGTGTGTGACTGGCACATCTCTGGTGTTGTGGTAAGTGATAAACCTCATCTCCAGGATCATTGAGGATGTACTGTCTTGCACATCTGCAAACACTTGGAAGGCCTTCACAAAGTTAGACCCATTGTCTGTGGTCGTGAGACTAACCTTGTGCTCGACTTTAAAATCTTTATGTATGTCTTCCAGCATACCAGCTAGAACATCATATATATGCCTCCCTATGATTCTACGGCAAGCAAGAGCTCCAGAATTAATCTGAAGCGTGTCATGGTCAATCCAATGAATAGTGACCAATAGTACGCCCATCAGAGAGTTAGCCTGCACGCCAAAGCGGGGTAGGGGGGAGACTCTAGAGCAGGTAGGGAGAGAGAGTTGGGTGAAGGTAGGGTGCCAGCGTAGAAAAGGGCGCGCACATGCAGGGGCGGCATCTCCAGAGATTGTGGTGTCCAACCGATTCCAGCCCTTGCAGGAAGAGGATCTGGCCCAGCCCTCTGTGAGCGGGAGGACTGTTGAGCCCCAGGGCACCCTGGCGGCCATGCCACCCAGGAAAAGGGAGTTAATTGTAGTGGGGGATTCAATTATTAGAGGTGTAGACAGTATAGTCTGTTCGCGGGAAAAGGAATCTCGCATGGCATGTTGCCTGCTTGGTGCTCAGGTTGGAGATCTCCTGGAACACGCGGACAAGCTCCTGGCCAGAGCAGGGGTGGATCCAGTGGTCATGGTCCATGTTGGAACCAATGACATAGGTAAGGGTAGGCTTGAGGTTCTGCAGGACAAATTTATAGAATTAGGAGCAAAGTTAAGGGGCAGAACCTCCACGGTGGTCTTCTCTGGAATTCTGCCAGTACCACGTGCTAGCAAAGGCAAGCAGAATTTTATATGGAGGTTTAACACGTGGCTACAAACCTGGTACAGGAAAGAGGGGTACAGGTTTATGGGGCACTGGGACTCCTTTTGGAACAGGGGTGACCTGTACAAGCGGGACGGGTTACACTTGAACCGGAGGGGTACTGATGCATTGGGCCAGCATATGCTTAGGGTAGCGGAGGAATATTTAAACTAGGGACTGGGGGGGCAGGGAGGGAAATTAGTACTAGTATTATGGATAGGGAGGTACAGACTGCCCAGATTAAAGATACCAGGGCGGAGTATACACAGACATTTTCGGACTCCAGCTCCCCTGACCTGATTAGTGTGAGAATTAGTGCTAGACTGCCACCTACTGTCCGAAGAAAAAAATCTGCTCCAGGTCGCAGACCTACTGGGGTTTGTCTAAGCCAGCGGTTCTCAAACTATGGGTCGCCAAAGGGTAATGGTGGGGTCGCCAAAAAGTAAATGTAAAAAAACAAAAACTAACCATAGGAGAACAGTTTTTCCTTCCCTGTGCCAAGCAGAGGCGTAGCGTGCGCAAATTATTTTCCTCTAGCACCGCCCCCGGTCCGCGAAATACATGAACTGGTCTCATGTTTTTTTCGCGTGTACACCCGGAATTCGGAATTCAGCCTGGGCGAAAGCCAGAAAAACAGGGGTGCCCTCAGACTGGTTTTTATTTAGACATCTAAGAAATAGATTTACAACTATGGTCAGGAAAGCCAAGTCAGATTTCTATCTTAACTCGCTACACATGAGTGCTGGAAATCCTGGCAAATTCTGGAAAACAATTAAGTCCATGAAGAAAAACTCTGTCCCGGTACTTCCGCAGCAGTTACTCTCTGTTTCAGGTCCCTTAAATGAGAAAGTGGAAATCTGTAATGCTTTTAATGATCACTTTATTAGTGCAGGACATATCTTTGATAGATTAAATCCCCTAGACATCGCGGGTTGGGTAGGTCAGCATAAACCTGTTGGGATCCGCTCATCTAGCCCTGAGCCCTCAACTACTCACCCCTGTTTCTCTCTGAAACCACTCATGGAGAGGGAAGTCGGTGTAGCTCTCAGGGAGATGGACTCTAAAAGTCTACGGGGATGACTCTCTTGACCCTAGGCTTTTAAGTTTAGGTACTTCTGTAATTACAGGACCCTGACTCACATTTTTAACCTTTCACTTAGCTTAGGAATTGTCCCAAAGATTTGGAAATCGGCTCACGTGCTTCCTCTTCATAAGGGGGGTGACGTCAAAGACATTAACAATTACCGCCCAATTTCAAAGCTCTCCTGTTTAGCCAAGATCCTGGAGTCCCTAGTTAATGGTCAAATCCAGTTTTACCTAGCTACCAATGGTATTTTAAATCCAGTTCAGTCTGGTTTTAGATCTGGTCATAGCACCATTTCAGCCTCAGCTTTGGTTATAAATTGATATTGTATGTGCACGTGACAAAGGGTTGAGCTGTGCAGCACTCTTTGTTGACCTGTCCAAAGCTTTCGACACAGTTGACCATGCACTTTTAATTTATAGACTAGGCCTGGCTGGCTTTGATCAGAAAGCATGTCAGTGGTTTACAAGCTACCTTACTAATAGATCACAATGCATTGTAGCTGACTCCATTAAATCCCCTTCCTTGGAGGTCACTAGAGGTGTTCCACAGGGTTCAATCCTTGGTCCTCTACTCTTTACTTTATACATCAACAACATTGCCTCATTTACAATTGACTGTAAGGTACATTTTTATGCTGATGATACAGTAATTTATTCATCTGCTCCTTCATTGGATGGTGCATTATCCATTTTACAGTCAGCTTTTAACTCATTTCAGTGCTCACTTCTAGAGCTGAAACTTGTTTTAAATGCGTCGAAAACAAAAGTCATGCATTTTTCAAATCACCGCTCTATGAAGGAATCTACTGATAAGATGTACACTTTAGATGGGTCTATAATTGAAAGAGTATCCTTTTATAAATACCTTGGAATTTTTATTGATGAGAAGCTGTCCTTCAAGACACATATAGATGGTCTTTGTAAAAAACTAAGAGTGAAACTTGGATTTCTCTACAGAAACAAAGCTTGTTTCTCTCTGGAAAATAGAGTGTGCTTAATTCGGTCCACATTCTTGTCAGTAATAGATTATGGTGATATTATTTATATGCATGCTTCCTCTACTACCCTCAAACAACTCGATACTGTTTACCACTCTGCACTTCGTTTCATCACAGGTGACCATTTTAGAGCGCATCATTGTGCACTTTATCGGGCAGTGGGATGGTCTTCCCTGGCCACCAGAAGAAAACAGCACCTTCTCATCTATGTTTTTAAGGGGATCTTACAAAAGCTTCCCTTTTACATGAATTCTCTTTTAACATTGCACTCAAGTTTTTATCAGTCAAGAACTCAGGATTGGATTACTCTTGAAGTCCCACGTGTCAGAACTGAGTTAGGTAAAACTGCTTTTAGCTATTATGGGCCTAGAGCTTTTAATGAGCTTCAGGAGACCTTCAAACTGGATTCGGTGGTCTCCATAGGAACTTTTAAAAATATGCTTAAGGATATAGAGTTAGTGGTATATGAGTGTTTCTAAATGTATCGTAACTATTGTAATTACTTCTATTGTAACACTAGTTCCTCTTATTATTGTTATTTTGAATGATGCTTTCATCTATTTTTATTGTCCTTGTCTTATTGTTTGTTTTTGTGTAATTTATATAATTGTTTTGTAATCAGGGCACCATTGTAAATGAGACTTGGTCTCAATGGGCTCCCCTGGCTAAATAAAGGTAAAATAAAAATAAAAATGAGCAAAAATACTTTGCAGCTAGCTACATTACAGCTCAAACTTGCTGAATAAAAACCTAATTCAATACATCATACTTTGCACATCTTGGTCTAGCAAAATAAAACGCAAAAAGAGGAACACGTCATATCCGATGAGAATATCAAAAAATCTCAGCAAAATGAAACTATATTGACTTTGCTTAATTACCTGATCTGTAACGTTACAGTAGACCTAAATCAAATCAAATCAAATCAAATCAAATTGATTTGCATAGCGCTTTTCACAATAGAATTATCACAAAACGCTTAACAGAGGGGGAACCCAGGCCTAGACCCAGGCCCGCCCCAAAAGCAAGCCTAAAGGCAACAGTGGCAAGGAAAAACTTCCTTGGTAGGGAGAAACCTTGGAAGGAACCAGACTAAAAAGGGGGGGAGCCCATCCTCTTCTGGCCGGCACAGGGTATGTCCAAAAAGACCATGTCATGGTCAGTCCAAGGTGGCTCAGGGCTGAAAGACTTTGCCCCTCCTGAGTTAGGTAGTCAGCGGGGGAACTGAGGTTGGCGTGGGGGTGAGGGTTGATGGGGGCAGCTCACACTTCTCGCAGGATCTAGGGCTCGGGGCAGGTGCCCCGAGTCAGAGGCCGAGGCAGAGAAGAGAACATGCAGTCAGAAAAAAAGCAGTGCTATAGCCAGTAGCATTATGTAAGAGCAGGGGAGCACAAGCATAGGAAATATACAGATAGCCCCAACAGGTGTAAGCTATGGCAGCATACTTATTAGGAGAGGGACAGAGAAAACACGCAGCCATGAGAGAGTTCCAAACCATCCACACCTGATCAAGGATAACCAGCATAACAGTGGTGGTAACACATTGAGGAGGTGACAGTATGGAAAGTTTCTCACTCCATAAGACACTAGGGCATGGCCTTCTCCATCTCTCCACCTAGACTATGTTTGGCAGTAGGCTAGGCTGAAAAGATATGTTTTTAATCTACACTTAAAAATTGAAACTTGAAAATTGAAACTTGAAATCAATTGACTGTGTTATGCATGTGTGTGCAACACTCTTGTTCATTTGCCACTTAGCTAACCTTAGCTTAGCTAAGTTATTCAAACTTAAATTACTGTAAGTTTGCAAAGTTTGGCTAACGTTAATACACTCACCTTTATATGTGTTCTTAGGTTTGTGTTTGACGTCTTTGTGAGGTACGGGATAAGGACCCAGACGCAGATCAGGATTTAGGCAAAAAGGATCGTTTAATTCAGGCAGGGGTCAAAACCAGAAGTCAGAGTAGCGAAGGTACAAAATCTAAATCCAAAGAGTAGTCAACAAACAATCCAAAAGTCAAAACCAAGAAATCAGAATAGGCAAACAAACAGAATCGGCAGGCAAATGCGAAGTGAAAACTTAAGGAGTGTCTTGGGAAAATGCTACAGACTCTGGCTTACTATCAATCGGCACAGGGAATGAAGATCAACGTTCTGATAAAGATTGAACATAAACACGGAACTTATATACAAGCAGGGAAGGGGAACACAATAGGAATCAGGTGTGACTGGGAGAAGAGAAGGGCAGGAATACAGGTGAAAACGATGGGATTCACTTATACAATAACGAGGGGAAACGAAAGACACGGACTGGGAATCACACAGACACATAGACAATATACGACCTGGAAGAGCAGGCAGACACGTGCACAGTTCGAAGGGGAGGAACGCATATAGAAAATCTGCGTGGAAATGAAGCGAAACGTGAGAAGCGTACAGGGGTAGGACAACGAGAGAGAGAATGATAGCGATAGATAGAAGCGTGAGATAATTAGTAATTAGTAATGTTAGTAACTTAATCTAAATCCCTAATGTTAGTAGATTAGTAGGTTTGTTAGCACTCTGCGCTGCAGGTGACTCCACCCACCCCTCACACCGCCTCTTCAGTCTCCTGCCGTCCGGGAGGAGAATGAGGAGCCTCCCGGCAAGGACAAGCAGACTGAGAGACAGTTTCATCCATCAGGCTGTCAGGAAGCTGAACTCTCTTCCAACTCTCCCCCCCCTTCCCTCCCTTCCTCCTCTGCCCCCTGCTCCCACAGACTCTGGACTATGACACCACTACGGTGAACACTCCCCCACCTGCCCCCCCCCCTGACCTGACCTCCGTCCCCCCCCCCCACATGCACAGACTATTAGCAACAGCCACTTTACCTAATACTGCTATTGCACTGTAACTGTACTTACATCCATATTTGCACAGTATTCATTTGCACCATGTACATATTTTATATTTATATTTATAACTATTTTTAGATTTAGATTTTATATTGTGTGTTTTTGTATTGTGTGTGTGTTGTTTGTTGTTTGTATTCATTTTAAACTGCACTGTGGATGAGAGAGAAAACGCAATTTCAATCCCTGTATGTCGTGTATATACAGTGATTGACAATAAAGCTGACTTTGACTTTGACTTGACTTAGTACTATATACATCTAACTAATATATACAAAGTGTTATAGAAAGAAAGAAGGAAGTAAAACGAGATAAGAAACTAAGACAGAAAAACCGAAATGTAGAATTTCCCAAAGTGCATGACAAAGACAAGGAGTGGATCTCGAACAAACAGGAACAATGACAGACGGGGAACAGAACGTGAATGAAACGAGAATGATGAATGAAAAATAAACAAAGTACAAAAACAAACTGAACAGACAGCAAAACATAACAGTCTTTTCTTTGGAGAGTGTTTGCATTTTCGGCTTGCATAGCTCACACGTGAAAACGTAGGTCTTCTCGGTGGAGCTAGTCAGCGTCATATATTTGCTTAGATAAGGCCACGGTGGTGGTTCCTCAGACATGACGCAGTGTGAGCAACGCGTTTTTGGACACAGTGGGGGAGAGCAGGGTTTGTGAGGCTGGTGATGGTTGGCATGCTGTCTGGGCATGGCTTCACAGCATTCAGGATTAGAGCAGAAAAGAGGTGGGGTTGGTCAAAGGGGTTTGAATCAAGAGAGGAGAGGCAGCGGTAAAAAATAAAAAATATAACAAATATTTTCTTTTTTAGCCAAAAGTAGTTGGTAGTTCCTGTAGTTAACTACACCTCAAAATGGCAAAAACGTTATTAACTACTAAAATCACTGTGCAAATTTGAATCTAGTTGAACTACCAGCAAACTGCTGCAAAATGTAGTGAAACTACTCCCCAACACTGGTCATGGAGATTGCAGAAAAATATTGTTTAACATTTTAAAAGTTGCTTATATTAAAATAAAGAAAAGACACCGCAACTGCTAGATTCAATGTTTCCATGTGTCCCAGCCGATTACAACTATTTTGAAATGATTGTTTTAAAACAAATTTTCCATATGTTCAATAAAAGTTGAACAGGTAGCATATAACAGGTCAAATATAATTTACCTGTTTAATACATAGTTATTATCAGCTTATTAGAAAGTTAGAAAGTTATTATCAGTTTTTAGAAAACAGGTCATGCCTTATTGTTATGCATTATGAATATTTATTACCTCCCGTTTAAGATGTGACCCTCATTTGAAAGTGCGAATTATATCAAAGTATGAATAAATGTGCGATACCCCATCTACGTGTACAGGACGGTAAACAGCTGTGCTGGACAAGGTGGTGGCGCTGTTTCTCTTTCAAACACACAGGGAGAGAGAGGCAGCCCATGCATTTCATCTTCATTCCTCCTGACTGTTATTGCCTGTCTCTGGCCCGGGCTGGTGAGGAGATGCAGATGGGCGGCTGCCCCTCCCCCACAGACATGTGGGAGAGAATGCCCAGCGGCCACCATCATCTGTAACCCTGACTTTCAGCTCTAGAGCTAGGAACCAAATTCAAACATCTGCTGCTGGTAGTAACACATTTGGAATGGGCTTTGGTCAAGGCCTGGAGCATTTACAAATACGCATACTCAATGTGTTAGGAGAAAAAACATCGGACCACTACATCATAATACATTTTATTTTTCTTGTGCCATTTTTAACTCCACGTATGACGTAATTGCATATAGAGCAATGGCTTCTTACTAGAATCAGTTTGTATAGTTTTTTGTTTGTTTGTTGAGTTTTTTTTCCCCATTCAGTTGAAAGAGGAAAGAGGTAATTCAAACCTTCCTATTTCTAACAGGGTTGAATTATAATATCTGTGACATCTGTTAAATCCATAAACCCAGTCCAAAGTACCAAAACTAAACTGATCAAGTAGTCATACCATGATAATTCAAGCTGGGTCAGAGTCCTTCTTCTAAGGGGTTACATTTTTACAGAGATCACAATGCAACATGTGGAGGGCTAGATGTGAAACAGGATTGGCATGCACAGATCATCATTGTGCTTATGGCACAGAGAGCCATTCTCCTATATCTGTCAGCATGCAGACAACAGTCAAACTAAGACAATACAAAATATCCCTGATCTAAAAACACAACTCAATTCAACTTTAATACTCATGTGTGGTTCTGTGTGGCTCACTAGGTAGAGCATGGCGCTGATAATGCTTAGGTAGTGGGTTCGATTCCCATTGGAACCACATATACTGGAAAAATGTATGCATTCACTACTGTAAGTTGCTTTGGTTAAAAGCTAAATTACATATATAACATACAGTATATGTGTATCTCAAATGATCACACAAAACTATGATACACATAATTACCAAAATAAACAAAACACCAATATAAAGTGTCTTAATAGGGCATTGGGCCACAAACCGCTAGAACAGCTGCAATGCCCCTTGGCATAGATTCTGCAAGTGTCTGGAACTATTGAAGGGATACAACACCATTCTCCCACGAGAAATTCCATCATTTGGTGTTTTGTTGATGGTGGTGGAAAAGGCTGTCTCAGGCACCACTTCAAAATCTCACATAAGTGTTCGATTGGGTTGAGATCTGGTGATGATCTGGAATATGGTTTACATAATTTTCATGCTCATCAATCCATTCGTTCATACCCTGTGGATGGGGGCATTGTCATCCTGGAAGAGACCACTCCCATCAGGATAAAAAAGCTTCACCATAGGATGAAAGTGATCACTCAGAATGACTTTGTGCTTATTGGTGTTTACCTTGCCCTCTAAGGGGTTGAGTGGACATAAACCATGCCAAAAATGCACCCCACACCATTACAGAGCAGCCAGAACCCTTAATTTACTCAAGTGTTTCATTTATTTTGGCAGTTACCTGCATGTGTTGGGGTTGGAGATGCATTACGAATATCAGTGACTGGATACTAACGGCAGCAAACTTTCTATGTGAAGCAAACCTGTAAAAGCGAAATACATTTACAGCATAGACAACTACAATCCCTAAGTGCTTTTAAGCAAGCAGCTTGCTTTCGGTTAAACCCACATACATTCCTCATAACCTTGAGTAGTTAGCTTATACAAAGTCAATACAAAGTTATTTGTTCTGATTATACAATAACGAATCTACGAAACTATAAACAGCCCCCTCCAAATGTACATAAATGCAATATATGTAAAACAAAGCAAATATCTGTATTGTACGCAAACGAGTACTAACTCTGGAATTCAATTACCGTAGCGAGAGCTTCGTGACGTCATCCTCCGCCCTCAGTTTGAGAAGTTTTCGTGCAGTCTTTCTCCCTGCGCGAGCGTCCGCCTGTGCTCCGCCTGTGCTTCGGCTGTGCTCCGGCTCTTGGATGAGAGTTGTGGATCACTCGGATCAGCTGTTTCTACATTCTCATAACGCATTTGTATTTGGGACTTTCGTATTTCTCTTTTCACTACTTTATGCACAAAATTACACGCATGTGCACAAATAAGGGACAATGATGGTCTCAAACACATATATTTTAGGGCTTTTGTCCTTCTGCTCAATATGGATAGGCTCGCAAACTCAATTGGATAGACCCAGATTTAAAGGTAAGAACATGTTTATAATACTCATGTTGTCGTCATAATGTTATTCTTGAAATAATATTTTAGGGTTTTACTTTTATGTATATGTATATATTCATATTTTTTATTAGATGAACAAATCTGCCACAAAATAAAATAGAGGATTATTTGTAGTACACTAGCATTTTTCCTGTTATTTGTATCGTTATAATGAAAAAGTCATCGTTCTTTGCAGGATTTCATATACATGCAAGTAATTGCTACAAGCACATCCATCACAGTTAATTAGTCCTGGATTTTATATGCTTATCAATACGTTTCAAATGTAATAATTTTTAGTAATAGTCATTTATTATTAATTTCTTGAACAGTATATATTCGATAAAAGGTTAAGTAGACTGAAATACAAACAATAGCCTAATGATTTGCAGATCGCTACCGGTAATCAAGTTATTAATTGGTAAAATCAGACTTCAGTTCTAGACTAGCCATGAGTCTCCATGAGGACTCGTTCATTTACATCGGCAACAACTGTTAATATATCAAGCAGGTGTGCCCGTATGCCGATATTCAGTGCATTAACCTGAATAGATACTTTGATACGTGACACGAAACACGAAACAAATGGGAATACGAATGTAGATCTTCATCTGACAAGGGCGGCGCACACTGTAAAATTCTGCTCCTATCAGTTCCTCAATCAGAGCTATGCCTAGGCTGGACGTTTTGCTTCAGTGATATGTTTCCATCACGTATTTAGCGACTAGGACTATTCCAGCCAAACTGGTAAATAGCCGTGTAGGGATTCCCATGACAAAGTATGTGCTGCTGGAAATGGCTCCACACTGTGCCTGCTGGAAAGCTACCAATGTGCTCACCCTACAGGTAAGACTCTCTCGCTGTGCTTATGATGCCATTACCCATGATGCTCCTCTCAACTGTAGCTCATAGCCATTCCTACTGCACCGTAACTCCCTCTGTGAGATAACCTGTTGTCATACACCTGGAAATCTACTTGGCATGTACAGGGGGTACAATGGAAACACCAAATGAAAATGGACTTAAAAAGTAGTCTACACATGTGTTTATTAATGTCAATACTAATTCCTAATATGTGTCTGCTATAAAATGCATTTTAAAATCAACACTTTAATAAGTGAGTTCCTAAAGCAACATGAGAGATCTGAAAGATTTTAAAAGAGGTCAAATAGTTGGTGCCCGATTTGCAGGTGTGTCAGTCTCATAAATGCCAAATTTCATCAAGAAAGAGGAACAGTGGTGACACGTCGAAGCTCACTGACAGGGATAGATGGACATCCAACAGGATAATTGCCAAAAAGCATAAAACAGCAGCCTCAAAAATGATTACAATCAACACCTCCATGTTGCAACAAAAACTGTAGACCATGACCTTCAATAAAAGTGGTATTTATGGTAGGGCCGCCATTTGAAAACCTTTTGTAACGAACGCTAATGCACAATAACACATAATTTGGTGTAATGAGCATGAAACCTGGACTTCTGAGCAGTGTAAGAAAGTAATATGGTCTGATGAGTCGTCTTTTACTCTTTTTTAAACATCTGGACTGGTTTATGTTTGGAGAAAGTCAAAGGAAGCTTTCAACCCACATGACCTGTTCCCAACTGTTAAACATGGTGGTGGATCTGTTATGGTATAGGCAGCCATCTCATGTCATTGGGTCCAATTATTACTTATTACATGGTAGAGTTATGGCCAAGGGATACAAAGCCATTTTAAGCCACCAGGTGCACCATAAAGTGCAAACATTGTTTCCTCAAGATGTTCCCATATTCCAAAAAGATAATGCCCCCATACAAACTGCTAAACAGATCCAAGAGTGGTTTTATGAACACCAGGATGAAGTCAAACCCCTTCCATGGCTTCCCCGATCACCAGACCTAAACTTAATTGAACCTTTATGAGAAGTTCTGGAATGTAGAGTGTGGAGTAGATTTCCACCGCCTTCATCTCTCAAACTGAAGGATTTCCTTCTTAAAGAAATATCCCACTAGAAACAGTTCAGAACTGGTATAATAGCATTCCAAGAAGGATTGAAGATGTTGTGAAGGCAAAGGGTGGCCCAACTCCTGATTAGTTAATACATATTCATAATTTGTTTGGTGTTTCCATTATTTTGTCTACCCCCTGTAGATTTCACAAATCACAGAACATGCACAGTCCTTTCATGACAGGCCCTTGTGTCTTTTGTGGTAATACATTAGTCAAGCTTTCTTTCATATTAGTAGACTATTTTGAGTTTGTTGTTGTTGAAGTAGTCCATATTGTATCCATAAGGGAGAGCTATAGGGTGACAAACATCCATCCATCCATTATCTAAGCCGCTTATTCCTAGTCAGGGTCGCGTGGGGGGGGGGGGCTGGAGCCTATCCCAGCATGCGTTCCAGGCGAGAGGCAGGAATACACCCTGGACAGGTCGCCAATCCATCACAGGGCACACACACCATTCACTCACACACTCATACCTACGGGCAATTTAGACTCTCCAATTAGCCTAACGTGCATGTCTTTGGACTGTGGGAGGAAACCGGAGTACCCGGAGGAAACCCACGCGGACACGGGGAAAACATGCAAACTCCGCACAGAAAGGCCCCTGGCCTGGATTCGAACCCGAGACCTTCTTACTGTGAGGCGACAGCGCTATCCACTGCACCACCGTGCCGCTGGTGACAAACATAATATGTGAATACTATATTATATTTTCTGTTTAAATCATGGAGATTTGTACAGTATCCATATGACAGGTAGGTATGGATATTTGTAGTGCCTCATTGGATCCAATATAGGCAGGTCACTTGGTTTTAAAAATATGAATCCACAAGCTTGAAATTGTAAATTAAATGGTATTTAATTGTAAATTAAATATAGGTTTAGTCCCAAATAATTGTTTTCTAGAATTTGTACAAAAATTGTAATACTCTTTAACCATTGACAAGCGCTGTAAACAAAAATGGCAGATGGCACCTTTGACAGGCAGTTGAGGCAGCAAATTAATGTTTGAATACTAGAAATGTAACTAGTGTGCCTACGGACGGAGGGCAGTGGCCACTGTAAATTCCGCCTCATAGCAAAAAAGACCCAAGTGATTGGTTTAAAATGTGTTTGTTTTCGTCATCTTTACATATTTCTCTAACCGACTAATATAGACATTGGGGTAATGCTGATTAGTTTAGGCCTTGCAATCCCACCCAAAAGTCTTCATGTACGATTTCTGTTGGCTTTTAAGTAAAAGATCCAGATCCACCAGCTTCACTCGAATTCATGTACCCATAGTTACATGAATTATAGTTATAGTTATGAAAAGCGTTAATCTATACCATAAAATGAAAACCCACTGGGGCAAAGTATGTTAAAAATAGGTAGTAATGACGTTTTTTGGTACTGTGGTGGTTGAATGGAATTATATGAGAGCAAGTAGAATAGTAGACTAGCGAGTAGAATTCCCTGAGAGAAATCTCACGCATCACTTTGACCAGCCTAGTCTTGTTGTGGTCCTGTTGTGTTCAGGGCACATAAACTCACCCTCCGGGTCAATAACAGGTTTACTGTGATCTGGGGTTCCGCCAGAGATTTTGGTCCCCATGAAAACTTATGATGCTGGGCCCTCAGGTCGCGCGCATAGCGCGCAAAGCGCGCAACGCCACATTTTTGGGTTGTTTTTGTCAAGAGTATAAGAGCATAAGTATACAGTGGGGAAAATAAGTATTTCACCCCCTGCTGATTTTGTGAGTTTGCCCCATTACAAAGAAAGGAACGGAACGGTCGGTCTATACATTTCATGGTAGGTTCATCTTAACAGTGAGAGACAGAATATTTTTAAAAAATCCCAGAAAATCACATTATATGAATTTTAAACATTTATTTGTGTTTTATTGAGGAAAATAAGTATTTCACCCCCTAGCAAAACAGCAAGAATTCTGGCTCCCACAGACCGGTTATGTGACCAGGAGGCACACAGATTAGTCCTCTTACTTAATTAGTACTCCTAATTAAGTACTCGTTACCTGTATAAAAGACAACTGTCCACAGAATCAATCAATGAATCAGATTCCAACCTCTCCACAATGGGCAAGACCAAAGAATTGTCTAAGGACATCAGGGACAAAATTGTAGACCTGCACAAGACTGGAATGGGCTACAAGACCATTGGCAAGCAGCTTGGTGAGAAGGAGTCAACTGTTGGTGCGATAATTAGAAAATGGAAGAAACACCAATTGACCATCAATCTCCCTCGGTCTGGGGCTCCACGCAAGATCTCACCTTGTGGAGTGAACCTGATCATGAGAAAGGTGAGGGAACAACCCAGAACTACACGGCTGGAGCTTGTTGATGATCTCAAGGCAGCTGGGACCACAGTCACCAAGATGACCATTGGTAACACACTACGCGGTAATGGATTGAAATCCTGTAGTGCCCGCAAGGTCCCCCTGCTCAAGAAGGCACATGTACAGGCCCATCTGAAGTTTGCCAATGAGCACCTGGATGATTCAGAGGAGGCTTGGGAGAAAGTGCTGTGGTCAGATGAGACTAAAATCGAGCTCTTTGGCATCAACTCGACTCGCCGTGTTTGGAGGAAGAAAAAAGCTGCCTTGGACCCCAAGAACACCATCCCCACCGTCAAGCATGGCGGTGGAAACATTATGCTTTGGGGCTGTTTCTCTGCTAAGGGCACAGGACGACTTCACCGGATCGAGGGGAGGATGAATGGGGCTATGTACCGGGAAATCTTGGGTGAGAACCTCCTTCCCTCAGCCAGGACACTGAAAATGGATTTCTAAGGATTTGGAGAGGATCTGCAAAGAGGAGTGGGCCAAAATCCCTCCTGGGATCTGCGCAAACTTGGTGACCAACTACAAGAAACGTCTGACCACTGTGCTTGCCAACAAGGGTTTCTCTCACTGTTAAGATGAACCTACCATGAAAATAATAGACCGTTCCTTTCTTTGTAAGGGGGCAAACTCACAAAATCAGCAGGGGGTGAAATACTTATTTTCCCCACTGTACATAATGATGAGAACAGGCCGTTCAGCCCATCTAGGCTCGTCATGTCCTAATCTAAACAGTATCTAGTACTACATCTAGCCTGGGCTTGAATAGTCCAAGTGTTTCTGCCTCTACTACCTGACCTGGCAAACTGTTCCAGGCGTTGACAACATTCTGTGTAAAAAAAAAACGTCCTAATATCCATGCAGAATTTGCCTTTTAACTCATTTAAACCTGTGGCCTTTTGTTCTGCTGACCGAACTTATCTTTGGTACTTCACTTTGTTAATCCCTTTTATGAATTTAAAAACCTCAATCAAATCCCCCTTAAGTCTCCTTTTGCTAAGCTTGAATAGATTGAGTGCCTTAAGTCTATCCTCATAACTTTTACCTTTCATACCAGATACCAATTTAGTTGCCCTTCTTTGAACATTTTCAAGAGCTTTTATATCTTTCTTGTAGTATGGTGCCCAGAACTGCACACAGTACTCTAAGTGAGGTCTGACAAAGGCATTATACAGTATAACATTAATATAACTTATTATATGAGGTCCACCCCACCCCTACACTTAGAATGCCCTTCCGGTGGTCTGTTAAGCCTCATGAGCCTCAAGGACTATTTGTTTTGTTTTTCTTTGTAACCCACAATTTTCCAGGAGTTCATCTCTGCCGCCTTTTAAGGGGTCACGGAATAATTTTCCAGTCTCCCACACTGGTCCCAATGGTTTTCTGGTTTTTTGATTCCCTCTGGAAAATGCCAATTGTGAAGCGCTGTGTGACAACCTGTTTGTAAATGGCGCTATACAAAAATAAAGATTGATTGATTGATTGATTGATAACTTCCTTTGATTTATACTCTTATTTATTGCTACGTATCCCAGCATCCTGTTGGCAGACTGTTTAGATGCAGATAGACCTTGATCAACTACAATTCCTAAGTCTATTTCGAATTAAACACCTACTATCATCTGTAACTATTTTGCTACTAATATCCCTATCAATATCATTATGTAAATAAGGAAAAGTAGAGGTCCCAGCACCGATCCCTGCAGGACTCCACTGCCCACAGCACCTAGGTTAGATACGACCCCACCTACTGTTACCCTTTGTATTCACCCTTGCAGCCAATTATGAACCCACTCTGAAGCAACTCATTACTTACACATTATGACACATATGAACATTTTCTCAGTGTTTTTGCTGAGATATCAATCTGTTCTTATTTTGGAATGCTTTATTTCACAACGCTTTGCATGTGTAATAATACTGATATAGGTAGTATGACCATAGTCTCATATTACAATAACACTCAGGCATGACCTCAGTCTCACATCAAAGTATAATGCCACCCCAAAGCTTCATAGAATGAAGACATTAAAGAATGTGGACACCATGGCTTTCTTCATATCACAATGGTTTTCTGCAGTATGAGACAGTGACATGACTGTAATGTGCCTGCCTTTTGGGCTTCCTGTCCTCCCTCAGAGTGTCCTGTGGATCTTTTCTTTGTGCTGGACACCTCCGAGAGTGTCGCCCTTAGGGAGAAACCCCCAGATTTCTACATCGACCAGATCAAGAGCTTCACCAAGACCTTTATCGATGAACTGAAAGACATGTATGTACTGGAATTCCTTTTCCCATCACAACTAAACGCCATCCCCCTGTGAGAGCAAGGCAATGATGTCCACCCTTTGTCCTGAGTTTCCATTTTCTGGATGCCTGTTGACCAGAACCTGGTTCAAAACTTGGAACAACAGGTTAAATAATGGGATTCAAACAAACAAAGCCTCTAATGAAATGATTAACATTATAGATAAGATTATTATATACCTCAATAACTCTATTAGGACAGTACAGTAGATCTGGCAGTTATCATTGGTATGGATGGACACACATGTTAAATCACACTCAGTTTTGCTTAATATAACAATCATAAAATTGTCACTTTGAATGTGATAATAATGTTTTACTTTATTGTGTCATCCTGTGCATTTGCCAGGCGTCAGCCATGTGACCGCTACCTGACGTGGAACTCCGGAGCGCTGCACTACAGCGATGACATTGTGATGGTCCATGAACTGAGCGACCTAAACGCTGAGCGCAACACACTGAAGCAGAACGTGGACATGATCACCTACATTGGGAAGGGCACTTACACCGACTGCGCCATTAAAAGGGGCATAGCAGAACTGCTGGGAGGGTGAGTCCCTTCAGACTGAAGTATTCCTGCATACAGCCACATACACACACACACATACACACTCACACTCACACACACACACACACACACACACACACATGTACACACACACACATACACGCACACATGTACACATGCACACACACACACACACACACACACACACACACATATCACTGAACACATGTCGATGCATGTTCATACACATGCATCGACAAAAGTGCTCACATGCACACACACTCATCCATATGAACACACACACACACACACACACACACACACACTTACCTATATACCCTGTAAAATATTGTTTCAAGAAGAGCTAGTGCTATACCCCTGGCCACATACAGTACCTCACTTAACATTAAGGGCCCTATTTTTGTGCCGGCGCTAAGCGGCATTATGCCCTAGCACAGGCAAATTGCCAGTTTCGTCTGTTGCAAACAGAATATTTCCCATCTCCGCTGAGTTTGGCAATTTTGTGGTGCGCAATGAAGGCGTTTGCGCCACTATGGGTTGGGCAGCACAATAGGGGGTGTGGCAATGAAAACAGTCAGGCGCTATGCAAGTTTGGTGTCAAATAATGAGTTTGCATTAACGTCCAACTAGACCACCTTTTAACGCAAATGCTGGCGCTCTGTGCAATTTGGTGACTTCATTGATGCACACATACGGTTATCTGAAATCACATGAGAATGTTTTGTGAATATTGTGAATTTCCCCCCACGTTGAGGCAAATCGTCCAATCCATGGGTGACTTGCAAGCGTAATCAATTAAGCTAAAAAATATTTCACCACAGCTTGTGGTTATTCAATGCACGGACATGAAAGACTGAAGCCAGCAGGCCATCCATCGCTACCATTCAGTAAGATACACCTGTTAAATAAATATATGTTTGTATGCACATTGTTTTTCTTATGTGAAAGGGTTTTATTCTTTCCATTTGCACTACAGAAAATGGAGTACATAATTCGACGCCAAAGGCGATCCCGTGGCGATACCCTGGGTTTGGTAGCTGGTGTTGGCCAGATGGCTATCAGTTTCTTCCAGTCTTGTCCAACATGCAAATTAGTTTATTACTTTTCCTACACCCGACAGCCAGCAGAGAACAGGATTTTTATACACAATGTGGATTCCCTGCACACATGTGCAGTGGCGCGCACCATCTGATCACGGTATCATTTATGTGAATTAGAAGGGGGTCCACTCCATTAATATCCAGGTGGTTTGTGATGCACACTCCAGGGTGACTGCATGACGAACATAAATCAAACAGGCCTAGTTGCAGTTGTGACTTTTTGTATTTATTGCTTTCCATTTAACAATTACATTAAGTTAGAAGAAAAGAAACGTAGTTTTTTAAGTTGGAAAGCTTACAAATATGGAAAAAAAGAGATGGTAAAATAAAACACTTTCTTTGAAAAATGTAGGTCTCAAAATATAAACTCAAATCATGAAAATAACAAATTAATGTGCGCCTTGTTTTCCCCCTCTGATTCGCGCGCCTCCTCGCTCTCCGCTTTTGAGAAGCGCTCCTGGCGCAGCTGCGCAAAACTGTCATCATGTCAGGAAATTGCCAATTTGCTATAGCCTTAGCCCACTGGTATTTAAAGGGATAGAAAATAGGTGTTCTGATTGGCCATTATGAAACAAAATCCCCACCACACCCACATATATTTTTAAAAACGTAATCCAACTTCTTTTACAACTGTGCTGGAGGTGCACTATCGTCCAAAGTCACAAAATTACCAAAATTGTGTTAGACACGCCCTAAAGCGCCACCGTCTTCGCTTTGCATCTGCGTTACCGACACCGTCCTAATTGACCCAAATAGGCCCGAAAAAAGTTATCAGCGCACGGCATAAATATCTGGAAGGGTCTCTCAGTAGGAGGTAAAACATTTTTTTTATGAGGTACAGAACAAACGGATCTGTAGAAAGAACACTCAAATAGCTCCAGAAAAAATCACATGCGTGCATGTAGACATAAACACAACTTAAACAGCACCAACATCTTTCATACACACACACACGCATGCACCTGTACGTACGTGCATGCATACACACACATATATCAGCAGTATGGTTAGATGGAGGAATTACTATTGTGTAGTGAACTAATTTCTTCTCTACAGTCTGGGTTTGGTATGATTAAAGACCAGGCTTGATACTGTGTTTTGGCTCCAGGGGCTCTCATTATCATGAGAACAAGTACATTGTGGTGGTGACGGATGGACACCCTGTCACAGGCTACAGGGAGCCCTGCGGCGGTCTGCAGGATGCCGCTAACGAGGCCAGACAACACGGAGTCAAAGTGTTCGCTGTGGCCATCTCGCCAGATCAGGAGGTAAGGTGTGGGCCATTGAAGTTGTGCCATAAAAATCAAAAAATGATTTTGGGATAGATGTAAGGCTTGTGGAATTTGAGTTAAACTAAAAACAACAACTATAAAACTCCCCCAACAGATACAATTTTAATTGGAATTGGAAGTTAAGTCAAGTTAAGCTCAGTTTTAACAGATTTCAACTAAAGCATTATTTTACAACACCATCCAATTGAAATGCTCCACTATTAACCAGTCAGAAATTGTGGGGCAAGGGTTTCAAAAACTTGTGAGATTATGCCTTCTTATATGGAGTACTCATTGTGCAGGTAACAACAACCAATGAAAATTATACAAACTAGATTCCTGTGTAAGACCATGAGGGGAAGAATAGAAGTGCTGATTGGCCACGGCCTTCATGTGAAGCGCTGGCTGCTGATTGGCCATGAGCAATGTGAGCCCAGATTAGTTAGAACACTATAATCTATTACAGTTTTTTCTGAATGCTTAAACACTAAAAGTAATTCTTGAAGCACTATCTCTGAAACCATTAACACTTGTAGCCAACGCATTTACCAAGTGTGCCAAACTGAATGCACGTTCTCTACTTTACACTCAGTTTGTAATTTTATAACACACTTTTTGCAAAACTATAAACACAAACCACTGCTTTACACTCAGTTTGCAATTTATTAACACACTTCTAGCAAAACTGTAAACATTGGTCTCTACATTGCTACACTATTTTGCCAATTGCCTTTCCACACTGACACATGTGAAAAGACCTTTAGATAATGAGTTAATTTAGGTAATGAGTTAACAAATTAGAGCTTGAGCAGTATAAATAGGCCACAGGTAAACATTTGATTTGGACAACAATGGAGGCCAATATTGAACAGAGAGTAAGAGGGGTGAGAACTAGAGGAGGACGAGGAGGTGAAGGAGTAAGAGGAGGAGGAGAAGGAGAAGGAGAAGGAAGAGATGAAGTTGGATGGGGGAGAAGAAGAGGAAGAGGAAGGGGAGTCAGGAACACAATAACTGATGAAATCACAGTAACTGTGGTTGACCATGTTATCAACCATGGGATGAGCATGAGGGAGGCTGGAGTTCTGTCCTTTTTTTTCTAACACAAATGTTTTTGTTTTCTTCTACTGCGAGTGTTAGAACATTTTGAGGATTTAAAAAAAAAACTTTTTCCCTTTATTTGTATTGATAGTTAGTTATGTTTGGAATACACATCCATACTTTACACATTTGGATACCTGTGTGTATGTGTGTTTACTACACAAAAAAGCAAAAGCCACAAGTGTTTTGACACAAGATTTGAATCCCTGTTTTTACACTTCTAGCCCGTTTATACCAGACTGTGAACCCAGGAATGTCTTTGTTCCCCCCATTTACACGAGACCACTCCAATTCCGGATTTACAAATCACATGCCATGTGTTTACAGACTTCTTCCTGCACACAAATGTGAGATTGTATAGATTTTGTGTTGTTTTATGAGAAGTGACAGCAAACAATTGTCTAAAAGACCTCTGAATTAATTAAAAATCCAATTGAACATTACACTTATCTAAGTGCAACTCATCTAATATATTCCTGTATGGAAAATAGTGAATCACGAGTCCCCCTTTTACATCAAAGCAGACATAAGAATCTACCGGCTCGGCCCCACCTCCAGACCCGGGTAGCGTTTCTGGGCCTGATAACTGAGGAAGACCCGTTTATACCAGGCAGACCCAGGATCAACCCCGTTTTCCAATCCTAACAGGGGCCACAGAGAGTTATTAAAGCATGTGATAGCAGAGACCCTCAGAGTGTGACACAGCTCTGGATGCTCTCTAGACAGGGGAAAAATGTCCTGTTGTAGTCATTAAACACTCTTATTTTCTTATGAAAGCTTTTGTATTTTACCCTGCCAACAGGATGCCCGGCTGTCTGTCATAGCCACAGACATGAACTACAGACAGAACTTCACAGCTGCGGATAAGGAGAGAACATCTCAGCTCAAAACCATCCACACCATTGTGAACCTAATTGTGAGGCCCTGCGTCGCATCAGCAGCCCCTACCCAATGCGCATTGTTTTCAGGACATCTCTGTGATACTGCATGGTGCCCGCAGTTTGAATTGCAGTGGTTTGTAGTGTATATAATAGAAACGCTTGCTGACCTTATTCTTCTCTTT
This sequence comes from Aldrovandia affinis, assembly GCA_029706075.1. Classification (NCBI taxonomy): domain Eukaryota; kingdom Metazoa; phylum Chordata; class Actinopteri; order Notacanthiformes; family Halosauridae; genus Aldrovandia; species Aldrovandia affinis. Next base: position 1,007,281 of record JAINUG010000259.1, on the reverse strand, counting down.
CCTGATTGCAGGTCAATGAGACAAAAGACGTGGTATGTATGCCTCCTTCCGTTGTGCTTCTTCCACAGAGTGTATGACTGTTGTCACATGTCACCATGCTAATGGTCTCCTCTTGCTTGTCTTTGCAGTGCTGTTCCTTTGACTGTGCAGTAAGTGACTCCCTAAGTAAACCCAGCACGTTTTCACGACTTTGTTGTTTTAAGAACATTTGCATTTAGATTGCTCTGAATAATAAAATGTTTTGTCAATAAGTGATGTTTAGTCAGTTTAGGCTGTTTAGTCAGATAGCATGCTGCATGTTTTTACTTCTCACTTCCATGTGTTTTCAGGCCAAAAGTGGACCAAGGGGTCCTGATGGGGAAGCTGGATTCAAGGTCAGACCACACTTGATATCCATTTAAATTAAAGAAATGCTACAGGTTTATACTGGATCTATATTTAAATGAGAGAAATGCACTATATAGCCTTGGTGCATGGATAGAGATGGTCCTTGGTGTATAGATAGAGATGATCCTTGGTGTATGGATAGAGATGATCCTTGGTGTATGGATGGAGATGGTCCTTGGTGTATGGATTACCCTGTGCCGGCCAGAAGAGGATGGGCTCCCCCCCTTTTTAGTCTGGTTCTTCCCAAGGTTTCTCCCTACCAAGGGAGTTTTTCCTTGCCACTGTTGCCTTTAGGCTTGCTTTTGGGGGGGTCTAGGCCTGGGTTCCCCCTGTTTTGTGACAATTCTATTGTGAAAAGCACTATACAAATAAACTTGATGGATAGAGATGATCCTTGATGCATGGAGAGAGATGCTCTCTTGATGCATGGATAGAGATGCTCTAACTCTAATCTTTTCCCATCAGGGTGAGTCTGGCAGGCCAGGGTTGCCAGGAGAGAAAGGAGATGTTGGAAGTGTGGTGAGTACCAAGCCTGTGCCCCCCATCCATCACACATTAGCCTGTGTACTGTACCCTCTAATGCTACTGCCATGGCACAAACATATAGCCTTATAAACAACATCACTTAAAACACTGCATCACTGCACATTTGTCTTTGGATACCCAGGGACTGATTCAGTGATTGTAAACTGTGGTATTGTAGTATTGTGTAGTAGAACAGTCACCTGTTTATTCAACACAGCATTCTGTTTGGAATACAAATGGGATGAGATGATTAAACGGAGATGGGTGGAACTTCATCCGAGCTCCATCTCCTGTACTGTCACACACAGTCTGTACTGTCACACACAGTCTCCTCCTCTGTGCTGCAGGGAAACCTGGGGGATGCGGGACCAGTGGGATACCAGGGCATGAAGGTACGCTGTCCTTCTGTCCTTTCATTCATAAATCTGTGTTTTCATTCATAAATATTTATTTTCATTCATCAATCTTTATTACTCTGAATCCAAAGCTTAAAAACTAAAGACTGCTTTTCCTACAGGGAGACAAAGGAGGAAGAGGTGACAAGGTATAGTTGATCTGTATTTTCATTCCTATTTGTGTACCTGTTAACATTCTTACAATGGGGATGACAAATCTCAGCTCCAATTGTAGAGCGTTTTTCCCAAAATCACTCAGTCCACTTTTGGTCAAGGAACTGAGTGAGTTTTGGAAAAACACTCATCAATTGCCTTTAATTCATATGGATGTCAAATAGGTGTCCTTGTCTTATGCTGGATGGCTGTCCTTGCTGTTAGAACTGTGCTCCAAGGTTAGCATTGGAGTAACTGGGCTGTGGGAGTTAGAAGTCTTTGGTCTCTAGTTCTGTTGTCAAAGCGTAATGCACAGATAGTAGCGCTGATCCAGGACTGAGGCACATTAAGGCATGTCCTTGTGTATTCTGGTAGTTTCATGACAAGAGATGGTAGTGCACCTGTTGCGCAGTTGTAAAAGAGGTTGGTATATGAAGAATAAATTACCTGTGGGTGTGGTGAGGGTTTAGTTCATTATGGCCAATCAAGCGAAGATAAATGAAGAGCAATCACCATGGCTTGCAAAGAGCACGTTATGAGACTTGCTTTCACTACAATAAGAGTCCATAATTGGCATATCATGCGGCAATACTGAACTAAACTAAAGTGCGTGTGTATCCATTTCCATTAGGAAACTGATATAGTTCTCTGGAAGGAGGAAGAGTAACAAATGTGTGGCGCATATGAGTTTAGTTTAGTTTGTGTATTTTCATCCAAGCCACATTAAAACATGTTTATTAAAAATATTAACTATGTTTCATAGATGCACAGTGATGCTCTGCATTTTTACTCAACATCCCATGTCCTGCAACGACGGACGTTGTCCCACATAATAAAGTATATCCGTTATGTTATTATTTGATTAGGTAATATCCATTACCCCTGCTCAACAATATCATCACCCCTATTTCAATTAATGTTGTTTCAGAATTATCTCACTGTTATTTTGACTATCCCGTTTAAAAAAACCAAAAAACCTTTACAGATATAAAATATGGATATGATCCCCCGCCCCACAGCTCAACAATATCATCAGTAATCCCTTCATTATTTTCCGTTCCTTATTATTCCTGTAAGGACCTGTACCTGTACCGCTGTAAGGACCCTCATCTCCTGTGCAATCATATCCAACTCTGCAATCACTCAGGGCTCAGTGGCCTACATTTTATTGTAGTGAATGTTTCATTTCATTTAACATAACATAAACCAGTGCACATACATATATGCATACATACATATATTTATTTTAAAAAACATGTAACTTATCTTACTCATCACCACTGTCGACTTGTTCAACACTTCTTGCATATGAATCCCTGCCTTCTCATTTAATAAAATAAAAAATAAAAAATACTAACCTTTTTCTTCCAAGTGTTACAGGTATGGTATGCAGCTGCCTACAATGATGTCTATTGCTCTATTACCGCACTGATCTCGCGCGTAATCTATGATTGTTCCTACCATGTATTAATGCACATCTTGTAAGTCGCTCTGGATAAGAGCATCTGCTAAATGCTTAAAATGTACATGGGTTTAGAGATGGTCATTTAAGAGCATTGAACCACTCCTTACAAGTGCAAAGCTCAAATACTCAACTGCTTAGTTGAAAATAGTCGCTTCTTGAACGATTTGCCTCAGAGTGAGGTGAAATACAGAACATTCAGTCTTGTGTGATGGGGTATTTATCGCATATCTGCCCCCTCCGTTCATATGTGTGCATTAATAACGTCGCCAAACTAACACAACACCGTGCGTTTGAGTTAAGAGGTGGTCTGGGTGGACAAAAACGCAAACAAATTATCAGACACAAAACTTTATATGCACTCAATATGTTTTTATTGACACACCCCCCATTGCACTGCCCAACCCATACTGACCCAAACACCTTTATACCTGACCACTAAACTACCAAACTGGGCTACCAAATATTCTGTTTGCGAGGGGTGAAAGTACAATTGCAGTACCGTCCAGGTGTATTTTCGCAACCGTCCTCCCCAAGCAAGAGCCCTTTGTGTCTGAGGATCATTGATAACCATGAACATTGATGATGTATAGATTTAACCATATGGTACTGTATTAGAATAACATTTGCATAAGTAATGCTTCTATTCTGTTCTTTTGCTGAACTCAATTCAATTTTCTCTCATTTTTGTCCAGGGAGAGAGGGGTCACAAAGGATACAAGGTGAGTTACGGAGAGCCCAGCCCTGATTGGTTCATGCAGCTTTCTATCAATCCCATGTCACTTAAAGCCCCTCCTCTTTCTCCTCACCAGGGAGACAAAGGACAACATGGGATTGATGGGACAGATGGGCGGAAGGTGAGTTTGAAAGATTCTGTACTGAAAGATGACACATTGAAATGTGTGGAGGATCAGCTTATTATATGTGCAAGTGTCAGAGTTTACATTACCTTACATTGTTTTACATTTTATATGTTATCCATTTAAACAGCTTGATATTTCTGGAACAAGTTCAGTTTATTAACATTGCTGAACGAAACCAAACAGCAAAGGGAAAATACAGACATATTGTTAGTCCACTGTGCTACTCTGCCACAGAGACTAACCAAATAATTTGGCCTCCAAATGTGCTCATAATAAATTGTGACAAAAATATAATTTAACAGAAGAAATAACTTTTTTTGCTGAAATAAATAAAAAACAACACTGCACAGAACAACATTTGTTTTAAGAATTATGAAATGTTTTTATACAGTTTTACAGTTATCGAATGTATTTACACCTGTAAACACGTAAAAATATGATTGTGTAGAAAAACATAATTTTTATATTGTATGGAAGTTAACAGAATCTTCCAAAGGCCATAATGTCCTGTGAAGTATAAAAGGAGGTATCACACATACAGCTTCTTTTAATAATATTCATCATGGTCAAACCAGAGATATTCAGGTACAGGGCCACTCCTAGAAGACTATATAATTAAACATAACCACTGCATGTTGTAAGAAAAGTGGCACAGGAAACTCAAGTCTAAGGGTGATGGATAGATATCTGGTATCATTATAATATAAAACTAATATTCAATGTCAGACTTTTCATGGCAAAGAAGCCTCTTTAGAAGTCATAAGATAATAAGCAGTGATACAAATTTGTCAAACTGCATCTTAATGGCACTTGCAACTGTTTTGTGGTGGAATGAAAGAAGCTTTACAGACATGGTCATCACCGTGTATTTGGTGACTAAATGGTGAAGGCCATGCTGAGTAGAAGAACATCATGTTGTTTGTCAAATGTGGAGGTGGATCCATTTTGTTTTGGGGGTTGATTGACCTCCTCCGGTCCTGGTGCCCTGGTGCTCAGAATAAAAGGAGAGATGGATTTGTATGTACGCCAGGACATTTAGGGCTAAACAACCTGGGTCCTCCTGCTAAGATGCTCAGGCTTGGACGAAAAATCACATCTCACCATGATAATGGTCCAAGGACGTGGATAAGGAAAGACAAAATGGATGTTGTTGTTTCACCTGCCTCAATCCCAAACCCCAATAAATATTATCATTAAAACTGAGTCATTAAAAGTGTTCTCTCAGTGTCACCAAAGCAGTGACAGCCTGAATACATTTCATTGTTGTATTTTTTTTAAACATACAGTAGAAAAACATGGCATTACTCGGTGTAGAATTATTTATAATCATATCACAGATATGTAATTATTTGAGAAAAAACTTGAATGTACACTCGCTTTGCTTTTATGAAATTACTCTCACATTTTGTCAAGGGTATGAACATATTTGGGGGCAACTGTATATTATTTTATAATAGGGAAAACTTTAGAAGAAGCAAAAGCAAGTTCCTTGTTGTGCTGTATATTTCCCTGCAGTTTAGTATATCTCCCTCTAGTCTACAGGTAACTCCCAAAATAAAGTAAAAGTCAGCATAAAGTGTCTTAATAGGGCATTGGGCCACCACGAGCCACCAAAACAGCTTCAATGTGCCTTGGCATAGATTCTAGATTCTAAGTGTCTGGATCTCTATTGGAGGGATGCAACACCATTCTTCCATGAGAAATTCCATCATTTGGTGTTTTGTTGATGGTGGTGAAAAATGCTGTCTCAGGCGCCTCTCCAGAATCTCCCATAAGTGTTCAATTGGGTTGAGATCTGATGACTGAGATGGCCATGGCATATGGTTTACATCATTTTCATGCTCATCAAACTATTCAGTGACCACTCATGTCCTTTGGATTGGGGGCATTGCCATCCTGGAAGAGATCACTCCCATCATGCTTCACCATAGGATGAAGGTGATCACTCAGAATGGCTTTGTATTTATTGGCTTTGTGTTTACCTTGCCCTCTATGGGCAAGTGAGTGGACTTAAACCACACCAGGAGAATGCATTCCACACCATAACAGAGCTGCCAGCATCCCTCATTTACTCAAGTGTTTCATTTATTTTGGCAGTTAACTGTATTACCCCACTGTCCAAAATATTTCCCTGCAATGTAGTATATTTCTCTGCATTATAACATAGTTACCTGTAGAGCACTCTAAATGTAATGGCTTTTCTTGTCATCCTCAGGGTGACCCTGGGTTCCCAGGCCTGGCTGGCTGTAAAGGATCACCCGGGCCCGATGTAAGTGACTCTCTGTTAAACTGTCTCTTCGGTGACTCTGTATTTTTCTTACGTGTGTTTTTATAAACAGAGGGTAATATGTTCTCAACTGTCTCTTCTCTTACAATAGTTTGATAGCTAGCAGTCTTCTGCTTGGTTGTTACTCATTCCCAGTATAATTGTAATTTATTTCCCATGCTCTGTGTTCCATGATGCACTTGTTAGTGCCATGTTAAATGGGCTGTAGCCAATAGAAATCTACTGTAACCAAATGCAGATCAAATTGTGGAAGTGGCATGATACTTTGGTCAGGGCAACCAAAATTAGGAAGGTATGATGGTCTTATGCCCCAAACAGGCTAGGTATATTTTAATATTATCCTGCCTTTTTTGCTAAGTCTCCTTGTAATCATGGGACATGTTGTTTCTGACTGTGTTGCATAATAAGTCATTTGAATAAAGCAAGCGCTACTTTTTGGTTTACGTTTGATTATATTTGGCCACAACCAAACTTATAATGCTGTGTGTGTTATGAAAAGGTAAGGCTTACTTAAAAGCATTATTCCAAATTAAGGAAAAAGAGAAAAGGCAGTCGTACTGAATTCCAGCCATGGAACTGAGACTGGGCCTCAGGAGACTGGGTCCAGTTAAACAGCATCTGACCACCAGCGCTTCCCTTCCGAACAAATGAACATTTATTAAATCTTATGTTCAAAAGTCCAAGTGTTTCTGTGCTTTAATGACTTTTCCCAGTTTCTTTTCAAACCATTTTCAGTGTGTAATGTCCGTTCATTTGTCATGTGACAGCAGGACAGAGGAGGGGTCCTTCAGGGATGATTTAGAGATGTTCTGTTTTTATTCAAATTTAAAAAAACATTTCCTTTTTTTGCCTTGTAGGGATTTCTGGGAGACCTGGGTCCCAAAGGTGACCCAGGGTCATATGGTTCCAAAGGAGCAAAAGTAAGGATGCAGCACTCTTGGTTTTGCTCATTTTAACATAGTTTGTTTTGCATATTGGTGCAGGAGAGACCAGGTATTAGCTTCCAAATATATAGGCATGTGTACAGCAGAAGTGTGACACATTAAATTCTGAAACAGGTGACAAATGTAGCCATATAATGTTCCCCACTCTCATAACCACACTCTCAGAACAGCACTCTCATAACCACACTCTCAGAACAGCGTTCTCATAACCACACTCTCAGAACAGCGCTCTCATAACCACACTCTCAGAACAGCGCTCTCATAACCACTCTCATAACCACACTATCATAACAGCACTCTCATAACAACACTCTCATAACAGCACTATCATACAACAACAAACACTCTCTTACCCACAATCTCATAAGAACACTATCATAGCAGCAGTCTCATAACCACACTCTCATAACACTCTCATAACAGCACTATCAAAACTACACTCTCATAACAGCCATATGTAGCCATATAATGTTCCCCTTTATTGAGGGGATAATGGCGAATGGAGAATTGGGTTTCATTGACTAACTCACAACCTAGCACTCGAACAACACTGTCAGAACCACAATCTCATAAGAGCACTCTCATAACAGCACTCTCATAACACTCTCAGAACAGCACTCTCATAACCACACTGTCATAACCACACTCTCATAACAGCACTCTCATAAGAGTACTCTCATAACAGCACTCTCATAACAGCACTCTCATAACCACACTCTCATAACAACACTCTCATAACCACACTCTCATAACAGCACTCTCATAACACTCTCAGAACAGCACTCTCAGATGCTTTTTCTCTTTCAGGGAGATCCTGGAAGAGATGGTGAAGCAGGAAGACCTGGGAACTATGGTCCTCTTGGACTACAGGTAAACAGGAAATGAGACATGTAGCCTTTTGGACCAATAGCAAGTTAACTACTGGTGTCAACCCTTGCTAGCTTAACCTCTTCCTGTCAGCCCCCTAGTGCCTTAAAAGTGTTTAAAGAGCCATACCAGAGGGTGGTACAAAACAAAACCAGTCGCATTATCAAACGCATATGCAGTAGTTTTGACATTAACCGAATCCCATACATAGTTTTTAAAATGTGGCAAAGTGTAGCAATCTGGAAAATTGCACTGCACAACATAAGAAATCGCATGATGATCCAAAACGTGCCTGTATTAAAATCAGACAGGTAGCTACATTTGATTATGTCACTGGTTATATTCACGTCAAAGTTCTTATGTAATAAAATATATTATAAGTTGCTTTTCAAATCCAATTAAACTTTTATATGGATTGTGTTGGGTACGAGTTTGGATTTAGGCATCCAACGGGATACCCAAATATATGCCTGTACCAATTGACACGCACATATATATATATATATATATATACACTCAGTGGCCACTTTATTAGGTACACCTGTACACTTGCTTGTTAATGCAATTATCTAATCAGCCAATCATGTGGCAGCAACTCAATGCAAAAAGCATGCAGATGTAGTCAAGAGGTTCAGTTGTTGTTCAGACCAAAAATCAGAATGGGGAAGAAATGTGATCTAAGTGACTTTGACCGTGGAAGGTTATTGGTGCCAGACAGAGTAGTGTGAGTATCTCAGAAACTGCTGATCTCATGGGATTTTCACGCATACATCTTGTTAATGACAGAGGTCAGAGAAGAATGGCCAGACTGGTTCAAGCTGACAGGAAGGTGACTCATATAACTCAAATAAGCACACGTTACAACAGTGGTGTGTAGAAGAGCATCTCTGAACGCACAACATGTCAAACCTTGAAGTGGATGGGCTAGAGCAGCAGAAGACCACACTGGGTTCCACTTAGCTAAGAACAGGAAAGTGGGCATGGGCTCGCCAAAAATGGACAGTTGAAGATTGGAAAAACATTGCCTGGCTTGGCGATTCTCGATTTCTGCTGCAACATGCAGATGGTAGGGTCAGAATTTGGCGTGAACAATATCCATGCATCCATCCTGCCTTGTGTCAACGCTTCAGGCTGGTGGCGGTATAACGGTGTGGGGAATGTTTTCTTGGCACACATTAGGCCCCTTAATACCAATTGACCATTGTTTAAATGCCACAGCCTACCTGAGTCTTGTTGCTGACCATGTGCATCCCTTTATGGCCACAGTCTACCCATCTCCTAATGGCTACTTCCAGCAGGATAATGCACCATGTCACAAAGCACACGTCATCTCAAGCTGGTTCTACAAACATGACAATTAGTTCAGTGTACTCCAATGGCCTCCACAGTTACCAGATCTCAGTCCAATAGAGCACCTTTGGGATGTGGTGGAATGAGAGATTCGCAACATGAATATGCAGCTGACAAATCTGCTCTCAGCAGCCTACAGTCCACACCTGACTACCAGCGGAAGCAAGTGAAGCAATTGGGACTGATGGCAACTGAAGCCAATTTGGGGGGAAATAAAATATGCACCTTGTCCCCAAGCAAATCACAAAGTATCCCTAGGGAAATGAGTAGTGAGTGAAAGAGTGTTAGAGGATTATTTTGGATTGCTTTTCAGATTGGACTTGGATTGTTTTGAGAACCCCGTTTTGTGCACCGACCATTGCATGTTTGAGGAACTGAGTTGGATTAATGATTTTGGGATTATTGACAAAGACCACGAGACAGTGCACTGTATGCGTTTTGGTTTTCCCCGATTACCCATCCTTTTTTGTGTTTTTGTAATCCGTTTAATATACTTATTGTTTGTTGGAATACTGCCTCCTCCGGATTTCTTCAATTGCCTACACCCTCTGAAAAGGTCCTTGAGTGTCACCCCACCCCCAGTAGCACTACAATAAATAAAATACAATTACAATACAATACAATTAAAGTACACCCATCAAGTTTTTTTACATCCAAGTTATTTTAGTTCAGTGTTTATGTATAATGAATTTTCACAAATTTAGACACATTTAGTTTCACTTGGAAGTTGTAGGGTAAAATGTGTAAACAAAGGTGAAAAAAGTCTGATTTCATGTTTTAATTTCAGGCTGTAAGGCAACAAAAGGTGAAAGGTGTAGACTTTAAAGTGACACTGTACATGTGTATTTTGACATAGATTTTTAAATTCCAACGTATTCCTATTTAAATACAAATGCAACTATTTTGACCTAGGTCTGGTCTGACTAGTCTCTCTCAGGCTCTTACAGCCAAAATCCATGAAGTGTGTACTTTTCTGGGGAATGGGTGTAGTATGTTTGGGGACAAGTTAAGGTGTGTGATTTCTGGTTTTGTGTTGTAGGGTGACAGAGGACCAAGGGGTGCCAATGGAGACAAAGGAGAGAGGGGGGATGACGTAAGATTAAGATGACGATAAGCACCTTTCATTGACTAAGTGGGGTGTATTTCCCATGTATATTGAACTGCTTGAGTGAAAATGACACATCTTATTTTTCAGGGTGCACCAGGCCCAAATGGACCCCAAGGAGAAAGGGTAACGTGGACCTCTAAACAGCTTATCATTACTATACAAACTACTGAAATTGTGTCGATCATTACTACACAAACTACTGAAATTATGTCGATCATTACTGCACAAACTACTGAAATTGTGTCGATCATTACTACGCAAACTACTGAAATTGTGTTGATCATTACTACACAAACTACTGAAATTGTGTCAATCATTACTACACAAACTACAGAAATAGTGTTAATCATTACTGCACAAACGACTGAAATTGTGTCGATCATTACTACACAAACTACCAAAATAGAGTTGATCATTTCTGCACAAACTACTGAAATTGTGTCAATCATTACTACACAAACTACTGAAATTGTGTCGATCATTACTGCACAAACTACAGAAATTGTGTTGATCAAGTCTAGCTTCAGAAATTTGTAAATGAGTTTTTATTCTTGCTATCAGTGTGATGTAATGGTGTCTGTGTGTTTTTGTTTTCAGGGACTGGCAGGAGAGAAGGGGGAACAAGGCTCCCGGGGAAACAGAGGACCCCGAGGAGAACTTGTGAGTGTGTGACCCCACCATGATTCTGAGTGTGTGACCCCGCCCTGATTCTGAGTGTGTGACCCCGCCATGATTCTGAGTGTGTGACCCTGCCCTGATTCTGAGTGTGTGACCCTGCCCTGATTCTGAGTGTGTGGCCCCGTCCTGATTCTGAGTGTGTGCCCCCGCCCTGATTCTGAGTGTGTGGGCTTATGGCTCTTAATGTGTCAGTTTCTGGCTATTAATGAACAGATCAGAGATCTTGAAATGTATGTTATGATGTGGTCACAGTTTAAATTAATTTGTGGAATATAAGGTGGCCCATCTGTGAGTCTCTGTCACCGAGTGAATGCACACCTGTACATTTCACTTTCTGCAGGGTGAGCCGGGCCCGCGGGGTGACCAGGGCCGGGAGGGGATATCTGGGCTAAATGGAGAGCCGGTAAGTGGAACCCCTGTGAATTGCCACATCATTGAGACAGAGCTGTGTGGATTCCTGAAAAACATCACATGAGAATGAAGGCATTGTTTTGTAAAAAAAGAAAGCCTCTACATTTGGAAAGGCCAAAGAACTTCTAATGAAGGCCACCAATAAAATAAGTACAGGCTCTCTGAAAGGTGAAATTAGACACCATCTCTGGATTTACAGCGGAAAGAAAAGAAGAAAGAGGAGGGGATTAATGAGTGCGTTTGACTGGTGAGAGAATGCCCAGATGGAGCACATTAGAGCTACCAGGATTCCCAGGAGGCTGATCCAGGAACAGTGTTAGCACTCTGCCCCTCTCCCTGTCTCACTGAGGGTGTTGGTGAGAGATAGACCACAGATTGAGGGGGTGTGACTCCTCTCATCTCCCCATCTCCTCTCTCTTTCCAGCCAGACATGCCCCCCTTAGGCCCCACTCCCAACCCCCAGTTACTTTTCCTTTGACCCAAAAGCACGGAACCTGTTTCCGACCATAGATTAGACACACATTGGAGCAATAGATTAGAGTTCAAAAACTCACAAAAAAGTTCCTTGACAATGGAAAATGTGATTATGGAGCTACAACAAATCACTATTTTAACATCTTGTAGACCAACCATTATTTTTACTGAACACCTCATGCCGTAGCCCTTCCATAGCAAGCTGTAGAATTGTTCTGGGGTGTTCCTGCAGTTCCCTCCATGCTGTGTGCACAGCAGCCCATAGCTCTCATATGTAACCAGGGTTCAGCTCAAATTGCTTCACTGCAGTTTGGTCCAAATGATTTTAAAGGACACTGGCCCATAATCTCACCCTCCCCCCAAACCATCCCTTTCTCCCCATACAGTGACAGCTGGTCTTATCATGTTATCCTGGGCCCCAGACATTTTCCCAGGAAAGGCTTCACATCAATCATATAACTTAGGACAAAATATAACTCAGAGTTTAGTATCACTAAATGGAGAGTTTTTCCTTTTCACTGCCTATTATGTTGTAGAAAAACAAAGAATAAAAGGTTTTTCATTTTAGCTTGGAAACAGACAGTAGCCTTTTATTCCAGCGCCAGTTACAAGGATATATCCAAGTAGAATGCTGGAAAGTGTATGAGCATATGACTTTATGTCAAAGCCTTATTTGGTTACTTAGTTCTTACGCAGACAAAAAGCATTCTTAATTGTGCCAGGGTTTTGCTGGTTTTGAAGTTGCCAATGAGAACTTTCACACTAAATTAGTATAATATTTAGTTAACCTACACAACAGCAAATATTTAGAAGTTTGAATTAAAGCTTGCATTATTCTTCACTTTATAGTAGCTCCCCCTAAACTTTTTTTTTCAGAGTTCATGAAAACATTCCTGGAATGTTTTAATGACATTAAATTAAACTGGCCATACTCAATATTTTCTGTACTCAGAGCTGTGGATGCACACACACAGTACAACAGGAGAGCCAGTGACTATTTTGGATTACAGGCCACACACAGTACTACAGGAGAGAGCTAATGTCAGTTGATGGATCTCTAACTGATGCCACATCATTGGGAGAAATTAATGTAGCTGTGATTGTGTCTCACCATTGTGAACTCCTGGCCATAATCTCCTAGCTAGCCACATAGTGAGAACCTGCTACTATGGTCTGCACTTGTAGTGAGTGCCCATGTCAACTGAGTTACTCAGTATTCGACTTAGAATTAGGATATACTCTTCTGATTTCTTGATAATTGTGTCACTTTTGCATTGTCAGATATGTTTGTGAAACTGAACTATGCACCGTTTCTGTAACAGGGTGAGCAGGGCCGGCCTGGAGCAGCGGGGTACCGAGGGGATGAGGGAGCCCCAGGACCAGAGGTGAGTGTTTTTGCACACAGTGAACCCTGTGCTCATTCACAGAGCCTTGGGCAGGAAATCCCTGTTTAAACTGAATCACTCTCAGATCCTCTTTCTGATTAAAATAAAAGGTTGTGCGAGGTCATAGAGATAGAGGCCGTTCAGCTCATCCTCTGCACCTACAACCACGCAGGGCTCATTACACCACCAGCTCTGAACGTGCTATTTACGTATGCACTGATTTATTTTAAGAGTCACACTCTTGTATTTCAACCATCAACTCTCCCTGCCTCAGGGCCCTAAAGGACCGAGGGGAATCAAAGGTGCTCCAGGAGACAGAGGTGTGGTTGGTGAGAGGGTGAGTAATTTATGCATTGTCTCTGGTAGGAGAGGAAGGGGCCTGTTTCAATTCCGGGAGGGACATTTCAGCGGTCCCCTTGAGCTGAGATTTAAAGTAGCTTCCAATATTTTTCTTAAGTGTATAAAGTAAAACTCAAATTCAAAAATGCACTTTACATTTTAAGCATTTAGCAGACACTCTTATCCAGAGTGACTTACACAGTTTACATTTCTTTACATGTAATCCATTTATACAGCTGGATATTTTACTGAAGCAATTCAGGTTAAGTACCTTGCTCAAGGGTACAACAGCAGTGCCCCACCTGTGGATTGAACCTGCAACCTCTAAGTTACAAGCCCAGCTCCCTAACCATTACACTACACTGCCAGCCACATTTAAAAATGCACTTATAAAATATTTGAGAATAAATTAATAAATTCATTTTTTAAAGTATTTGACTTAAAGTATTTTCAAATTCTGAATTTTCTTTCAGGGATGTGTGTTATGACCTGACATGTAATACCTTTATGGTGAATAGCAACACACAAAACTTTAACATTGATACAAGTATGTTTATTGATAATATGATAAAATATCTTCCCACATTTACAGTCATTTCAGTGATTGTAAAGCCCTACACTCAAAGTATCACTTTCAAAGAGATTGCCTGAAAGTGAACAGTTGTTTTATATTGTACTGTGAAGGATGCATATGGTAAATATGCATTAAATTGTAAAAAATACATCTAGATGTTTCCTTTAAGCACATACAGTATATTTCAGCCTTTCGATATAGACATATAGGTAGATGATAGATACATTTAAATGTAAGGTTTAATGGCTACATTTTAAGCCTTAAATGCCATAGTTTCAGTGACAGTGTGCAGTGACATTTTTGTGATGGTGGGCTTGCACAGTTTCTCACTATGCAGATACATCAGTCTCACCATGGTCTAGAGCTGAAGCTCAGCTGGGAATATACTAGCTGTAGCTCACAACCTGCATAGAGAACCAAACTAAATCTGTTTGAGCATCATGCAGATTCTTCTGACTCATCCAATCAGGGGGAAGATGGTGTTCCAGGGAATGGAACTGAAGGATGCCATGGCTTCCAGGTAAATTAAATTAAATGCATGGAAATCAATCACTGTAACAATTATATTAATCAATGCACTGAGGGTGGAAGAGATCATAATAATATCATATTTTCTTTCCAGGGTTATCCAGGTCCACGAGGAGACACAGGAGAACCGGTTTGTTTTAGTTTTATAATTTGAAATCTTATCATTAATATGTTGATGTAGTAATACATGGAGTCCTCTACAGAGGTACTGTTAATCAACGGTCTTCTGTGAAGTGAAGGATTTAATAATACATAGAACAGGCCGTTCAGCCCATCTAGGCTCACCATTTGCTCGTCTAAGCAAACTACACCACAAACCTCCTGATATCAGTGGATAATTTTACTTAACTCATTTCCACCTGTGCCCTCTTGTTCTAGTACTGAGCTCAACCAAAAAAAATATTTGGTCGTTCACTTTGTAAAAGTGAAGTTATCCTAAGCAGCTCAGTGGATGAAGCAGTGTTTCAACTGGAGACGTGAGGATGATCTGAGGAATGAGGGCACAGCAAGTCATGGGGAGCAGCAGGTCAGGGGGTTGAGCAGGTCAGGGGGCGGAGCAGGTCATGGGGAGCAGCAGGTCAGGGGGCGAGGTCATGGGGTGCAGCAGGTCATGGGGATCATGGGGAGCAGCAGGTCAGGGGCGAGGTCATGGGGTGCAGCAGGTCATGGGGCAGAGCAGGTCACGGGGCGAAGCAGATCATGGGAAGCAGCAGGTCAGGGGGCAGAGCAGACCATGGGGAGCAGCAGGTCAGGGGGCGGAGCAGAGCAGGTCATGGGGCACAGCAGAAGTCAGCTGAATCAAGGATACTGTATATGATACTGATACACTGAAACCCCCCTTATCTTTACAGGGAGCAAAGGGTACCCCTGGGCCCAAGGGAGATGACGGAGAGCCAGGTGACCCCGGGCTGGATGTGAGTCAACCCAGAAAGTTATTCTCTGTCACTTTGACATCTGGAATGAATTAATCAGTCTAGTGTCTGCCAACGCCTGGCTCATATGTCCTATCATCCAGCTGCACACTGAAAACAAGGTACAGATCTTTTCTCCTAATGACTTCATTTTTCCGCTTTAGAGAAGAGGCCGTCCATCACTATGGTGCTTTGAGCTGTGCATGTTCAGCTGCCATGGAAGCCCTGCATACGGGGCTGTCTATAACAACATTTCAGAATATTTCTTTTTGATAACACATCAATCATAAACATTCTGCCGCCCCACACAAACACACACGCGCACACACACACACACACACACACACACACACACACTCGCACACACACACCCTTGTACCCTTGAGCAAGGTACTTAACCTGAATTGCTTCAGTAAAATATCCAGCTGTATAAATGGATTGTATGTAAAGAAATGTAAACTGTGTAAGTCACTCTGGATAAGAGCATCTGCTAAATGGCTAAAATGTAAATGTAAATGCACACACACACACGCGCACACACACACACACACACACGCGCACACACACACACATGCATAGACACACACAAACACACAAGCAAAAAAGAATAGCAGAATGGAGCTTGTGAAGTCACCCATCTCCCAAGTTGAATAAAATAGTGGAAGGTTTTACCAAGATTAAATGTACAGAGATGTTGTTCATCTCTCTTAAACAGACCTCTATATTTGTTTCACTTTTGCACTTTATTGGAACATATTTCACACTCACACCAGAACAGGACTTGACCTGATTGGCCAAAGTAATTTCAAATCTGGGACCAATGTTATGTATTTATGCACATTGACCTATTAATAGCAAATGATTCACTGCATAAATGCCCTGTTATAATTGCTTTCAATCTTTTTGACATTGCAGCCGACAAGCTGCCTTTTTAAGAGGCCATTCTGATGTATTCACAGGGAGAGCAGCTGGGAGGTTCAGTCTTACAGCAGGCCCTCTGGGCTGTAATTGCTCCCATACAGTGTGTTTCATATCTCTCAGGCTGAGCTCAACACCGTATGGAGGAAGTGGGGATACAGGGCATACAGTGAAACAGCACATGTGCAAAGAGCTCATTCTACTTTAAACAGCATTCCCTTCTTTACATTCTGTTTTTAACTAAGCATATGCAGATGTGTGAGGAATGCTCTGTTATTCGGTTGTCTTTGTGTTTAGACACGTTGTTAGCCAAAGTGTTCACTATGCTTCCCCTATTTTCTGCAGTTAAAACCATAAAGAGCCATGTATTTCTCAAACATGGACTGTGTACTGATTATGCAAGGCAGGGTATAGGGGAGCAGTTAATGGCCTTTTCTGTGTGGACAGAAGAACCTGGTCATTAGAGGATTCAGAAGAAAGAGAATGTGGGCATGATGTGTAAATCCCTGGTTCCTCTGGGGAGCACAGACCCCTCTATGAGCTGTCATAAAAAACACTAACAGCAGATGGAATTACAGAAACTGCATTACTTTACATGTGTCAGTTTTACACTTATACAATAGACAATATATTGCATTGAACATAAATTGTCTTTTGCACTGCAGTTTCTTTTGAAGCCTCTCTACATTTTTATTTTGTTGGGTTTAGTAAATGCATGCATTTTGTTTCTTTTTTTGCAAACATTCAATACCAAAAGTGAATGACCCATCTCAGAGTAGCTTTATAGAATGTACAGTTTATGAAAAAAAGAAGACAGTAAGTTAATTGCTGCATTTAAGGCTTTATTTGCAATGGGAAATTACTGCAAGAGAACAAAAATATGCAATATAGCTGCTGGTCACCATTGTGTGAAAATACAAAATATACAAACAGAAAAAGGCACAGAAGAAATAAAAAATAAAAATACAAAGTCCTCTTCTAATCTGCCCGGTCCTGGCATTTGGCCACACGTTCTCATCTACATCACACCTTATATCTTCTCTGGCAAGGCACCTTGGGAAGAATCTTTTGGCATGCCTTATCCACCCCTGGCAGTGTTCAGCTGTGATGTCTTGGCATGCAGCATCCATTGCATCCAGGAGGGACATTTGGTCGTGTGGATGATGATTGAAAACCTTCCATCTCCAGGCTGAAAAAAACTCCTCAATGGGGTTGAGGAAAGGGGAGTAAGGGGCAAGGAAAAGGGACATCATCCTTGGATGGGCGTCAAACCAGGCTGTGACTGCATGGGAATGGTGGAATGCCACATTGTCCCATGTGATCACATATATTGGCAAGTGGTCCCCCACCTGTCCTCTTTCTGCCTCCGGCACCAGTCTTTCGTGCAGTCTTCTAAAAACAGGAGAAGGCAGTCGGTGTTGTAGGGGCCAATCTCAAATTTGTGCAGGAGCGCACCATTGTTGTAGATTGCGGCGCACATGGTGATGTTGGCTCCTCTCTGGCCCGGCACAGCAACTGTGGCCCTTTTGCCAATTATGTTTCTTCCCCACCGATGCCTTTTCACCAAGTTGAAGCCAGCCTTGTCAATGTAGATCATGTCATGTGGGGCTTGATTGGCCTCCAACTCCATGACTCTCTGAAAGTAATCAAACACAGTGTGTATAAATGCTTTGCTGTATACCTACTGTACCCCAGGTTTACCCCTGAACATATTGGTGATGGAGTACTTTGATGCACTCACTGTTCCTTTCAAAAGGAACTTTATACAGTTGTTTCATTCGGACTCTGTGTTTAGCCAGAGTCTGAGAAATGGATGTTATGCTGATTCCTTCAATATTCCCAAAGACAAGGTTGTCCTCTACAACTCTGGCCTGAATTTTCTTCAGTTTTATCTCATTGTTAGCAATCACCATGTTGACAATGGCAAGCTCCTGTTGTTCATTTAGGAGCTGTCCTCTGCCCCCTGAGGGAGGTAGACGTTGAATCCTTAGAGGAACAAAATACAGTTACATATTAGGGACTGGAGGCATACAGTTACTGTAATACATGTTAAAATTATTTATTTACACTGTGCAGTAGGAGAAGCCCTTATACAATATCCTACCTGTTCGTTTCTCAAAAAAATCCAGACAATGGATGCCACTGTGTCCCGGCTGAGATTTGGCTGTACTCGTTCACCAGCCTCTCTGAATGATAGCCCATGGTTACTGTAATGACATGATATATGATGGTAGCTCTTATTTCATCTGTTACCCTAGCTCTGGCCCTTCTTTGAGCGCCACCACGCATTCTAACTCCTCTCCCTCTACCTTGTCCTCATCCAGCCATTCCTCTCCCTTGTCCTTGTCCAAATCCTCTCCCTTGTCCTTGTCCAACTCCTCTCCCTTAACATAACATAACATAACATAACATAAGGGGGAGACGAGAACAGGCCATTCAGCCCAACACTGCTCGTCCGTTCCTACCACTAATCTGCTCACATGCTTAGTTTATCCAAAGGCTAGAGTGTCTAACACTGGATCGAGCCTAGCCTTGAATACCCCTAGTGTCTCAGCCTCTACTACATGTCCAGGCAAGCTATTCCACGCATTGATCACTCTCTGTGTGAAAAAATATTTCCTAGTGTCCGTGTGAAATTTACCCTTTGTCAGTTTCCATTTGTGCCCCCTCGTTCTGCTAACCGAACTCAACTTGAATAATTTCCTAAAATTCACTTTGTTAATTCCTTTAATAAATTTAAAAGCCTCAATCAAATCTCCCCTAAGTCTCCTTTTACTAAGCTTGAACAGTCCAAGCATCTCTAGCCTTTCCTCATAACACTTGTCTTTTATGCTTGGAATCAGTCTGGTTGCCCGTCTTTGGACCTTTTCCAGCGCATCTATATCTTTTCTGTAATGCGGTCCCCAGAACTGCACACAATATTCCAAGTGTGGCCTAACAAGGGCATTGTATAGGGTGCGTATGATCTCCTTCGATTTGTACTCTATACTCTTGGCTATGTATCCCAGCATCCTGTTGGCTTTTTTAACTGCTACCGCACATTGACCAGTCCCTGACAAGCTTTGATCAACTAGGACTCCTAGGTCTTTTTCTACGTGTGCACATTCTAGTTTTCTACCTCCCATAAAATAATCCTGTCCTATGTTTTTATTCCCCACATGTAGAACTTTACATTTAGTTATATTAAATTTCATTTGCCAGGTTTCTGCCCATTTCTGGATTCTATTCAGATCGTCTTGGATTACTTTAGTAGATTCCTGACTATTTGCTAAGCCTCCCAGTTTTGTATCATCTGCAAATTTAACTAATGTACTTTCAATGTCCATATCAATGTCATTTATGTAGATGATAAAGAGCAGTGGTCCCAGCACCGATCCCTGCGGAACTCCACTTCCCACTATACCCTCCTCGGATAAGATCCCGCCTATTACTACCCTTTGTGTTCTATCCAGTAACCAGTTCCGAACCCACTCTAAAATGCCACCTGTAATTCCTACTGCTCTCATTTTGATAATGAGTTTGTCATGTGGCACCTTATCAAATGCTTTTTGGAAATCTAAGTATATAATATCATACGCCTTTCTCTCATCCAGACACTTGGTTGCTTCCTCAAAAAATGTCAGCAGATTTGTCTGACATGACCTACCCTTGCAAAAACCATGCTGGCTATCCCTTAGGATGTTGTAATTTTCTAGAAATACTTCTAGTTTATCTTTAATAATAGATTCTAATATTTTGCATATGATGCAAGTTAAACTAATAGGCCTATAGTTTCCTGGATCAGTACGGTCCCCTTTCTTATATATTGGTACCACAATACCCTGTTTCCAGTCATTAGGTACTTCACCAGTCTTTAAAGACAGTCTAAAAATACTTGCCAGTGGTTTATAAATGATCTCGCTTAACTCCTTTAGTACCCTGGGGTATATGCCATCCAGGCCGGCTGCTTTATTAGTCTTTAATTTTTGTAATTTACCCAATACTTCCATCTCCCTATCTCTGTATCCGCTAAGACTTTCTGAGTAATGAATATGCCTTCCGGCCTATTAGCAGCCTCTTCTCTGGTAAAACTATCTACAAAACAGCCATTTAGAGCATCTGCAATATCCTTATTTTACAGAGCAGTGCCCCGTCTTTGTTTTTAATTCCCTTAATCTCCTCTTTGACTTTTCTTTTCCTACTACAGTATTGAAAGAAACGCTTAGGGGTTACTTTTAGCATTTTCTGCGATTTGCCTTTCGTAGATCCTTTTGGCTACCTAGCACGCACACGGCAATATTCAGCCTTATTACTCTCGGTACTGTTGTTTTTATATATCTTAAACAGTTTTTCTTCTCCCTCAAATTCTGTCGCATATCTTTATTTATCCACGGTGGGGACTGCTTTTTCAACGTACTTTTTAGCACCGTAGGAATAAATTTACACTGTGCATCAAGTATAACCCTTTTAAACTTGTCCCACTTTTCATTCACTGTCCTACACTCCAGAAGATGTCCCCAGTCTACCATGCTTAATTCTAATCGCATCTGTTTAAAGTTGGCACGCCTAAAATGTAAAATCCTTGTGTTAGATGGGGCCCTCTTAGTTTGCCATAATATATCAAATCCGATTGCGGAATGATCGCTTGTCCCAATGGGTTCCATTACCTCTATACTACTGATTCTGTCGGCGTCATTACATAACACCAGATCTAGGATTGAATTTCCTCTTGTAGGCTGTCTAACATACTGTGCCAAAAAAGATCATTAATAACATCTAGAAATTCTTCCTCCCTATTTCCTTGTCCTGTCTCCAATTCCCAATTAATACCAGGGTAATTTAAGTCACCCATGATAATAGTCTCACCTCCTCTGCAAGCTTGTTTTATATTTTCAAAAAGCATTATATTCATATTGCTGTCTGAAGCTGGTGGTCGATAACACACCCCTATATTTAATCCCTTCTCATGTTCCCCTATGAGCTTTATCCAAATATCCTCGCTAGGCATGCGTTGGCTAGTTTCTGGAAACTCCTGCACATTTAGATTATCTTTCACATACAGTGCCACACCCCCACCTCTCTTACCGGATCTATCCTTCCTAATAAGTTTATACCCTTCTATATTGTATTCGTCCCCGTCCTCTTCTCCCTTGACCTTGTCCAACTCCTCTCCCTTGTCCCTTGCCCTTGTCCAACTCCTCTCCCTTGTCCTGGTACTCATCTTCCTCTCCCTCGTCCAGCCATTCTTCTTTCTTTCTTTCTGTTGCTCTATATTGTTCTTTGTCCACACAAGATCAGCCCAAAGAGGTCCCCTTTTTATACTATATGGTCATGCGATTGAAAGAGCCTCAACACCTGAGTATGTTTCCTAGACAGGAATCAGCTGTGATTGATCTATTTGCATATCTTCAATCAGCTGTTTCTCAATAGCAATGAAAGAAAATACAGGACATATGTAGATTGTGTTTCAATCTACAATGTGAACTGCTGTTCACTTCAACTTTACATATAAGTTAGGTTTAGAACATGAGGTTATCTGTTCTGACATACAGTGTGAAAGCATTTATAAATTTGGCAGTAAAAATCCATTGTTTTGGTCTTGGTTGAGCTTGTGTGTAAAAGAAGTTCAAGCATTTTTAAAATGTGTTAACTGTATGCATTTTGTGTCAAAGGAACAAGAAATGTGTTTATTGTATAGCCCACACAGACTGATGTTGTGCTAACTGTGTTAAGAGTTTTGGAAATGTGACTACAGAACTGAAAAAAGGTTGATAGCAATTGTAAAAAACTGTAATGTGAGTAAGTGAATGTGAATTCACAGGTTAATGTGAGTGAGTGAATGTGAATTCACGGGTTGATGTGGTGAGTGAATGTTAATTCGTGGGTTAATGTGAGTGAGTGAATGTGAATTCACAGGTTAATATGAGTGAGTGAATGTGAATTCACAGGTTAATGTGAGTGAGTGAATGTGAATTCACGGGTTAATGTGAGTGAGTGAATTCACAAGTTAGTGTCAGTGAAAGGATCCGTAATCACTGCATCAGTGCATCCAGTTTACATGATCATCACAGTATCCCATTTTATGTTACAAAGATAACCCAGTCAATCTGTCACTTACAGATCAAAATCCAGGAGATCAGCATTAAAAGTGGAATTTGTATTTTTATCAGCTGTTTATTTTTAACTTTATGGAAGGAAATAGGTTTTGGTTTGTGTCCGGTCTCCTTCGTGGAGGTTTGCTGTCAAAACATCACTTTGAACTTTCCGGTCACACCTTGTTTGGTCTTGAATAGGAACACATGTTAGCAGTTATCAGATGGCCTGAGTTGAATATTGCATACTGTGACCTAAGCATAGAGAGGGGGGTTCTGCCAGAGGTGCTGTAGGGGCTGTTAGAGCTCTGGAATTGAACAGGACTTACCTCCATTGACATTTTTATGTTGTATCATCACTCCTTTATGATGCTGTCCGTCCGATTTGATTTAATTGGTTTGTGAAAGGTTCCGATTTGATTTAGTTGGTTTGTGAAATGTTCAGATTTGATTTAATTGGTTTGTGAAATGTTCAGATTTGATTTAATTGTTTTTTGTTCATAGAACAGATACAATGTATTGTATGCTTAAAATGAGAAAATAAGTTATCCAGAAAAATATCTGAGTTCACGCAAGGTATTTCTCATCTGGGAGTGATCAGAAAGCAGTTAATGCCCCAGGCTGTTTGAATAATCATCAAAGAGTCTATTTACATTTCAGCTCATAGTTTAAATAAACCCCAGCTGCAAAGACAGGAAACAGAGTCACTTCCAAGAGTCACAATCCACTCAGACCCAGTGCACGGGGGCGGGGGGGTTTGGTACACATTGTGCATATTTAAAAATAGAACAAAGAGACTCATTTAAAAATAAAGTTCAATATCATTTGATATACACTACCGGTGAAAAGTTTTAAAGCACCCCCATTTTCCAGTTTTTACTGAAATTTAAGCAGATCAAATCCAGTGAATAACCTGAAATGGTACAAAGGTAAGCGGTAAACTGCCAGAAGTGTGTGTGTGTGTGTGTGTGTGTGTGTGTGTGTGCGTGTGTGAATGTCTTGTGTGTGTGTGGGAGTGCATGTGTGAGTGTGTGTGTGTGTGTGAGTGCATGTGTGAGTGTCTATGTGTGTGTGAGACTGCATGTGTGAGTGTCTGTGTGTGTGGGAGTGCATTTGTGAGTGTCTGTGTGTGTGTGTGTACACTACCAGTCAAAAGTTTTAGAACACCTCCATTTTCCAGTTTTTACTGAAATTTAAGGCCAGTGAATAATCTGAAATGGTACAAAGGTAAGCGGTAAACTGGTAGAGGTAAAAAAAAAAAGGTTTAGGTTACCAAAAACTTACAAATAATGTAAATTTTTGCAGTGAGTAGTTTCCTACACCGTCAAAAGGCACTTGGAAACTGGAGGAAACTCCAGACCCAGACCCAAAGCCACAAGAAAATCAGAAGACAAGTTTCTGAGAGTCAACAGCTTGCGTGATAGGCGGCTCACAGGACAACAGCTTAACACTGGTCGAAGTAAGGAAGTCTCAGTTTCAACTGTGAAGAGAAGACTTAGAGCTGCAGGTTTGACAGGTCAAGTGGCAGTAAGAAAGTCATTGCTAAGATGGCAAAATAAGAAAAAGAGGCTTGCCTGGGCCAGGAAGCACCGCCAGTGGGAAATCTTGAAATTTTGAAAGGTTTTTGTAGGCCGTCGAGTAGGCGAAACATGTCAAACATGGATGAGGAAGCGTGATGCTCTGGGGCTCTTTTGCTGGATCCAGAGTCGGCGACTTGCACAGAGTTACTGTTAACCCACACTAACCCATTACTTGTTCCCTGAAAAGAGCCTTTTTTATAACTCTGAAATATACATTCTTTTTCAGTTTTTGGTAACCTTAACTTATATTTTTTTTAACCTCTGGCAGATTACCGCTTACCTTTGTACAATTTCAGTCTATTCACTGGATTGAACTGCTTAAATGTAAGTAAAAACTGGAAAATGGGGGTGTTCTAAAACTTTTGACCGATAGTGTAGGTAGGCCTGATTTGTTATGTGGTTCAGCTGAGGATAAAACAAAAATGCTCTTACCTGGTGAAAAGATCATGTAGTTTAAGGAAAAAAGTAGTGCCAGACATGCTTCGGCCCAGCGATTATAAAGAAGAATAAATCGGTGCTCAACAGGATAATTATATATAAGAGGAATCCTTACCCGGTTATCTTAAAAAAAAGACTAACCCAAAGAATGAGGAAGGATGGAGCACACACAGCCTTCAGCTATAAGCATGTTTAATGAACAGCACAAGAACAGACTGATGTTTCATGCCTTCTTAAGAATCAAACTATCGTACAGTGGGTTCGGAAAGTATTCAGACCCCCTTAAATTTTTCACTCTTTGTCATATTGCAGCCATTTGCTAAAATCAATTAATTTCATTTTTTTTCTCGTTCATGCACACACAGCACCCAATATTGTCAGAAAAACACAGACTTGTAGAATTTTTTGCAGATTTATTACAAAATAAACACTGAAATATCACATGGCCATAAGTATTCAGACCCTTTGCTGTGACACTTGTATATTTAACTCAGGTGCTATCCAATTCTTCTGATCATCCTTGAGATGGGCCTACACCTTCATTGGAGTCCAGCTGTGCTTAATTATATTGATTGGACTTGATTTGGAAAGGCACACACCTGTCTATGTAAGGTCCCACAGTTGACAGTGCATGTCAGAGTAAAAACCAAGCCATGAAGTCCTAGGAACTCTCCATAGACCTCCGAGATAGAATTGTGTTGAGGCATAGATCTGGGGAAGGGTATAAAAACATTGCTAAAGCATTGAAAGCACCCAGGAGAACAGTGGGCTCCATCATTGTGAAATGGAATAAGTTTGAAACCACCACAACTCTTCTTAGAGCTGGCCGTCTGGCTAAGCGAAGTAACCGGGCAAGAAGGGACATGGTCAGGAGGTGACCAAGAACCCAATGGCCACTCTAAGAGAGCTTCAGAGTTCCTCTGCAGCGATGGGAGAACCTGGTAGAAGGACAAACATCTCTGCAGCACTCCCATCAATCAGACCTTTATGGTAGTGGCTAGACGGAAGCTACTTCTGAGTGAAAGGCATATGACAGCCCACCTGGAGTTTGCCAAATGGTACTTAAAGGACTCTAAGAGCATCAGGAAAAAGATTATCCGGTCTGATGAGACACAAATTGAAATTTTTGGTCTGAATGCCAAGTGCTACCATAAAGGTCTGATCGCTGCAGAGGAACTCTGAAGCTCTCTTAGAGTGGCCATTGGGTTCATGGTCACCTCCCTGACCATGTCCCTTCTTGCCCGGTTACTTCGTTTGGCCAGACGGCCAGCTCTAAGAAGAGTTGTGGTGGTTTCAAACTTATTCCATTTCACAATGATGGAGCCCACTGTTCTCCTGGGTGCTTTCAATGCTTTAGCAATGTTTTTATACCCTTCCCAGATCTATGCCTCAACACAATTCTATCTCGGAGGTCTATGGAGAGTTCCTAGGACTTCATGGCTTGGTTTTTACTCTGACATGCACTGTCAACTGTGGGACCTTACATAGACAGGTGTGTGCCTTTCCAAATCAAGTCCAATCAATATAATTAAGCACAGCTGGACTCCAATGAAGGTGTAGGCCAATCTCAAGGATGATCAGAAGAATTGGACAGCACCTGAGTTAAATATACAAGTGTCACAGCAAAGGGTCTGAATACTTATGGCCATGTGATATTTCAGTGTTTATTTTGTAATAAATCTGCAAAAATTTCTACAAGTCTGTGTTTTTCTGACAATATTGGGTGCTGTGTGTGCATGAACGAGGAAAAAAATGAAATTAATTGATTTTAGCAAATGGCTGCAATATGACAAAGAGTGAAAAATTTAAGGGGGTCTGAATACTTTCCGAACCCACTGTAGATGTCGAAAACGTCAATTTTCTTATAGCTGAAACTATGTGCTCCAGCTCTCCCCATTCTTTGAGTTTATATGTTTCTGTAAACTAATGAACTGAAGAAAAATGTTTTTATAGCTCAAATTCTTGACATTGAACAGACCATTACATTCTGCTTTGGTTCGGAAATTGAAAGCATGTCAGAATTTAGGTTCAGAATTTGGCCTAAAAAACATGAAAATATGTTTTTTGCTGGTTCCCTTGTATATGGTTAATTTACCAAATGCACACTAAATTGAACAATTCTTGTCAGTGAACATTATAGCCAAAGTTTCAAACAAGGCATGTGTCTCGATTATGTCTTTAAATGTTTGCACTACAATGTAATGAAAATGAACCTCTCCCTCTCTCCCTTGTTCACTACATGACCTCCCCCTAAAAAAACATTTTGGCTCTGCCTTAAAATACTATAATTTTTTCAAGAATAATTCCAACTCAATAATACATTCCAGTATTTTACATGAGGTTAAACTGACAGGCCTATAGTTCCCTGGGTCAGTACGGCCCCCTTTCTTATATATTTGAATTATACTACCTTGCTTACAGTCATCTGGTATTTCTCCAGTGTTTAGGGATTGCATAAAATATCTGTCAATGGTTTATAAATAAGCTCCCAAAATGTATTGAATACTCTAGGATATACGGTATGCCATCAGGGCCTGCCGCCTTATTTGTCTTTAGTTTTTTCTAGTTTTTCTAGTACGTCTTCATCCCTTACCTCAATGTCCTTTAAAACATTATGCACATTGGCTGTATGTTTGGGCATATTTTCTCCCTGTGCCTGATTAAACTACTTCCAAGACAGAGATACCAAGTTAATACAATTACAAACCACACAATTCCAAACAGTCAGGAGCAGAAACGAGCAATGACAAGAAACACCTCCATATATCTATTGTTTGTAGCAAGGGAGCAGATTTATTGTCTGAGGATGATTTTGTATGTATTTTACGCCGTAACGATGCTTAGTGAATGTGATTTTTGATCATTACAGTCCATCAAAGCAGTAGAGAAGGAGACTGAGGGAAACTGGTTACATTTACCATGATACTAGACTGCACACTACACTACACACTGCACACTACACACTACTAACTGCAACTGCACACTACACACTGCACACTACACACTGCACACTACACACTGCACTGCACACTACTTACTGCACACTGCACTGCACACTACACACTACACACTGCACACTACTAACTGCACACTACACACTGCACTACACACTGCCCACTACTCACTGCACACTACACACTGCACACTACACACTACTCACTGCACATTACTCACTGCACACTACACACTACTCACTGCACACTACACACTGCACACTGCACACTACACACTACTCACTGCACATTACTCACTGCACACTACATTACTCACTGCACACTACTCACTGCACACTACACACTACTCACTGCACACTACACACTACTCACTGCACACTACACACTACTCACTGCACATTACTCACTGCACACTGCACATTACTCACTGCACACTACTCACTGCACACTACACACTACTCACTGCACATTACTCACTGCACACTACTCACTGCACACTACACACTACTGCACACTGCACACTACACACTACTCACTGCACACTGCACACTACACACTACTCACTGCACACTACACACTACTCACTGCACACTACACACTGCACACTACTGCATTACACACTGCACACTACTCACTGCACACTACACATTACAAACTGCACACTACAACTGCTCACTACAAACTGCACACTGCACACTACTCCTACTCACTGCACACTACACACTACTCATTGCAATCTACACACTGCATGCTCAACACTACATGCAAAACAGGCTTTACCTACTGCAGTATGAATGGTACCACACCAGCAATTTGCTAATGTTTTGTTGGCATCAAGAACTAGCCAAAGTGCAAAGCCAGTTTTTCAATGCTATTACAGTTTTTCTTGATTGCTTACACACTATAACTGGGCCTATTAACTAAACATCCCAAACCATGATGCCATCTACCAAAAGACAGACCCATTTCCCAAAACTATAAACACTATTCCCCTGTTTTCACACATGATTCAGATTTGTTGAACTTTTTGTGAAAAACTACACACAAATCCCTTCATATATCACTGGCTGCACCATGTGCTCATTTACAACGCACTGGCATTCAATATCATTAATTCAAGTGATCACAACTTGAACCCAATTAACACACAATTCCCCAGGAGGAAACACTAAGAGTCTAAATTGTTCACACACCAATCAGAACCTCAGGATGGATAGATAGATAAAGGGGCTATGGGTCAGTTCACTTGTTTTGGAACAATGGATCAACAAAGACCTGAAGGTAGAGGAAGAGGATGGTGCAAGTATGGTTTTTCATACTGTATCAAGTATTTGAGTACAGTTATGTATTACAGCAGTATATACTGTAGTACAGGCTATATGATGGCCTACTTTTGTAGGCTTGTTTAGATATTACAGTTGAGGCTTGCCTGGGGTGGATAAGGCATGCAAGATTTTTTCTCCCCCGCTGCCTGGCTAGGGCTAATATTGCCTGTGATGTTGATGAGAATCTCTGGCCTGACCCAGACCAGAGACGGGATGCTGAGGCAGAATAAATGTGATTTCTTTCTTTACGTACAAACTGTTTTTTTTCTCATTGGTTTATATTGGTAAATACATGGAAATTATTTTACTGTATTCTACGTTCTTTATGTATCAGTTGCATATTTTTACAATACATTTACTTTTTCACTCAATTTCAGTTTAGTTTGGTTTTGACATGGAAGTTTGAAGTTTGTGAAGATGAGTGTGCAGTTATGCATTTGTGTTTAGAGTTTTGGGAAATGGAGCATCATTTCAAGAAATGTGTCTTGGCAAAAAAAAACTGTAAATGGTCATTGTGTTTAATGATGGGAAAGGGGCTAGTAAATGGTTGGTGTCACTTAACTTGGAATTCAGGCTTGTTGAATCTAAAAAATGTAATAATTGTATGCAAGATTCAATGTCCCGTGTGAGTGTAAAGGCTTTATTTTTACATTCTTTGACAGGAGGAATTTGCAGGTTAATTGAAGTAACATGTCAGATTCCAGAGTTTGCAGACCTGTGCTTTGAAGAGTCAGGTGGTCTGCATTATTGTGTAGGGATGTACACTAGCGCTGTAGGAACCTACACTTTCACGATACATGATACATGATACAAAGTCTGCAATATCTGTCTGCAGTTTGTGTGCTTTCAGATTTTGGCAGTTTTGAAGCACAACAGTGTCAGCAGAAAAACATACACATATTGGCCAGTCTGCAGCTTAGACACAACATGTATTTTCTAGGTTTGTTAGATGAGTCCAGATCAACATGTTTTCAGATTTTCAGTCACACGTTTTTAGAAAGGTGGTCCTCCCATGTTGTCCTGTTGTGACATGTTCTGTTTTTGCCCTGCAGAATGACCGCCCTGGAAGCTCTGGCCCTAAAGGGGCCAAAGGCCACAGGGGACCGGAGGGCAGATCTGTGAGTATTCTTGGTTTTATGAGCTCAAAACACACACATATAGACAGTGCGGTTGACAAAACTAAAACAAATATTTGGCAAACCATCAGAAGCTTCTTCCCTCATCTGAATAACATAATTCAAAGAACAGTTTGTGTGAAAGACTCTGTGTGTATGTTTCTGCTTTCACAATAATCAGCATGCAAGAGTTATGTCCTTGTGGTCAGTAGCCCCCACAGAGGAAGAAAAGTTCATCAACACAAGGGTGTTTATTTTCATTCCAAAGACAGAATGAAATAGGTTTCTTCTTATTTGATGATGATGCGCTGCATATTGTCATCTTGCTCTGTCTGCAAATACAATTTGAAGTGAGTGGTTACAACTTGCTTGAGGAGATTACATTAATACCTTAAGTTAACCCATATCCGCCGAACTACGGGATTTTCCATAGGCCACACAAACCCTTCATTCACTGATCTACGGAAAATCCCTTAGCAGAAATTAAATGAAATTGAAATGCGTGTTGAGGTGCAATGTCCAAATATTATATCATTATATAACAAACACATGGAGGGTGCTGACAAAAAAACTTGCCTGTTACAAGAGACAAACAAAGTCACTAAAGTGGTACTATAAAGAGGTTAAATAAATTGGTACATGCTTGACATCACTATCATAAATGCTGGGATTGTTTACAATAAAGCTCATACAGATACAGCATACAGCTACTCTTCATGTCAAATTTCAAAATGGTTACATGTAAATGTAGATGTGACAAATAAATGTAAGATTGTAAGAATTTATCTGTACATAATTTACACACATATTTTGTATATAATAACACTAATTTGTTAAAATGTTTAATTGATATGACATACCATATATCTCCACAAATTATGTATTATTATACATTTTTTACAAATACATATTTTCACATTTTCATAATTTGTATTTTATAATTTTCAATTGCAACTTTTTTGTGATTGGGCATAACGCATCAATTTATACAGGTGGCTGAGTGTGAATGGTGTGTTATGTGGCTAGGCACACACCGTGTTTATACAGAATAATGCATTAGGCGGATATGGGTTAATTTTACTTAATTTTACTCTCGTATATATATATATATGAGAAAAAATGCATTTTGTGCTATGGTTGTGAAAATTAAATGAACAAGGCAATGAGTTTGACCCTTTATGTGTAGTCATTGTTTTACCCCAAGACATTAGGCATCAGTAGTTGTGACTGTCCATCCTAATTCCCGGAGGTTTTACCCATCTAAATGTTCCTTTTCAGGGACCACCGGGCCCGCCTGGCCCTCTTGGAGCTGATGTGAGTATGAGAATGATGGTTATCACTGTACTCATGGTTAGGTGAACTCTTGGATCACTACAGCTTGGTGTATTCTTCCTCGCAGTGTAAGGATCGAGGTAAGAGAAAAAATAGTCCCGTGAGGGCTGACTACCCACCTATAAAGCCCGTTTCACATTATATGTGATCTACACTGTGCCCGCCGTTACATGTCATGCAGAGAATGTGTAGACATCTCAAAAATGGTGTAAGGTGAAGGGTTAAACAATGGGAGATCTTACAGTATGACATCACCCTATACCTTTTAAGGGAGACGATTTGGTGGGAGGCTTAAACTACCACAATTTTTAATCAGATGGTGGAGCCTGCTGGCTTTGTGAGCAGCAGCAGCCAAGTATCTGACAGCTAAGAGAAAAAACACTACCAGCTAAATAATGCCATGGCCAGGTTGTAAGAGCTACACCCTAATAGGTAAGCTCACAGTGATCAAGCACCCTTGTGCCACCATCACTCACAGGGGAACTGCTGAACCCAACACACTGGGGGCAGCCATGTTTACATGATAGTACCTAGTAAAGGTGCTGGAAGATGCCCAACTGGCAGCAGCACATACAATGGGGGAAATAAGTATTGAACACATCAACATTTTTCCCAGTAAATGTATTTCCAATGAGGCCATTCAAGTGAAATTTGCACCAGACTTTGGTATTAACTCAAGAAATCCAGACAAAAAATCAAAACATTAAAGTCCATATGTAAATAAAGTTATGTGTAATAAAGTGGAATGACATAGGAAAAAAGTATTGAACACACTAACTGAAATTAATTCAATACTTAGTGGAGAAGCCTTTGTTTGTAATGACAGCTTCAAGGCGCTTTCTGTATGAAGTAACTAATCCCCCGCAGTATTCAGGTGTGATTTTGGCCCATTCCTCTACACAGATTGTCTTTAAATCTTGAAGATTGCGGGGGGCCCTCTTGTGAATCTGGATCATCAGATGCTTCCACAAATGTTCAATTGGGTTTAAGTCAGGTGATTGACTGGGCCATTCCAACAAGTTGATTTTCTTTCTCTGAAACCAATTGAGAGTTTCCTTTGCTGTATGCTTTGGATCATTGTCCTGCTGGAAGGTCCACCCACGTCTCATCCTCAGCATCCTGGTGGATGGCAGCAGGTTCATCTCAAGAATCTCTCTGTACATGGCTCCATTCATTGTTCCTTGCAATGATATGAAGTCTGCCAGTACCACGAGAGGAGAAACAGCCCCACATCATGATACTTCCACCTCCAAACTTCACTGTTGGTATAGTGTTATTCGGGTGATGTGCAGTGCCATTTCTCCTCCAAACATGGTGTGTTGTGTGACAGCCAAAAAGTTCAATTTTGGTCTCATCTGACCAGAGTACATGCTCCCAGTAGTTCACTGGCTTGTCCAAATGTTGTTTGGCAAACTTTAAACGAGCTCCAACATGTCTTTTTTTCAGTAGTGGAGTCTTGCGGGCTGAGCGTGCACAGAGGCCATGGCGGTGGAGTGCATTGCCTACTGTCCTTTCTGTCACAGTTCTACCTGCTGCCTCCAAGTCTTTCTGGAGCTCTTTCCTAGTGGTCCTTGGCTCTTTGGCTACTCTTCTAAGTATCCTTCTGACTCCCTGATCAGAAATCTTCGGAGGAGCTCCTGTGCGTGGCCAGTTGATGGTGGAGTGATGTTGCTTCCACTTACGGATAATGCCCCCAATGGTGCTTACTGGAAGATTCAGAAGTTGTGAAATACGTCTGTAGGCTAATTCCATTTTCATGTTTTGCAACAATCTGGTTACGAAGGTCTTGAGAGAGCTCTTTGCTTTTACCCATTATTAGATGTTTCTTGTGTGGCACCTTTGATAACAAAAAAAACCTTTTATAGCCCATCAATATATTCTAACCCAGCTGACATTAATTAGCACAGATTGGAGGTAGAGTTGCCTCCTAATTAGTTATGGTTTTCAGCTGGTTCCTTGCCTTTCCTTGCTGTGGTGTACTGCTTTTTGTTAGTGTGTTCAACACTTTTCTCCTGTTTCATTCCACTTTATTACACATAACTTTACTTGCATATGGACTTTAATGTTTTTTATCTGGACTTTTTTAGTTAATACCAAAGTCTGGTGCAAATTTCACTTGAATAGGCTCATTGGAAATACATTTACTGGTCAAAATGTTCATGTGTTCAATACTTATTTCCCCCATTGTATGTCAGGTAAGGGGACTCGTTTGAGAAGAGTTCACGACTGACCCCTCTGGTGGAGATCAACAGATAGCCACTCAGCAGCTGAAATGGCTGCAACATACACTACCGGTCGAAAGTTTTAGAACACCCCAATTTTCCAGTTTTACTGAAATTTAAGCTGTTCAAGTCCAGTGAATAACCTGAAATGGTACAAAGGTAAGCGGTAAACTGCCAGAGGTTAAAGAAAAAGTACCAAAAACTGAAAAGTAATGTAATTCTTTGTAGTTTCCTACACCATCAAAAGGCACTTGGAAACTGGAGGAAACTCTGACAGGAAGAGGTCTGACAGACCCAAAGCCACAAGAAAATCAGAAGACAAGTTTCTGAGAGTCAACAGCTTGCGTGATAGGTGGCTCACAGGACAACAGCTTCAAGCACAGCGTAACACTGGTCGAAGTAAGGAAGTCTCAGTTTCAACTGTGAAGAGAGAAAGACTTCGAACTACAGGTTTGACAGGTCGAGTGGCAGTAAGAAAGCCATTGCTAAGATGGCAAAATAAGAAAAAGAGGCTTCCCTGGGCCATGAAGCACTGCCAGTGGACTACTGAAGACTGGAAGAAGGTCTTATGGACCGATGAATAAAAATGTGAAATCTTCGGTTCATCACGCAGGGTTTTTGTACGCCGTCACGTAGGCGAAAGGATGGTTCCTCAGTGTGTGACACCAACTCTCAACATGGAGGAGGAAGCGTGATGGTCTGGGACTTTATGGTTTCTATGGGGGCTTATATAGGTGGGTAGCCAGCCCTTACAGGACTACTCTCTCTCTTACCTCAACTTTACACTGCGCGGAAGAATACACCAAACTGTAGTGAGCCAGGCAAGAGAAACATAACAGCATGAACATGTCCAGACCACTAGCCTTTTACATGAAATACACTCCACGAGATAGCACAACATACAGCACATCCTCAGTCCCCACACACACACTATGTACAGAACAACATACCTAAACATCAATTACACATGGTGCCGAAGTTCAAGTGAAATTGAATTACTTATTTAATTATAATTTAGTACTTTGAGCTAAGAAGCAAATCTAAGTAAGTGTTCCATTTTTTTTTTTTTCTCACACTTTAGTTGCCACTAAACATAAAATGCTTTATATGGAAAAAATGTGTCCTGCTTAACCCCTTATTGCCTGAATTAAAAAAAAAAAAAAAATTAATTTTTTGCTGTATTAACCCTCTGAGGTCCGTGCTAAGCTTTTAGACGTTTTTTGATTTTGGCATGGTCTGATATTTATCTCAATTTCATCAATTTAACACACACTTACTCCAACGTGTTTGATATTTTTATTTGAAGGACAATCACAGCTACATTTGTATGCCATCAATAGTTTGGTCAGTATCATATGCAGCTTGTAAATAGATCTACAAACACACAAGTTAAAAATAGTAAATTTTTCTGCTGTCACAAAAGTTGTGAAAGCACACACTAAACTATAGTGACGAATTGTTTTGCCAATGTGCGTTTGTTCATCAAGGTCTTGGTTATGTAAGGGTGTGAAAACAGTTTAGCACATCTGAGATCTAAATAGCTAAAAACCTGTTTTTATCAGAACTGGTCACATTTATTTCAGGCTGTGGGAGGGCTAAATGCTAAATACCTGAATATTCATTATTCATTGTCCACACCTCTAAGAACTGTCAGATGGGCCATCTCACTGGGCCATCAGTGTTATATTCTGAGTTCCTGTTCTGTTGTTTTTTGGCCTTTGTTTATTTTCATTCAGTCCTTATTCATTATTCTTTATCCAGTATTGCATTTTCCCTGTTCTGTCACGTTCTGCTCCCTGTCTGTCCTTGTTCCGTTTATTTGAGATCCACACCTTGTCTTGTCATGCACTTCGGGAGTTTATACTTTTCGGGGTTTTCCGCCTTCGCTTATTATCTCGTTTTCTTCCTTCTTACTTTCTAGATTGCACTTTGTATATATTAGGTAGATGTGTATAGAACTAACCAACTAATCTACTAACGTTAGGGATTTAGATTAAGTTACTAACACGCGGAATATGTTTGGCGTCACTAAGACGCGGAATTCATATATTTTCACGAGTATTTGAAAACAAGCTAAATAAATAACATTTTAGGCTGTTTGAAAAGTATTCTTCCATAGATCTTGTGTGCATATTGCAATTTGTTACGTTGCAACACGCGGAATATGTAGTCACGCGGAATTCATATATTGAATATATATACGAGTATTTGATAACATGGCAAATCAAATATAGTTACTTACTCCTCGTCAGTTATTGTCTTCGTCGCTTTTCATCAATACTCCAAACACTGCAGCGCAGAAAATCTTTCCATCTTGAATAAAATTGTATGTCTGTATAAAATCTTGCTTCAAATTGTCGGGACAGTTTATGTGTTTACGCCGGCGTTTTCACACATGGCCCCACGCCCCTCCCCCACACCTCGCCTAAACTCGCCCCTAGTTACCATGTCAATAGAAGGGGGACGTTACTACCAGGTAAAAAAGAGTAAAAGGCAAGGTTTACTTTTGGTCTAATTAACCTAATTTAAAAAATCCCATTTGATTTGCCAGTGCTCAAATCGGAAAGTCGCGATTCTAAGGTTTCTGTCAATGTTTTTGCCGTGTGTATGATAAAATATCGCGAAGTTAGAAATAGTAATATACTTGTATTGCTGCTTGGATCGGCGCCGATCCAGCCGACCTCAGGGGTTAAGGTCTTAAGGCAGAGGTGTCAAACTCATTCCATCGTGGGCCGAGTCTGTGCAGGTTTTTGTTGCAACCAGTGCACAACACCAGGTGATTTCAATTAGTTCCCCTCCTTGGTTGAAGAAGGAAGCTAATTAGTGAAATCACCTGGTGTAGTGCACTGGTTACAACAAAAACCTGCATACACTCGGCCCACGATGGAATGAGTTTGACACCCCTGTCTTAAGGGGTTTGAGGCTAATTTGCAGCAATCGTCAACAAGGGGTTAAATTATTCTCTAAATTTGTAAGAAAATTATTAGATAGATTGGATATGGTCCATGTACTAAATATGGTGTGTACTGTGGAATATTCGGTCAGTCATTTCGCCTTTTTTCTAGCTTCATAAAATGTGCAGAAAAAAACTAAATGTAAAACCAAAGTTTTTCCAGAAACCTTTCAACTTAGTCCCAGGGAGGATTCAGCATTTGTAAAGTATTTCACAGTTGCCTGTTATGTAACTATATATAGTAATTGAAACAGCATGAACTAATGTCTCACATTTTCTTCTACAAAAACTGGAGAATTTAAAGCTCAGTTTAGGCTGAAACAGGGACTGTAAGAAGAGTAAAGTCACTCTGTCCTGCAAGTCATTATCATTTCTCTTGATCTGCAGGAATGTGAGATTCTGGATATTATCATGCGCATGTGCTGTGAGTACTGCTTTTCACTGTATTTGCCCAGCTCGCATGCTTTCTCTCAATACGTGTCATCCAACCATCTGGCTACAATAAAGTGGGAACAGTAAGAGACACAAACACATAGGGAATATATTGTTTTTCAATGTTTTTTTCCGTCCGTCTAAAGCTAGAATGCCAATGCTGCTTCATTAAACTGAGCAATGGTCTAATTTCTATATCTCTAAGCCAAACCTCTGCAGCTAGTTAGGTTATACCATTGTAAACTCAGATAGCTACTTCTATAAAATCTAAAATACTTTAGAATAAACTCAGCACCCCACATCCCCCACAACCACCTATTGTATGCACATTTTCTTTAGAAGTATTGGATTTCACAGTAAAAATATGACACAAACTAAACTAAACTAACGTGTGCCACACGTCTCAGTAGGAAATGGATAAACATGCGCTAGTGCAGCCACTGTACTGGTGGCTGTTCATTGTTATTGTAAAGCTGCAGAAGGGTTTACTCTGAGCTGAAATGGAACAGCACAGACGTTTATGTCAAAAGTAGAAAAATGTACAATGTAGGCTCCCTAATTATGATTTTATGGGCCTTATGCCAAAGGGCATGAGGCCCATGCCCTTTGGTAGCCCAGTATTAATCCCTGTGTTTCCCAGTTTTGATCCTTGTTATGTATTTATGTAAATCCATACAGTGGTATGGCCACCACAACAGAGCACTCTGGTGTTGACAGACCTTTTGTTTGGTCCAGTTTGTGTCCAGTAGATCCTTTGAACTTCTGATTTTGGCTGTTTGTGTCTACTTTAATTGAAAACTATTAAACATGTTAGTGCATTGTCCACTATAATAAGCTCCAAACATTTTCTAGTTTCTACAGAAATCTTGCAAACTTACTTATTAATAGCAACTATGATGTGCACTTTAAATGAAAGCAGTT
This sequence comes from Aldrovandia affinis, assembly GCA_029706075.1. NCBI lineage: Eukaryota > Metazoa > Chordata > Actinopteri > Notacanthiformes > Halosauridae > Aldrovandia > Aldrovandia affinis. Next base: position 969,379 of record JAINUG010000259.1, on the reverse strand, counting down.
GTAAAAACATATTCAAATATACAGATTATTACTATTATATATCTCTGTATATTGTTTCTTAGGCCATTCCATTTGATTTTGGTTATTCTTTCTTAGTTTCACAGCAGTGCATTTTCATTTGATACCAGATCCATGCATGTGCGCACCATACATCTTAAGTTATGAGCTGTTACATTTATTCAGAGGGGGGATTGAAAACATCGTGACATGCTGAATAAAAGAGATGTATTAAGGTCATGTCCAAGTCTGTCCAAACTAGAATCAAACATCAGCAATTGCAATTACAATGTCAAGGTCACTGTCACATTACCCAATGAAAGTACACTGTCTCTGAATATGTGTTCTGCTGTAATGCAAACTCACCTATAATACATTTTATTTCTTATGTTCCCAGCTTGTTGTGGTGAGTAAATACCTTTTTTGCTGTTATGAAAGATTTACATTTCTCCTTTAAAAGATAACACAATACACCAATGTTCTCTTTGTATTGATGTTTTTTTTAAGAGTGCAAGTGCGGCCCACTGGACATTGCGTTTGTTGTAGACAGCTCAGAGAGTATCGGGGCATCCAACTTTGCCCTCGCCAAGGACTTCATCATAACTGTTATTGACAGACTTATGAAGGACCAGCAAGTGAAGGTCAGGCATTCATCTGGATTAAGCCTTTTTATGAATGTGCTGTTTTCTCATTTCTCATTGTACTTCAGCAGCGAGATGGGAGGTTCTAACTATGTCCGCTCTCTTCCTCCCAGTTTGGGTTCAATGAGTCCCGAGTGGGTGTGGTACAGTACAGTGGGGAGAATGCTCAGGAAGTGGTCCGTCTCGGTGACAGCAACATAAGGACCCTCACAGAGCTAAAACAGTATGGTGCCTCATCACAATCACACACAAGTCCTCAAAAAACAAATACATGCTAAAGTCATTGTGAAAAGTTTGCAATCATTCTTATTGTGAAAAGGTTACCTGGGTAAGTGTGTGCACGTGTGTGTTTTCCAGAGCTGTGAAAGACTTCAAGTGGCTTGCTGAGGCTACCTACACTGGAGAAGCCCTGCAGTATTCTCTGGCCAATCTGATCGACCGTCTCAAATCAGACAACAGTGTGGTTCTGGTGCTGACGGACGGTCGCTCAGACATCACCAGAGATAAAGTTCCACTCAACGTGCTGTGCAACAAGGGGATCAGGGTAAGGAGAGGGCTCCAGGACAGACACCATCGCACTGCGAGTTTCCCAAAGCCTGGCACATTTGACTCATTTCCTGTTGACTCTGTAGGTTGGCGGACTGGGCATTAAAGACTACACGGGAAGGATCCCGAATGAGGAGCAGCTGGGTGACATCGTTTGTAAGAATGACCCCAAACCAGGGTTCACCTTTGTTCTGGAGAACTTTGCTGAGCTTCTCGATGACGCCTTCCTGCAGGACCTGACAACTAGCATTTGTCAAGGTACATCTTCCTGTTCTTTATATATGATATAAATTAAATATATTAAGCTAACTGCAAAGGAATATTGTCTACAAATGCCTATTTTTGCCCATTTCTGTATGTAACAAAAATGTGCAGGTATATACAGTTTTTCAAAAAAAAAATTAGATGTTGGGGATTAATGATCAGGATTTCTGCATGGATAGTCTTCATCATAGGTTTATATATCTACTAGACAATGTATTAGTGGTTCTAAAAATCTGGTAAATGTGCATGCACATTACTGGAGAGTGCCAAACAGATACAGTAGATGTGGCTGTCAGCCACATTGAAGTCTTAGTTAACTAGTATATGTATTTTAAAATGAGAGGGAACTAAATATCTTAACTTCCTGTCTTTGTTGCATTTTTGTCCTTTCACAGACAAGAAGTGTCCCAATTACAAATGCCCGAGTAAGTTTGAGAAATGTCCTGTAAATGAGCCTTATAGAAGTTTGAGCATTATCTCCTCTTAATCGTCAGTGTTCCTTTGAGTCTCCAATCCCCCGCTTTGTTTTCCCAGTCTCCTTCAGCACAGACGCTGACATCACCATAATGATGGACAGCTCGGCCAGTGTGGGCAGTAAGAACTTTGACCTGACCCGCAGATTTGTGAAGCTGCTGGCCAAGCGCTTCCTGGCGGCTGAGAAGGTTGGCGGCGTGGCTGTACGCGTGGCTGTGGCACAGTACAGCAAAGAGGCCACCATGGAGGTGGATTTCTCCTCCAACTACACGCTGGTGGACAGCCAGATTGATGGCATCGCCTTCAAGAACAGCGCTACAGATGTGACAGGTGCCCTCAGCTTCGCCATCGAGAGGTTCAAGCGCAGCGGCAGCAGGAAGAAGAAGCTGCTGCTGTTTTCTGACGGCCGTTCTCAGGGTGTGACGGAGAGCCTCATCGAGAAGAGAGTGCGGGAAGTGCAGGCCGCGGGCATTGAGATGTACGCGCTGGCAGTGGGCAGTCAGGTTAGCGAGGCCAACCTGCGCTACCTGGTCAGCCGGGGGCGTCCATATGACGTCACATATGCACAGCGCCACCTCTTCAGGGCCGCCGACTACTCCTCCTTACTGCGGGGCGTCTTTCACCAAACTGTGTCCAGAAAAGTGTCACTGGTCTAAGAGGTGGGGGGTTAGGGTTAGGGACAGGGTTATGTGGCAAAGTGTAGGGGGGCCAGCTGAACACAAGCTTTTTTCTAATGCATATTTTAATTTAGGATCCTGTAGAACATTTATTTTATACTCACATATACTTTGAATGAGAGGATGTCATTGTTTGTTGAGTATAAATAGAATACGTGGTTTTCATATTGTCCTTGGGTTATGAGATTAGTGAAAAATGTTTTTCTTTTCTTTTTTCTGAAATAAGCAGCCACAGCACTGCTGTCATCATGGTTTAGTGGTGTGTTCTCATATTGCAGCTAGCAGGAATTGTACAGTCTTGTTTATAGTATGTCCTGATCAAGCTTTTCTTGGTGAGGAAACATGCAGCCATCCCGAACGTGGAATTGCTGTTTAGAAAGACCATGAGAAGGATCAGGGGTCAGGTATCTGCCCTTTCTCTCTGCTCACTCTTCACTGCTGGCAAAGGATGAGACGGCTCTCACTGACTTGAAGACAAAAACATGTGATCCATAAAAGGACATGTTCTTGAAGTCTGTATTAAACCTCTTCTCTCAGATCTGAACTCTAAACTTGTGTTTTCATTACAAAAACACTCATTTGCTCCTAACTTACTGCTGTAAATTTCACGTTGACAACAGCAAAATGACATTCTTACATTGCATTGTGTTAGAGACATATAAAGACATATCTCTATACCGGTGGGTCTCTTAGTCTCAGGCTTTCCTGGTATTTGTTTGTCAAATGAAGAATACATTGCTTGAAATTGCCTTTTCAAAATGAAATTACCACTAAATCTGTTGTGTATCTCAGCAATGTATCATACAGCAGTGCAGTCTTTTAGCTGCTGTAAGACTACATTCCATCAATAAAGAACCAAATCGCTTCACCAACAACAAGCTGCCCTGTGCTTCCTGTCCTCAGTGTGATATTCCACACACATGTACGCAAACTCTCACACACACACGCATGTGTATACACACATGCAGGCACGGACACACACACACATACCTCACATTGTCCTCTATGTGATAATCCACACATACTGTACACACACATGCACGCACACCCGCACAAACTCACAGACACACACACAAATACGCACACGCACACACACACACACACACACACACACTGTCCTCCATGTAGTATACAGTCGCACGTATTTACCCACACTCTCAACAGTCAGTTGGAATTCCAATGAAGGCCTTTGTGGGCTGGAGCTGAGTCATGTTTCATTGAAACACAAATGAACAGGTTCCGTAGCACTGAAAGTGCAGTGAGCACGATTACAGTACCATATCAGGCCATCAGTGACCTGTATAGAATCAGGATTTTGATCCATTCCAGTGATTTATAAAGGTCATACTTCATGTCTTATGCGCCAAACCAGGTGTCTTCTGGTGGGCATGAGACAGTTTATGTTAAAATATCAACACTGGCTAGAAGCTTTACTAGAACTGAATCATAGTAAGCTCACAATTGGATCCAGCTCTGAATAACTTACTAGGCATGTGGACACCAGCCAGGGCATGTGGCACACCAGGGCGACGGCAGCTGTTATTTTCAAGCCACATCAAGACACAGTGCCCCAGTGCTCAGCAGGTTTACAGCCAGACAACTGCAGTGTTAAAATGGTATTGTAAATATGTGCAGGTACTATAATATAGCATCATTATTCCCAGGTCCGTCTGTGCACAGCCTTCTCCTTAGTAAAAATAAATATAATGAAAAAAAAATGAAATGATCAGAGCCAGCTTTATTTTCATGGTCCCCACGACCCAGAATCGAATCACGGCCATGCCGATGCCAACTGTTTTACCACAGAGGCCTCGCTTATAAAACATTCTTATGCACAGATTTTGATCAGAATTGTTTGTCATTCCACGCCAACGTTGTGCTTTATAAAGGTCATACTTCATGTGAAAATGTCTTACCTCTTAGACGTTCCAAACCAGGTGTATGAACTGTCTCTTGTGGGCGCACGGCTGTACTGCAGGCATGAGACAGCTTTATAAGCTAACCTAACACTTGTGAAAATATCTCCAACACTGGCTAGCTAGATTAGCTAGCACTGACTACCTGACTACCTTAGCTAACTGTAATCATAGTAAGCTCACAATAGTTGACTTTTTAAAACAGCAATGTCCAAATAATTCAGTCTTATGTCCTGAATAACTTACTAGCTTACAGTTTAACAAAAGTTAAAGTATTTAAAATCATAAATGCTGCCTGGTTAACTAGCTATCTGACTATATTAGCTAGCTAGGTAAAATACCAAAATACCTTAACGTCACCTTATAAAGATTCATGATGAGCACACGTCACTCAACAAAGTCATGTCACTCATTTGAGTCCAGTATACCTAACCTGCCGTGTAAATGTCTCCAGTAACTAGCTCCCTGACTAACGTTATGTTACCGGCTAACTGCAACACAGTAAACTTACAATACTTTACCTTTTAAAACAGCAATCTTCCTTTTTGGGTCTGGAACAGTCAGCTCTGCACTTTATGAATTAATTTAGAGGTGGGGAACCAAGTTGTAAACAATTTAAAAATGAGACATACATCAGAATAAAACCTAAAGTTATTCAAACTCAATAAGTTAAATTGATTATATAGTATCCTGTGATGGTGGCATTGAATATGTTTTTGATCCAATTTTCAAAAGTATATTTATACAGTGGCTTTATTGCAGTTTTTGCAGTTTGAGAGCAACTTTTCATGCAGTATACCAGGTGAGAAAAAATCATAGCATGCACATAAACCTTGGCTGCCTCATATGATAGGCAGTGTCTTAAAAATCTAAAGTTTGACAAGTTAAATTTTATTTTATTTGTCATTTTCTTTTGGCCGTTCAGCCCATCTAGGCTCGTCATGTCATAATCTAAAGAGCATCTGGTACTGCATCTAGCTTGGACTTGAATAGCCTGAGTGTTTCTGCCTCAACTAACCTGGCAGGCTGTTCCAAGCATTGATAACTCTCTGTGCAAAAATCTTCCTGATATCCATGCGGAATTTACCTTTTACCTCTTGTTCTGCTAAGCAAACTTATATTTCATAGTGAACTTTGTTCATCTCTTTTAGGAATTTAAATACCTCAATCAAATCCACCCTTAGTCTCATCCTAAACTTGAATAGATTGAGTGCCTTAAGTCTATCCTCATAACTTTTACCTTTCATACCAGGTACCAATTTAGTTTTACCCACTTTTTCAAGAGCTTCTATATCTTTCTTGTAGTGGGGTGCCCAGAACTGCACACAGTACTCTAAGTGAGGTCTGACAAAGGCATTATATAACATTAATATAACCTCCTTTGATTTATACTCAATACTTTTTGCTATGTATCCCAGCATTTTTTTTTACTGCTATAACACACTGCTTGGATGCAGATAGACTTTGATCAACTACAAAGTCTTTTTCAAATTGAACAGCTACAAATTTTTCTCCTCCCATAAAATACTCCTTGGGCCCTATTTTCGTGCCGGCGCTAAGCGGTGTTATGCCCTAGCACAGGCGAATTGCCAGTTTCGTCTGTCGCAAACTGAATATTTCCCATCTCCACCGAGTTTGGCAATTTTGTGGTGCGCAATGAAGGCGTTTGCGCGACTAAAGGTTGGGCAGTGCAATCGGGGGTGTGACAATGAAAACAGTTGGGCACTATGCAAGTTTGGTGTCAAATAATGAGTTTGCGTTAACGTCCAACTAGACCACCTCTTAGCACAAACGCTGGCGCTCTGTACAATTTGCTGACTTTTTTGATGCCACATATGAACATAAGGTTATCTGAAATCACATGAGAATGTTTTGTGAATATTGTGAATTTCCCCCCACATTGAGGCAAATCGTCCAATCCATGGGTGACTTGCAAGCGTAATCAATTAAGCTAAAAGCTATTTTACCACAGCTTGTGGTTATTCAATGCACTGAAGCCAGCAGGCCATCCATCGCTACCGTTCAGTAAGATACACCTGTTAAATAAATATATGTTTGTATGCACATGGTTTTATTCTTTCCATTTGCACTACAGAAAATGGAATACATAATTGGATGCCGAAGGCGATACCGTGAGCGATACCCTGGGTTTGGTAGCCGGTGTTGGCCAGACAGCTATCAGTTAGGCTGTACAAGCAGTTTCTTCCAGTCTTGTCCAACATGCAAATTAGTTTATTACTTTTCCTACACCCGACAGCCAGCAGAGAACAAAACAGGATTTTTATACGCAATGTGGATTCCCTGCACACATGTGCAGTTGTGCGCACCATCTGATCACGGTATCATTTATGTGAATCAGAAGGTGGTCCACTCCATTGATATCCAGGTGGTTTGTGATGCACACTCCAGGGTGACTGCATGACGAACATAAATGAAACAGGCCTAGTTGCAGTTGTGAGTTTTTTTATTTATTGCTTTCCATTTAACAATTACATTAAGTTAGAAGAAAAGAAACTTTGTTTTGTAAGTTGGAAAGCTTACAAATAAGGAAAAAAAGAGATGCTAAAATAAAACACTTTCTTTTAAAAATGTAGGTCTCAAAATATAAACTCAAATCATGAAAATAACTAATTAATGTGCGCCTTGTTTTCCCCCTCTGATTCGCGCGCCAATTTTTCCACACCTCCTCGCTCTCCGCTTTTGAAATCGCTGCTGGTGCAGCTGCGCAAAACTGTCATCATGTCAGGAAATTCCCAATTTGCTATAGCGTTAGTGCACTGGTATTTAAAGGGATACAAAATGTTCTGAAATTCAAAATGTTCTGATTGGCCATTATGAAACCAAACCCCCACCACACCCACATGTATTTTTTAAAAGTTAATCCAACTTCTTTTACAACTGTGCCAGAGGTGCACTATCGTCCTAAGTCACGAAATGACCAAAATTGCGTTAGACATGCCCTAAAGCGCCACCGTCTTCGCTTTGCGTCTGCGTTACTGACACCGTCCTAATTCACCAAAATAGGGCCCCTTATGTTTTTATTTCCCACATGCGTAACTTTACATTTAGCAATATTGAATGTCATCTGCCACGTTTCTGCCCATTCTTAGATTTTGTTTAAATCATCTTGGATTACCTTAGTCGATTCCAAACTGTTTGCTAAACCCCCAAGTTTTGTATCATCTGCAAATGTAACTATTTTGCTACTAACATCCCTATCAAGATCATTTATGTAAATAAGGAAGAGCAGAGATCCAAGCTCCGATCTCTGGAGGACTGCCCACAGCATCTACGTAGATAAGATATGACCCCACCTACTGTTACCCTTTGTATTCGCCCTTGCAACCAATTATGAAACCCGCCACCCATTCTCCAGAGGCCAGCGATGATCCGCCTCCTTCAAGACAGACCTTGCACCCCTTTTCTGGAGACACCCTTCAGGCTGGCTCACCCTCCCCCCTCCCACTGGGGCAGACGGCCAAATGCCTCCTGGGATTGGGGCTCCCACCCAGGGCCGATCTGGCACAGATGGATTTGGAGCCACAACCATGATAGGCAGCTCACACTCGCAAAGCACCTGTCAATGTGATTGCGTTAAACCACTATTATCCGAGGTCCCTCAAATGCTTTTTGAAAGTCCAAATATATAATATCATATGCCTGGTTCAAGTCAAAACACTTTGTAGCGTCTTCAAAAAAGTCCAGGAGTTTGGTGAGGCATGACCTCCCCATAAAAAACATGTTGGCTCTCCCTTAAAATACTATTATGTTTCAGGAATAATTCCAACTTGTCCCTAATGATACATTTTAGTACTTTACATGAGATGCAGGTTAAATTGACAGGCCTATAGTTCCCTGGGTCAGTATGGTCCCCCTTCATATACAGTATATTGGAATTATTATTATTGGGGGGAATGAATCTCCTCATGATTCCCCATGAGTACTCTGGGATATATGCCATCGGGGCTTGCTGCCTTATTTGTTTTCAGTTTTTGTGCATGTGTTTTTTTATACATTGTATCCTCTGTAATTTGTGATAAATTAAAAACTTGATAATATAATATTCAATTCTTTTTTTGTGAAGTTTTGACTTAATTCTTTAGCAGAATTCAGAACGAAATTAAAAGTTTTGGCAATTGAATAGCTATTAAGAGTTATTGTGAGCATGCTACAGTAATTGTCTTGGTTGTTTGAGGACATAAGATTATCCCATTTAATGTGGTTTAATTCATTTTCAAAAAGGTACACAGAAAAAATAATCGTTTTTGTTTCCTGAAATATTGAGGTTGAATCTGTGTTGAGAACATTTTCTTGCAAATAGCATTGAATTATATAATCTATATATATAATCTATATATAGTCTAATTGTGTCTGACGATTTTGTTATCCTTGTTGAGCCACTGACTAACTGATCTACATGTAACTGCCAAAATAAAGGAAACACCAACATAAAGGGGCAATGGGTCACCACAATCTACCAGAACAGCTTCAATGCACTTTAGCATACTGTAGTGCCACTTGGGGTGGGGTGACACTCAAGGACCTTTTCAGAGGGTGTAGGCAATTGAAGAATCTGGAGGAGGCAGTATTCAAAACAAAAACAATAATTTTATAAACTAATTTCTTTATAAGAACACAAACAAGGATGGGGTAATTGGGAATTCCAACTACATACAGTCCATAATCCTTTGCTTATTGTCTTTTCCCTTCCAGTATTCTGCCATTTGCTTGGGGAAAAGGTGCAGCTTTTATTTGGTCCCCAAATTGTTTCAGCTGGTAGTCAGGTGTGGTACTGCAGGCTGCTGGGATCTGTAGTTCTGATGGCTCTAGTAGCTCAGAAGAGTTGTAGCCATTCCCCCGTGCCACCCCTTGGAATGCCACAATAGATTATATAAGTGCAGACAACTCTATTGGAAAGGTTTTAGTTGTTTGAAAGATTTCAAATAATTCTGCTTCTGTCATTTGTTATATTGTCTGAACTAAACATTTTGTATTTAAGTTATTCTTAGGGTTTTTTTCTTGTCAAACTTAATTTACTAGCTAATGAATAAGTGTTTTTTTTCAATAAATAAATAAATACTATCAATACATTAATTTACTACAAATGAATTGAGTAAAAAAGCATTGAGGAACAAGGAACAATTGAACAGGATAACATCAGAAGGAAAAAAGGAAAAACTAAAGACAAAAACACCTGAATAAGGACAGGACGGAGGATTGAGGACCAGAACCAGGGCTGCCAACTGGCAACCAGGGCTTCCCCCCTCCATTGTTCTCTCACTAAACCACATATAAGCAGCTTTATTATTATTTTTTTATAGAGACTGTGAAATGTCAGATCAGTCTTTTAAACATACTGTATCTGGCAAGGTGATTAAAAAAGACATGACATCTGATTTGTTTTTTAACTGTGAAACAATGGAATGTCTGATTTTCTTCTCACAAATAACTATAAAAAATGTGTTGGATTCAAACTACCAATATTAGCTTTTTATATAATATGAAAGAGTTTATTGTCTAACTCCCCTATGGAAGAGGTTACTTTCTGACTTGCCTCCTGCATTTGCATTATTATTTTCTTTGCACATTTTATTTATTCGCATCCAAACACTGTTTTATTAAAAAGAGAATTTTTCTAGTAATGTATTCCTGTTATTTTTTTGTATAAAAAATTATAATTGAAAGATATTTAATATCGGCACAAAATATTGGTTATCGGTAGCTTCAGTCCCAACTGTCGTTTTGAGCAATATCCGAGTTCCTCAGAACTATCTTCACCAGAAAAAGGCTTTACGTGGCCCAAATAATCCTACCATGGGTATAAGTATTATTTTCCATGCATGTGTTTTTTTCCATGTTTTTCCACAGAGCAGAGAATGAAATATTATGATGATGGGGTTTTTCTTTTTGAGAAAAATAATTTCAATTGTAAACACGTGGCATAAAAAAAAATAATAAAGAAAATTGCTGATCAAAACAAATTGTGGTTTGAATTGAAGAGGGCATTTCACAAGCTCAGACAGAAGAACCTGAAGGATCTTCTGAATGGAGGAAAGGTCAAAGATCCCCCTCCATATGTTCAATGTACTGTATTCCTTCAGTAAAGCACAGCTTATACAGGGCACTTATACTCACAACCCTGAGAATCTCTTTGAAGGAGAAGACCCTCTAGCATTAAAAAAAAATCTAGTTACTTATGTGGCCTATAACTTATCTGTTTGTGTTTGGCCGATCCTCAACATTTCCTCTGTGAGCCTCTGTGTTTTGTTTGTTTTGTACTCGTTATGTATTTTTCCCCATTTACACTACCGGTCAATAGTTTTAGGATTCCTCAATTTTTTTTTTATTGAAATGTATTCAGTTTAATGTTTCAACGTACTCTGAAATTAAAGCATAGAACAAATAAACAATTGGAGATAAAAAAGAAATCATGGAATCGTTTTGTTTAACAAAATGTAATCTACATTTTTGACTCATCAAAGTAGCTACCTTTTGCAGATATAACAGCCAAACACACTCGTGGCATTCTTTCTACAATGGACATCAAAAATTGTCAAAAAAGTTCTTCCCAACACTGTTGCAGAAGTTCCCACAAATGTGTTGCACTTGTACATTGCTTTGCTTTCATCATTCTGTCCAGTTCATCCCAAAACAGCTCGATGGGGTTTAAGTCTGGAGACTGTGCTGGACATTCCATGATTTGAAGCCTACTGTCTTATTCTTTTCTTCTAAGGTAGTTCTGACATAGCCTGGAGGTAGTTGGGTCATTATCTTGCTGTAGGATGAACCCCTGACCAACTAGACGTAGACCAGGGGGTGTTGCATTGGCGCTGCAAAATGCTGTCGTAGCCCTTTTAGTTCCGGGTGGCAGCCACTCTGTGCAAGTCGCCGACTCTAGATCCAGCAAAAGAGACCATCACGCATCACGCTTCCTCCTCCATGTTTGACAGTTTGTGTCACACACTGGGGAATCATCCTTTCGCCTACTCAACAGTGTACAAAAACCCTGCGTGATGAACCAAAGATTTCAAATTTTGATTCATCCATAAGACCTTCTTCCAGTCTTCAGTAGTCCAGTGGCGGTGCTTCATGGCCCAGGCAAGCCTCTTTTTCTTATTTTTCCATCTTAGCAATGGCTTTCTTACTGCCACTTGACCTGTCAAACCTGCAGCTCGAAGTCTTCTCTTCACAGTTGAAACTGAGACTTCCTTACTTCGACCATGGTTACGCTGTGCTTGAAGCTGTTGTCCTGTGAGCCACCTATCACGCAAGCTGTTGACTCTCAGAAACTTGCCTTCTGATTTTGTTGTGGCTTTGGGTCTGTCAGACCTCTTCCTGTCAGAGTTTCCTCCAGTTTACAAGTGCCTTTTTATGGTGTAAGAAATTGTACTCACTGACACCTTGGCCTTCTTTGCAATTTCTCTAAAGGAAAGACTTACACTTTTAAGGGTTATAATGGTCTGTCTGTCTTCCTTTTTCTCGCCATTATGATAGCAATATATTACTTCCTGCAGTGCAATATTGTCCAAATAATGCTTCAGAGGGTGTAGTAACACAATCTGTTCCAACACTGCTTTTACACAGACAGAGGGTTTGTAAGTAATCAACAAAAGTTGGGACACCTGTAGGAATTGTTTGCATCAAATTGCAAGGCTTTACTTCCATTGCTTCAGAACAGCTGTTAGTTGTTAACCCATTACTTGTTCCATGAAAAGGGCCTTTTTTATAACTAATGTACATTATTTTTCAGTTTTTGGTAACCTAAACTTTTTTTTTTAACCTCAGTTTAAAAAAACTCAGTTTACCGTTTACCTTTGTACCATTTCAGGTTTCTAACATTTTTGACTGGTAGTGTATAAAACTAAAAACTAAACTAAAAAGAAGAAACACCAAACTGGCCACGGAGCCTCTGATTGAGCTGGACGAAGCCGGAAGCTGGAGATGTGGGAACTAGACGCAGGAGCACTCCTAAAGCAATTAAATAAAACAAAGTAGTATGTTTTATTTTTTTAATTTTATTAATTTAATGTAAACGTTAATTATTTTAAAAAACATTAAAAAAAATAGTTTTGACTGTATCAAAACTATGTTAGGTTAGGTTATGACTAACGTTATCTAGCTAATTGGTTGTCAGTAAAAAGAATGGATAGTGATGGCCACTCTTCCGCAGCCAGAGATACACAGTCAGGTTCAGGCCAATTGATTTAATGATCAATCAAGTCACCACTGTGGTGGAAAGTAACAAAGCAGAAATACTTTGTTATTGTACTTAAATACCTTTTTCAGGGATTTGTACTTTATGCATATTATTTGCATTCACTTGTATTCTTATTCCACTACATTTTTTTATTCTATTGCACCTGGCGCCTGCCTGTGCTGGAGACGGCCTGCTGCTGCCGACCATGGAAACACCGTGCACCGTCCAACTGAACACTTTCCCTGGACCTCGAACTACAGTGAGCACCAACGCTGCCTCAGATGGCCTCCTTATTGACATTAACAACGACAGGCCTTCAACAAGTTGTCAGCCCATCTGGAAATAAAGGATGCACAAATGGGGAGAAGCTCGAAAGGCCTCCTCAACACATAAAACAACCAAGGACAAACAGCTCGCATGGACGCGAATGGACATGAACACTACACAAGGTAAAAACTCAAATGACAATAATGGTAGCATCAAGGCTTTCAATAATGATCTCAATCTGTGAATAAGAACCGAAAACAAGTTTGTTTCTCTCAGACTGTAAACCATGCCAAAATTATTTGGGATCTGACATTTAAACCTAAAGGTATTTTTGGAAGACATTTGAATATTATGAATATTATTATTTGAATATTATTATATGACCTGCTTGGTCAAGGTGGCACACTGGCTTGAGACTTCCTATCTAACATTGAATGTAAAAAAACTGTCTCTACGTGTTTCTCAATTAGAAAGCTACCCTGCACAGAAACCTTCAGTGTGAGGATAAAAGACAACAAACTAGAGACAGTACAGGGTTTTAAGTACCTTTGAATTGTTTTGGACTCCAAGGTAAGGTTTGACAAACACATTAAAAAATTGGTAGAATTAGGGCCAATCTTCAAACCTTTAGGCAAATCAGACACTGCTTACCATTCCACACAGCTCTGACATTTATGCACACCATGATTTTCTCTCATCTCAACAACTGCATAACCTCTTGGTAGGTTGATAGAAATCATCAGCCTCTGCCATAAAACCACTAACATCCCTCTATAACCAAGCTATCAAAGTCCTGTCCAATAAACCACTAAGATTCCATCACTGCAATATCCTAAAGGAGTACAATCTGCTCAGACATTGCAGGATTTCCTTTGCGAAAATTGCATTTTCAATTAAAGGCACGACACTCTGAAATTCTCTACCTGGCAATTCAAAACAAATCCAAGATTTTAAAATGTTTTTCACAACAACCAAGTCCTAGCTAAAACTTGGTCAAAATTGTAATCATGACACCAACGAATCATTACTGTATTTGACCTCATGTTTTTGTTTTTTGGTTTTTTGTGTCGTGTATGGCTGTTGTTGTTGTTGTTTCGGTCATTATATGCATTGATTTTAAACTGTAACAATGTGATTTTCTTATTTTATTGATTGACTGAATTGCTCATCAAGGGACTGGTGTTGGAAATTAGCTTCAGCTATATACACATGTACATGTCCAGTATGTATGGCTGGTGGTTGAGCTCTGTCACTGTGGTCCTGGGTAGGTTCAGTATGTGTGGCTGGTGGCTGTGATCTCAAAGTTTGATAGTTCGTGTGGGCTGTAAGGTATCTGGTGTAGTCCTTCATATTTTTGTTGTGGTTGATTAATCCCAAAGCAGTGTCCTTGAGTATCTTTGCAAATACTTTTACGTCCCGGTTTATTAAGATGTACATGGTCATACATGAGGTCAGGGCGGATGTCACAGTGATATGCCATATACATTATGCATAAGACCACCACCTCTGGACAACTCTGCATTATTGCTCTGTGTGATGTGGAAGGGAACGTCTACACGTGGCATTAGGGTAGCCATGGTAACTTTAGCATGGGTGAATCTCTCTGAAGCTCTGGCAGCCACCTGTACCTCTCATTGCTTTTAGGTAATTAGTTCCTGTATGAATTATTATATGATTTACCTCACTTAGATTAACACCTGATAGTAACTCCAGGGCACTTAATGTGTGTGGGGGGGGGCACCAGACCTTTCTCACCTCAGAACTTTCACATCATCTTTCAACTCCTGATTACAGACCCATCTCTAACCTGCTGGCTGATTTGTTTACCAAGTCATATTTTAAACCATGAACCTTCTTTTATGTGTTGAATGTGATTTTACCTTCACTTTGACTGTCCTGTTTTATCTTTGTCTTTTTGGGGGTATTTTCTCATGTGACTCATGTGTCCTTGGGTTTTTAGAAAGACACTATACAAATAAAATATATTTGTATTATTATTACAAAGAAAACATGATTGATTTTAAATGATACTGCACTCAGTGGACAGTGGTGTCAGGCTCTACATTACTCTGGCTTCACTAGAACCTTAGGTCAAGTTGCTGGGAGTTATTGTCTGCACTGGGTTCAAGCACAAAAATCTGCATGCATTCACTGTGTGAGGAATTTAGTGTTTCTGTTTCATCTCCTCCCTTAATTACATCCTATTCAGTCTTCATACTCTATTCAGTCCACATGAATCCATACTCTCCCTCCTATGTGCTGTCATCTGTCAACATGCAACTGTGAACATCCACATCCTCCAGAAATTCATGTTTTTTTCACTGCTCTGGTTATGAAGTGCTGCAAGATTGAGTTTCATCTAAATGCTAATGAGTGGCATGAGACGATTGCACATGTGAGAAGAATGGACCACATGTTTGGAGCACAAGCTATCATGAGACGGTGGTGCTGCACTGTCTAAAGCCAGTGATCCACACACTGAAAGCAGATGGCACGTAAGACACCTACATACATGATCTTGTGCAGGACTGTATATCAGTCTGCCTCCGCCATCACAACAGAATGCAATGCTTTCCTGCTCATTCCTAACCAGTACAGAGATGTATTGGGTTTAGGATGGGGTCGGGCTGCCTGTATGTATGTTTCATCAAACCACAGAGATTCAGACGGGGCAAAGGTGGGCTATCAAAGTGTGGTCTTATGTCCTGAAATATTCTCTCACTTTTTCTGGATCCTGAGGTAAGTGGTTTATCTGGCTGTGGAGCAGCAGGCCAGAATCTGAGTGATAAAAGCACAAATCTGGGCTCAGAAAAGCATTCCAACAGTGAACACAGTCTGACCTAAAAAAATACAGTTTCAGTGGAACCATATGATGCACAAAGAACACTCACCAGCACCGGATTAGGCTTCATTTTGATGGGATGGGTCCCTAATGGATAATGAAACGTATAAATATAAAACATTAACATCTAGTTTCCCCTCCTCCTGTGCCAGCAGGAGTTGGGCACATACAACCCTTAAGAAAAGGGGCTGTGACTCCGGCCCTATTTGGCTGAGAATGCTGTCCCTGGACAGTGTGTAGTGACAGAGAGTTCTATGGTGCCCAGACATGAAACATTCTGAATTTAACATCCTCAACTCGCATTAACAGCACATACAGAAACCCCCAACCCCCCTTAGAGTTACTGAGGCTGAACATTACAATTCCGAAAAATCTAAACAAGGTTGAACAAGAAATTTCAATTAACTATATTTTTAGCACGATAAAATGGCTCAGAACACAACTTCCACCCCCCTCTGTTTCATCAGTTTCAATACAGCAATAATGTTAGTATTACTCACTATAGTATAGTTAGTATAACTAATCTCACTGATTGTATTACTCGTAGTAGGATCAGCAGTGTAGTTCTGCAAGATCAATCCAGTGTTTATGGATTTTGTTGAGACTGCAAGCTCTTCCGCTACAGTAGATCAGGTGAGACTAATGCCATTTTATGAGGTTTGATCAAATTTGATAAGTAAATAGAAATTAAAATGTGATTTTATTTGGGTACCCATGTCTGTACACAATATACAACATAAATGCATATTTATGGTTATATCTATCTATGTAAAAGGGCACCTATAGCTTTGTATTAGTTTATCTTGAAATGATCATGTAACTATAGTTTGTTACATCATTTTGTGTATGCAATTGTAGCTTTAAATATCACATTTGAAGGAAAATATTGACAAGTTGTCCTAGGAAGAATGTTGTATGTACACACCAAGTCAGTGTCCTTTTGAGGAAGATTTAGAAATGGCGGGGATGTCAAGTATGCCCTGTAATGAAACATCCTGTGCAGAAGCTGGAACATATAAATATACTGAAACAGATACATTCTTCAAAAGGTAATTGTTGGAATATAGCTAACAATTAGCAAAGCTCTTTGCAAGCAACTTTATCAATCACGGATTGTGACCTTGTTTTTAAAAGACCAGCTCAGAACTTCTATCCCAGTGTATCCCAAGTCATGCGATTGTATAAAGCTGTCGGCCTCCCTTTAGAGGCAGAATTTGCTCCTTCTGTTTATAAAACTGTTTTATAAAATCCCCCAAAATAATGCAGTGCTGAGCATGTACTTCTGCTGGGCCTGCTGGGATGCAGTGGGGTGTGGAGACAGGATGTGACATAGCGTGGAGACAGGATGCGACATAGCGTGGAGACAGGATGCGACATAGCGTGGAGACAGGATGTGACAGCGCAGAGCCGTTACAGGATCCTTGGTATTGCTGGAAAAAACCTTGGCTTTACGGCTATATGAGCACATATTCATACCTTTCAATAACTCTCAAGAGCCCTGCATCCCGCACACAAATCACAGCCTGAAATGGATTTCAGCAATTTGCTTGTTTTATAATTACACAAGTCCTTTGATAAAGATCTGGAACACTTTACAAACCTTCCGAGAGGTAATATGGATAACATGAGGATATGAGAAGAGTCTCACGTTGTGTCTGTACTCTGACTTTCATTCAATAGGCCTATGTCGCATTCGCGTCCTCAATGGTAATTTAGTTTACCAGTGATGGACCAATGGACAAGACGCGTAGGCTTCAAAAGTCGCGTATGTTTCAAAAGATTGTCGTCTTGCTTGGTACGCAGTTAATGTTTGAGGGAGGACACGATTAACATTTGAGGATGCGATTAACGTTTGAGGACGCTAATGTGTACTCGCGTACCACTTATGTACACCCCTGACTATAACCATATGTTAAAAGTCTACATTGATTTATGGGCTGATCAAACGTAAAGTTGCGTATGTTTCAAAAGTTTGTCGTCTTGCTTGGTACGCAATTAACGTTTGAGGATGCAAATGCATACTGGCGTACCATGTGCACCCCTGGTTATAGTATGCAACTATTTTTATATGGTACCTGTGCTTCACGCCATTATGAATAGCTGCCATGTTCAGAAAGGACTGTCAGGAACGGAGTAGGAAAACCAGGCGTGGATCCAAGAATGCAATAATGTTCTTTATTGCAAAGACAGGCAAAGTTCATACGGGAGCAATCAGGGCAATACAGGAATCCAAAGAGTGGTTGGGGACAGGCAAAGTTCATTCCAGGCTTCAGGTGTGTCAGAGGCAGGCAAGACGTGGTCAATGGGCAGGCGGAGGTCGATAACAGGGAATCAGTCCGGGGAACACAGAGAGGAGCAGGGCAGGAACCACGAGGAGCACGAACAGGTTGATTGGGACTGAGACTGAGACTGAGACTGAGACTGAGACTGAGACTGAGACTGAGACTGAGACTGAGACTGAGACTGAGACTGAGACTGAGACTGAGACTGAGACTGAGACTGAGACTGAGACTGAGACTGAGACTGAGACTGAGACTGAGAAGAGACAGAGACAGAGACAGAGACAGAGACAGGACAGGACAGGACAGGACAGGACAGGACAGGACAGGACAGGACAGAGACACAGGACAGGACAGGACAGGACAGGACAGGACAGGACAGGACAGGACAGGCGTAAACAAAAAGACCGCTGGAAAGTTGTGTAGGCATAAGCAAAGCACAAGACAATCTGGCAACCAACATGGGAAAACGCACAGCTTATATACATTTAGACATAACGAGAAACAATCAGGAATTAACATGAAGGCAGCTGCCACCGGAGACTGCAATCAGACACACGAGGAACAGGTGAAAACAATAATACAATGAAGAGACAATCTGGTAACGAACATGGGAAAACACACAGCTAAATACATCAGACATAACAAGAAACAATCAGGAATTAACACGAACGCAGCTAACTGCAATCAAACACATGAGGAACAGGTGAAAACGATAATACAATGACAAGACTGGAAATAGGTAAGTGAAAGTGAAAACACGGACCGGACAACCAGGAAAACATGGAATAAACTAAAACACCTAATTACGGGGAACACGAACACGAGATGTGACAAAGGACTGCTAAGACTATATGACTATTGTTTTAATAGTGCATACAATGCAATAAAAATGTGGGACATGTAGAACATTGTCATGCATTTTCTCTGTAGAAGAAAGGGAAGAGATTTGCAGGCCACAAAGACACAGATGTTTGTTATCATGAGTGGAAAATGCATGAATGTTTTTAGCCTTTAGAGTGTGGGAAATGCTCTAAACCTTCTATTTTGCATATGTGGAGTACAAAACAAATGAAGCACTGACATCTGGAACAGCAGCAATATTTCAGATCTGTGTTCCCAGATCGTGACTCACATTCTGTCACCGCCATAAGAGTGACCATATGAGCAGGGGCGTGTTTAGGGGGTGGCCTAGGGTGGCATGTGCTACCCCTGGAATCTGATTGGCCACCCCAGATGCTGCGGGCGCACCGGGCGCAAAATTCCGAGGGGTGCAAAATTTAAGAAGAAGAAAGCACAGTTAGGGCAGCGGTCCCCAACCCTTCCCCCCCCCCGGTCCGCGAAATAAATGAACTGGTCTCAGCTATTTTTCGTGTACACCCCCCCGTCAGTGCCCCACTTGGGCCACCCCAGTCAAAACAGTCTGGACACCCAACTGCACGCCACTGCATATGAGGCAGCTTTCACTTAACAGAAATGCCCTATTCCCCCATTCACAGACCTAGGGAACTAGAAGAGTAACTGGCAACCTTCACTAACCACACACCCCACTCCATTTTGTATAGAACTGGGGAACTAGAAGAGTTGCTGGCAGCCTTTACTAACCACACACCCCACCAAACTCCCTATCCCCCTTTGCACAGACCTAGGGAAGAATGGAAGCCACGTATATTGTTGGCTGAGATCATTTTATCAGGGAATTTACAAACCATAAATATTAACCAGATTCCAGATAATTAAAAATACCACATTGTTTTTATCCTACTAATGAGATATCTGTACCAGTAGATTTTATTATGTGAAGTTAAAACAGTCAAACAAATTCAGAAACTCAATCCAACTGTCAATCACTGTGTAATTCCATTTGAATTCAATCTTGAAATCACATAGCGTGCTGTTGTGATCAGGTGACACTGACGGTCTTTGTAAGCATGTGCGGTCCCCTTCCATGTGGCTGATTGCTGGCTGCTGGTGTTGACGGCACAGCTCCCTGAGCGCTGGCCTGCGAGGAAGCGGCTGTCGGCCAGGTGCAGGGTGCTGGCAGCGGGCTAACCAATCCCAGCTGTAGGGCTCAGGGTTTGGAATGCTGACATCTGGAGCATATCTTCCCCGAGTGGGATCGGGAAGTGCTTATGAAGGACAGATTCATATTTTAAGTAACTTACTGAAAGAAGAGCAAAGCAGGCAGCAGAGCTGTGTATACTTGAGTTTTGTTCATCCTGCTGGAGACTTGTTTCTCCCACTGCCGTGGAGACCATCAGGGAGGTGTGACTTCTGTCACCAGATACAATGCAAGCATGCATCGCAAAGCTCATGTATTATGGTTCTACACAAAATGCTTACATAATATGTATTTTCCTGTATGTTTAAACTATTACAAGCTTCGGAAGTCCAGCCTTTCACAGTTTCAGGATGTCAGATAATCCTCTGACCACTGACCATCAAAGTTGTGGTAGAAACCGCAAATGCATTCAACATTGATGAGCAGTGACTTAATGACGCAGTCTGGATTGCTTTTGATGTATACTGCTCTCCCCAGATGTTCCATCTCAAACGATCTGCGTCCATCTAAAACTACAGGCAAACAGTAGCTCTCTATGAACGTCATCCTCAAAGAGTAACACCACAAGTAAAACATGTTGTTGAGGGTAAATGCAACATGAACATTAACATTAAACATTTAAACTGAGGGCTATTTTATCATTCAATTTCAGTCATTCAATACAACCAGAAGCTCACAGATTGACCTCTGGCACTGCTCCATGTGTTTCATGCTGGGTTGGAGTTGTGTGGGAGCGCAGGATCCCTGTGGACTAAGGGTTTCTGTTTAAAAAAATAATAATAATTATGTTAAATATTTTGGTCAATTTTACGGTCAATAAGTTATTTTATTTCTTTTTCCAATATAAATCACATTGAGGGCAAAGTGATAGACATTTCATTGCATCTGATTGAGATGCCTGCTTTATAGCAAAGCTCCCATTGGCCCAAACTGATCAGCTGATTTAACCGAGCTTGACGAGTGACTCAACTGTCCCCCTGCACGTCGTATTTCATTGCATTCATAATTTGTTTGACAGAGAAGGGAGGAAGCAAGCGCTAGTCAACTTTAAAAAATGCCTTTGTGTTCATACAACTACCCCAATCATTGCATCTCAGGGATAGAACACCAGACCTTCCATACATAAGGTTTGTAAAAAAATTAAGAAGGAAATCTTACATATTTATGTCAAAGTGATCATTGATAGCTATAGTTATAGAAGGGTATCAAAACCTAGGCTATTTGTTTCTATCCCTATAGATACTTAAGGCCTTATCTTCAAAATCAAGGCATAAATGCTGATGCAGTTCTCAAAAACTACTTAAAGTAATCAGCCTATATAAAATAATTTATTTCAAAACTAACAGAGGGCTCTAATTCTGTTGTCAAAGTGCAATGTGCAGACAGTAGCGCTGATCCAAGACAAAGGCACATTAAGGCATGTCCTGGTTTATTCTAGTAGTTTCATGACAAGAGACAGTAGCACACACTTGTACACTAGGTACAGTTGTAAAAGAGGTTGATTTAATCCATCCATCCATCCATCCATCCATCCATCCATCCATTATCTAAGCCGCTTATTCCTAGTCAGGGTCGCGGGGGGGGCTGGAGCCTATCCCAGCATGCGTTCCGGGCGAGAGGCAGGAATACACCCTGGACAGGTCGCCAATCCATCGCAGGGCACACACACCATTCACTCACACACTCATACCTACGGGCAATTTAGACTCTCCAATTAGCCTAACGTGCATGTCTTTGGACTGTGGGAGGAAACCAGAGTACCCGGAGGAAACCCACGCGGACACGGGGAGAACATGCAAACTCCGCACAGAAAGGCCCCCGGCCTGGATTCGAACCCGAGACCTTCTTACTGTGAGGCGACAGCGCTATCCACTGCACCACCGTGCCGCCTGAGGTTGATTTAATACTAATAAATTACCTGTGGGTGTGGTGAGGGTTCGGTCCAATCAGATCATTCGCTTTTTCCCCCTCTAATACCTTTGTGAAGTGTGAAATGGAAATGTCCTCATGTCTAAGAAAGAGCAAGCAGCATAGCTTGTGAAGAGTACGTTTTGAGACTTGCTTTCACTAAAATAAAATAGAGCATGCAATTGGACATTATAATGTGATAATACTAAACAAAAGTACAAAAGTAAAAAGAAGAGGAAGAGGAAAAGATGTGTGGCAAACGTTAGTTTAGTTTAGTTTCTGTATTTTCATAAAAGACACATATATTGAAACGTGTTTATTAACAATATAAACTACATGTTTATTAACAATATAAACTATGTTTCATTGATGCACTTTTGATGCTCCACATTGCATGACTAAGTATCCCACATTTTGACTTGTTGCAATGTTGCATTGCCCCGCATAAAAATATATCTGTTGTGTTATTATTTTATTAAGTAACATCTGTTACGTTGCTCAAAAATATCATCGCCCTGCATCAATTAACATAGTTTCAGAATTCTATTGTAATTATTTGTATTATTACCACATTTTAAATAAAGTATACAATTTTACAGATATAAAATATGTATATGACCCCCCTGTCCCATAGCTCAACAATATCATCAGTAGTCATTTCATTATTTTCTGTTCATTATTATTCCTCACTGTAAGGTCCCTCCTCTCCTGTGCAATCATATCCAACTTCTGCAATTACTCAGGGCATTGCCCCATGATTAAGGGCATGCAGTTTTCACCACCTCTGTCAGGAACCTGCAGTTCCGTCCTCCAACACCAAGAGGTCAGTGCAAGACTTTCTGAAGCTACTTGTTAAGCAATCAATGCATTACGATCTCAAGTAATCATTCAATTACCACAAATGAGGTGTGTATTGCAGTGTAGTAGACTAGTCAGCAGTTGGCGCTGCACACACATAATCACACTGATTGATTTTTAATAAGGCTACTGCTTTCAATTGAGAAAATATGTCTATTAGTTAAGGGAACACAATATTTTATATTTTGGTTTGAATTTAATCATTGCCAGAAAATTTGTTCTTTACTCTTTCATGACTTGTCGTAGAGGAAACACTCCTCTCCCCCTCAACATAATTGACTGTTCCAGAGTTCAAGTACAGACATCTCACAACTGCTGTGATTCTTTGCGTAGATCTCTGATTTAGATTCAGTAACTTGACTGAATGTTTTTGTGCATTGTTTGTTTATTGATCCACTTTTGCTGTGCACCTGCTGTGCCAATAACATAACATAACATAACATATGGGGAAGACGAGAACAGGCCATTCAGCCCAACACTGCTCGTTTATTCCTACCACTAATCTGCTCACAATGTTTGGTATTCATTGACCAGATACTCAATTTTATTGTAAGTTTGGTGAATTCAGATTTTTTTACTCTCAAACCACTTAATCAGGTCATTCAGATTTTTATTGTGTTTAGAAATAAACCTTTTCTGTCCCTCAGCAATGCCATCATTTCTGTCAGCGCAGTTGTATTAGGTGAGATGTCTAACTCATCTTTTACAAAGCTGCTGTAAAAGTTGATGTACTGAGCATGGTAGGCCATGGATGCATACCCAAGTAACCCAATGCGTCTTACAGGCTCAGGTGGCAGTTTTATTGCTCTCTGCGTAATTGAGTGTTCCAAATAACGGTGTTTCTGTCACATTCCCTTTGTTCCTGTCTCGTTTTTCCTTTGTCTTGTTTCTCCCTCGTGATTGTTTGTGTTAATTGTTTTATTATTTTATATTATTCTATTATCAACCCTCATTACTCCTCATCATGCTCACCTGTTGCCAATTCTGTTGTCCGTTCCGGCACACCAGCCTCCCAGCATTATCATCAGCCCTGCAGTGTATATCAACCCCGGTTTCTCTTTCATTCCTCGTCAGTTCGTTCTGTCTCTCAGCTTCAGTGGTAGCGACATGCAGCAGTTCTTCCTGGCCGTGCTTTCTTCCATGTTTATTTTCTTTGTCGGTTTATGTGTTTTCCTTTTTCCCCTGTGTTTAGGTTTTCTTCTCGCCTGTCTGTTTTGTTCGTTTATTCGTTTGTCTTCCCTGCCCTGCCTACAAGCCAGCTTCCCTGTGTGCCTGCCTATAAGTGTGTCACATGTCTGTAATCCAAGCTTCTGGGAGGCAGAGTCTGTGTGGAGTTTATGTTGAGTTCTGTGTGCGTTTGTCGAAAGTGACTGAGTAGAGTGCTTCCTGTGTGTGTGTGCGCAAGAGGGAGAGGGAGCACTAAGAGTGTCCGCCTCTCTCCCTCGGTGTAATCGTGAAAGAGCGAGAGGGCGCCCTGAAAGAGGGTCCGCCTCTCACCCTCCGTGTGATTGGAGAACTCACACTCGGGCAGTGGAGTATTTCTGGACAACGGCCCGAGAACTCTCATTGAAAGAGTGGAGTGTCTCGGGCTGGTTGCCAGAGAACTCTCCCTGTGAGGAGTGGTGAGGGTCTCTGTGTGTTTGGGGTAAAAGAGAACTCACAAAAGTTTGTGTCTCTGTGTGCATGGGTTTGGGACGTACTTGAAAAGTCACTGGATGTGTGTGCCTGCGGAGGTTCTAGGGGAACTCTACTAGGGTCTGAGGAGGTGCGGTGTCTTGTTGAGATGTGTCAGGACAGTGCGTAGAGTTCTACCCTGTCCCGTAAGTGTTGATGTGTGTTAAATGTGGATGTATGAAGGCGGTGTGGAAAGCTGCTGATTGTCTGTTTGTTGTGTGTTCCCCGAAAGGGGATTCCCCCCTCGGAGGAGGCAGGCTTTCGTTAAGTTTTGATTGTTCGTTTGTTATTTTAGTTAATTGTTTTTGCCCAAAAGCTTCGCAGCAAGTAGGGTGAAGACTTTGTTTGTGTTATATTTAAAAAAAATTAAAGATCCGGTCCGTAGACCGGCAGAACCCCACTCCTCTGCCAGTTATTACCATCAGCTGCTCTACTCCAGTCCAGGGATTGTCACGTGGCGTGTGACACTCACGTTATCCGATACAGAGCCTGTGATATGTTTTTTTAATTTTTTTTTTTAATTTTTTTTAATATACATTTGTTTCTGATTTTATCCCATTTTTCTCCCAATTTGGTAGCCAATTAGACCCGCTATTTTTACGTCAATCCCCCCCTAGTAATGTGAGTTCGCTTCCGTAGTCCTGCGACCGGTAGTGACGAAGCGAAGTGACGCCTCTTACGAGACGGCACCCGCAGGCCATCGACCGTAACCCGGTACTACAGGGCCACTCTACGCAGTGAACGTCACGTCGGCTCCCCTCCCCCCTCCCTGGGGCGGACAGCCAATCGCCGCCCCCTGGTGGCACTCCCGGCCAGAGCCGACACTTGGCGAGACGGGGAATTGAACCCCGGTCTCCGTGGCCAGCGTCGGACGTTGTAACCACTGGAGGCCCTGTGATATTATTTTAATCCACTTTGTGTGCATTTAAACTTAACAATGGCCTCTGTCATGGAGTGATTGACAGATTGTAAGTACAGAGTATCTGCCAGTACCACTTTCAAATCATTTGTTCCTCCTTGTAAGACATACAAAATGTGTAGAACATAATGGTTTTTTGCATCTGTCGATTCATCTGCAACAACAGATGCTGTCACATTTTTTTAACCAGATGTTTTATTTCACTTGTGTATTTTTGCGATGCACTGTAAATATTCCCTTAAGTGACCAGCAGTTGGAATTTTTTTTTAAAGTGCATATTTTGGGGTCGTCCATGTTCTCAAGGGGAATATTTGTGATGACAAAAGCCTCTGTCAAAACTTAAAAGACATCATGCCTCCTCTCCAGACTGTCATTTATTTTTGACAGTGGATGTCCCCTCACCCCTGTCAGATGTGATCTTTCCTTTTTCGTGTTTCAGTTCAAATGCCAGTCTATTTTTGCTTTGTCAGTGTGTTGTAATGAAACATTGCAGCTTGTGCAAAGTAAATTGTGGGTATCAGTGTGTGATGTGACAGGCAGATATTGTTCACTGTTCAATTAGTTTTCCACAGATTTCTATTCGATCTGGCTGTAGCCTCCATGTTTAGTTTTGTGGAAACTCCCCACTCTGAAACAATGTCAATTTGTAGACTTGTGCCCTTGCACCAACACTCAGATTGACACTTTATTGTATAATTGGTAATGTTCATTTCAGTAATTGCCACTAATAACTGAAAATAGAGTGAAATACTACAGCTTCTTGAGAGAGGTGGTGAAAAACGCATGCCCTTACCCATGACACATGGGCTAATTATGTAGCCTACATTTTATTGTAGTGAATGTTCAATATTTATCATATCATAAACAAGTGGGCATACATACATACACATATAAAAAATAAAAAAACATGTATCGTACAGGTGTAGAGATGGCCTCTCTCATTTACGTGCATTGAACCACTGCTTACAAGTGCAAAGCTCAAATACTTTTAACTGTTTAGTTGAATACCGATTGTATTTCAAATAGGCACTTGAATGATTTGCCTCAGAGTGCGGTGAAATACAGAACATTCAGTCTTGTGTGATGGGGTATTTATCACATATCTGCCCTATCTGTTCATATGTGCGCATTAATAACGTCACTAAACTAACACAACTGAGTTAAGAGGTGGCCTGAGTGGACAAAAAAACGCAAATTAATTATCATACACAAAACTTGCACATTGCCTAATGTTTTTTGTTGACAAACTCCCCTATTAAGAACATAAGAATACATAATGATGAGAACAGGCCAATTGGCCCTGTGAGGCTAGTCATTTCCTAGTGTAAAGTATATCCAGTACCTCAGGTTTTTCTGCCTCTACTACCCAACCTGACAAGCTGTTCCAGGCATTGACAACTCTCTGTGTAAAAAAAAAACTTCCTGATATCCATGCAGAATTTGCCTTTGATACTGAATGTATCCTAAAAAATCTTTGGAAGTTCACTTTGTGAATATTGAATGTCATCTGCCATGTTTCTGCCCATTCTTGGATTTTTGTTAAGTCATTTTCAATTACCTTAGTCAATTCCAAACTATTTGCTAAACCCCCAAGTTTTGAATCATCTGCAAATTTAACTATTTTGGTACTAACATCCCTTCAAGATCAAGATAAAGATAATTTATGTAAATAAGGAAGTGCAGAGGTCCCAGCACCGACCCCTGCGGGACTCCACTGCCCACAGCACCTAGGCCAGGTATGACCTTTCCTACTGTTGCTCTCTGTATTCAACCTTGCAGCCAATTATGAACCCACTCTGAAACAACTCCTGAAAGTCCTACTGAATTCATTTTAACAATGAGCCTTTCATGTGTTGTTGAGCCTTTCAAATACTTACCATAAGCCTGGTTCAAGTCAAAACACTTTGTAGCTTCCTCAAAGAAGTCCAGGAGGTTTGTTAGGCATGACCTCCCCCTAAGAAAACTATATTGGCTCTCCCTTAAATTATTTTTCAGGAATAATTCCAACTTGTCCCTAATAATACATTCTCATATTTTACATGAGATGCAGGTTAAAGACAGGCCTATAATTCCTTGGGTCTTTGAGTACTCTAGGATATATGCCATCAGGTGCCATATTTGTCTTAAAGTTTGTATGAAAGTATTTGTATAATTATTTTTGATTCTCCATCCCTTACCTTAAAGTCCTCTAAAACATTCTGTACATTGGCTGTACTTTTAGGAATATTTATAACCTCTTCTCTGATCTCTTGCATGAACAATGATTGACCATACCATGTATTAATGCACATCTTGTTGTAATGTGGGTCGAAGGTGGAAGGGCCACACGCAGATTTCACGGGTATCTAAAAGCTGGACGCAAGCGACCAGCCACTAAATCTGAGAACAGACTATGGAGCGGGGAAACAAAAGAAAACCCCGGGACAAACTCCACGGGAAAAAACCCAACAGAAACAACCCTAGTAGGGCTGACGCTCCTCAACGAGGTGCGTGAAAACAAATAGCTAACTTTAGCTCAGGGGAACAATAGCCCCGACAAACAAAGAGTAAAGATAACTAAATAATACCCTCTCTCTTTAACTGAGAGAACCACCAAGTGGTAAGCTAACCTTAGTTAGAAGTAAAACAAAATACCCTCTCTCTTTAACTGAGAGACCCACAGAGTGGAAAACTAACTTTTGGTTAGAAATAAAGCAAAGTACCTTCTCTCTTTAACTGAGAGACCACAGAGTGGAAAACTAACTCTTGGTTAGAAGTACCGGCTAGAGCGTAATAATGGTTTACACAGAAGCGTTTGTGTAATGAAAACGCAGCCCTTAAATAATAGGCGGAATGAACACTGATAATCCACAGCTGGCCGTGGCCGGGAAATACACCGACACAAGACCATATAAGGAAGGAGGTTATAACAATGATTCCTGACACAAAACCAAAGAAAACCAGCCATCACATGGTCAAGCGCCCTCCAGCGGCCGAGCAAGGTAAAACCGTAGCACTTGTAAGTCGTATGTTGCAAGAGCATCTGCTAAATGCTTAAAATGTCAATGTAAAAATGGTAAATCCCAAAGTAACTGTTTAGTGTGTTGGCAATATCCTTATTATAATAAACCAAAGTTCCTTCCTTATTCTTAATGCACTTAACCTCATCATTAGCTTTCCTTTTTCTACTGCAATATTGTAAAAACTGCTTGAGATTACTTTTTGCATCTTGGGAAATGTTTATTTTAAACTGCCTTTTAGCTGCTCTTATTTCCTTTTTAGCCTTAGCCCACATATTACAATACTCAACCTTGTTTCTCTCCGAATTGTCTTTTTTATATATTCTGTACAGTCGCTTCTTTCGCCTCAAAATCTCCCATAAAAATGTAGTCATCCACTGTGGAGACTTTTTTTTCATCCTATTTTTCCTTACTTTTGGGATGAATTTACACTGTGCATCTACAATAACCCTTTTAAATTTAGACAATTTTTCATTCACAGTTCTGCAATCTAGAAGTTTAGCTCTATTACTTAAATTCTCTCAACAAAAGACAGCTCATCTGGAGTTAAAAATTCTAAAGTTAGAATCTAAAGTAATTCTAAAAACTCCTCTTCACATTTACCCTGACCTGACACTACTTCCCAATTATTGAATTGAAGTCTCCCATTATTAACATCTCTCTTTCCGCACAGGCTTGTTTTATGTTTCCATAGAGCATAGTATTCATATTGTTGTCTGAAGCTGGAGGTCTATTTCATACTCCTATATTAAGGCCCTTCTCATGATCTCCCAGTAGTCTAATCAAGATGTCCACACAAGGAATGAAAGTTTATTCCTGGAATTTCCTGCACATTAAGATTTTCTTTCACATAAAGGGCCACACCCCCACCTCTTTTATTTGTTCCATGTTTATCAATCATTACTTCCGGGCCCTGAAACTTCCCGGGCACTGCACAGCAGGCGACTCGCGTGAGTCCTGCAAGTTTTTAAGTAAAGTTTTATTTTTAGAACATTTGCCTTTAAA
This sequence comes from Aldrovandia affinis, assembly GCA_029706075.1. Lineage (NCBI taxonomy): Eukaryota > Metazoa > Chordata > Actinopteri > Notacanthiformes > Halosauridae > Aldrovandia > Aldrovandia affinis. The sequence goes on along the minus strand of JAINUG010000259.1, from coordinate 939,854 downwards.
AAAATAAAAAAATAAAAATAATAAACTCACACAGCCGAAATTTTTTTGTCTTACATAGTAAGCCGACCAAGAATCAACAGTGAATTCCTGAATCAGTGTTTGGATATACAACTGGCAAACAATTAACATGGTTACGAAAACAACAAAAGGAGCGGGCCTGGTGTATTCAAGACATATGCTGATGTCCCTGCGCTCATGTGTATTATTATAAACAAAACCATTGGACTACTACAATATACTTCTGGACATGCGAGCACAGAGGCAGAGGAAGCAGGGAAGACGAGGAGGAATATGCTGGTGTTTGCGTGCGTGAAGTTCAAGACCAGCTCTTCCCTCTGTGCTGCTGGCAAATCTACAGTCGATCAGCAATAAAATGGATAGAATTCGGATGAGCGCAAGTCTGAATTTTTCTTCTCTAAAATTCAATCCTCTGCATCTAACCCATGCAAACTCTTCTCTACATTTTCCTCTCTGCTCACCCCTCCTCCTCCCCCACCCCTTCTCTCTAACTGCCGATGACTTTGCATCCTTCTTTTGCAAGAAGGGCAATGACATTCGCAACTTCCAATTCTCCCCAACATCTCCTGCACCTAACCCTCCCTCACCCATCTCACAACCCAAACCACACACCCCCCTGTTGTCCTTCTCACCCTTCCCTGACTCTGACATCTCACAACTTATTCACTTCCACCATCCTACCACCTGCCCTCTTGATCCAATTCCCTCCCCCCTTTCCAGTCCATTGCTATAGACATCTTCCCCTTTGTCTCCAATGTAATTAACGTCTCTCTTTCCTTTGATTCTGTCCCCTCTGCCCTCAAAAGGGCCCATGTCATCTCCCTCCTCAAGAAACCGTCTCTGAATCCTGCTGATATTTCCAACTGTCCAATTTCCTGTCTCTCACCTCTCATTCCTGTCCAAGACTGTAGAATGGGCTGTGTATAATCAACTGTCTATCTCCTACAGAATGACCTGCTTGATCCCAACTAATCAGGCTTCAAGGCGGGTCACTCTACTGAAACTGCTCTGCTCGCGGTCACTGAGGCTGTCCACTCAGCTAAGACTCAATCACTCAGCTCCATCCTCTTCTTGCTCGACCTATCCGCTGCATTTGACACCATTGACCACCAGATCCTGCTCGTATCTCTCGCTGAGATGGGAATATCCGGATCTGCATTGACTTAGTTTAAATCATACCTGGCTGGCCGGTCCTACCAGTGGTGGTCTGGAGAGGATCCCTCTCCTCTACATTTTACATTTACATTTCAGTCATTTAGCATACGCTCTTATCCAGAGCGACTTACAAAAAGTGCATCAATAAATGGTAAGATTAATCATAGACCATGCCAGAGATCAGTGTTGTGATACAGTAATAGAAAATTGTTGGCAGCTGCAACCGTACCTGTAACACAGGTTATGTATGGGGGGGACAGACATCAACATAGATACATATTACAAAATGCAGTATTGAACATGAAAGCAGTGGTGATGACAATTAGTGGTAATGGAGTCTGAAGAGGTGGGTTTTCAGTCTCTTGCAGAAGATGACCAGTGAGTTGGCAGTCCTGACCGAGTGTGGAAGATCATTCCACCACTGGGGGGTCAGGACAGAGAAGAGGCGAGACCGCAAGGAGCGGCTGCCGGGCGCTCGCAGGGAAGGGACAGTCAGTTTGTCCGAGGAGGTGGAGTGGAGGGGTCTGGCTGGGGTGTAAGACCTCTGTCTTCCCCAGGTTCAGCTTCAGGTGGTGTGGACATCCAGGCAGAGATGTCTGCTAGACATGCAGAGATACGTGCCGGGACCTGGGTCTGAGAAGGAGAGAACGAGAGTTAGGAGTTAGGTGTCATCAGCATAACAGTGATATGAAAAACCATGGGCAGAGATGACTGAACCAAGTTATTTAGTGTATAGGGAGAACAGGAGGGGGCCTAGCACCGAGCAATGCGGTACTCCAGTAGAGAGGGTGTGGGGAGAGGAGAGAGATACTCTCCAGGCCACCTGGTAGGACCGGTCAGCCAGGTAGGACTTGAACCATACCAGTGCAGATCCAGAGATTCCCATCTCGACAAGGATCAAGCAGATCATTCTGTAGAAGATGAGCAGACAGTTAGTTATAGACAGCCCGCTCTAGTGTTTTGGAGAAGAATGGGAGGAGAGAGACAGGTCGATAGTTAGAAATTACAGCAGGATTCAGAGAGGGTTTTTTGAGGAGGGGGGCAACATGGGCGCTTTTGAGAGGAGAGGGGACAGAGCCAGAGGAAAGAGAGGAGTTGATAACATTGGAGACAAAGGGGAGGATGTCCATAGCAATGGACTGGAAGAGGGGGGAAGGAATGGGATCGAGAGGGCAGGTGGTGGGACGGTGGGAGTGAACAAGTTGAAGGATGTCGAGTCAGGGAGGGGCGAGAAGGAAGACAGAGGGGTGAGAGGTTTGGTAGCGAGATGGGTGAGGGAGGGTTAGGTGAGGGAGAGGATGGGGGGAAGAAGTTGTGAATGTCATCGACTTTCTTGTGAAAGAAGGATGCAAAGTCAACCATGGTTAGAGAGGAGGGGGTGGGGGAGGAGGAGGGGTGAGTAGAGTGGAAAACGTAGAGTAGAGTTTAAGGATTAGAAGCAGAAGATTGGATCTTGGAAAGGAAAAATGCAGATTTAGCAGAGGAGAGGTTAAAGGAAAAGGTAGCCAGGAGTGTGTGGAAGTCAGTCAGAGCCACAGAGGATTTGGATTTTTTACATTTTCAGTCGGACAGCCCGAATGGAGTCAGTTAGCCAGGGGTCAGAGACGAGCAGGTTTAGTGGAAAGAGGACAGAGTGAATCAAAGGAGGAGGAGAGAGATGACAGTAGGGTGGATGATGCTTCCTCAGTAGGTAGCTGAGAGAAGGCATCAGTAGGGGGAAGGGAAGATAGAACAGTAGCTGACAAGGCAGCGGGGGAGAGAGAACGGAGGTTGGGACGAACAAAGACAGTGGGGGCAGGTGAAGATGGTTTAGGCACAGAGGGGAGGGGGAGGGAAAAAGACAGAAAGCAGTGGTCAGACATGCAGAGGAGATACTGCAATATTGGGTGAGGTGCAGTTCCTAGTGAAGACCAGGTCCAGTTGGTTACCAGCCGTGTGGGTTGATGGGGATTCAGCCATGGTGAAGTCGAAATGCAGGGGGAGAAATGTGGAGGACTGAGGACTGAGGGGTGCCCAGCAGCAAGTTGAAGTCACCGAGGAGTAAGACCGGTGCCATCCTCAGGGAAGGAGGCGAGTTTGGTATCCATCTCATCTAGGAAACTCCCCAGTGGACCTGGTGGGCAATAGAGCACAATGATGTGCAGTTTGCATGGAACAGTGACAGTGACAGCATGAAATTCAAAGGAGGAGGGTGAGATGTGAGGAAGAGGAACAATACCAAATCTCCACAGGGGAGAGATCAGTATACCCGTCCCTCCACCTCTACCTGTGGGTCGTGGAGTGTGGGAGAAGGTCTAGGCAGCGGAGAGAGCAGCAGGGTTGGCCGTATTCTGTGGAGTGATCCGTGTCTCCGTGAGCGGCAGGAATTGCAGGGAGAGTAGAGAGGCCTGGGCCGAGATGAAATCGGTCTTCCAGACAGCGGACTGGCAGTTCCATAGTCCGCCTGCTACCACCACATCGACACCGGAAGATCTAGGAGGGTGGGTGAGATTGGAGGGGTTGCCCCTGCAAGTAGAATCTCTCCTTCTAGGAAATCTAGGAAAGGAGACACGGACTGGAATAGGTTAGTTGCATGTGGTGTTAGAAGCGGAAGAAGAACAGGAAGAGACAAAACTATGATACTTACCGTGCAGCAAGCACTCCCTAGCTGGCCCCCCTTGGTGGACTCCTGCAAGACTCCATTGTCTTTGTCCGCTGAGTCTTGACTCCTGCAGGTAGATTCCTTTGTCTTTGTCCGTTGAGTCTTCGTACGGGGAGGCTAGGAAGGGGGGGTTGCTACAAAAAGCTTTCCAGAACTATGATTCCTGATAAAGCTGTGTGGTGCTAAGCACTAAGTGGAGAATGCCAGCTGATAACAAGAGACTAATTTACAACTTACAGGTGCCTCTCACTACTCAGGGAACGCTCAACTACAGAGACGAACATTACACCAGAAACAATTAAACCGAATGTAACCAGCTAAGTACCGATCAACTTTGAAATAAAACTTCTAAGCAGCAATTAATACTAACAGACACTGGAACACCAACAACAAGCTAATAATTAAGATAACTAAGTAGCTAACTGCCACTACAACCAGTGAAAAGGTAGCGAATGCAGCAACTAAACACAAAATCTAACGCTAAGTTACTTACGATTCCTAGCACGCAAGGAGACAATGCCAAACACGGTAAAATGCACACTGCTGGGATTCCGGTGATAGCACGCTTAAACCTCACCTGATTACAATACAGACTAATTTACAACTCACAGGTCCCTCCCACTACTCATGCTCGACTACAGAGACAGACGTTACACCTGAAACAATTAAACTGAATGTAAGCAGCTAAATACCGCAACAGAAACTAAACACAAAGTCTAACACCGGGTTACTTACGATTCCCAGCATGCAACGAGACGATTCCAAACACGGTAAAATGCACACTCTAATATGCACACTCTACAGTGGTCCAGAATGCAGCCGCACGTCTGGTGTTCAACCAACCCAAGTACACACATATCACCCCTCTACTCACCTCTCTTCACTGGCTCCCTATTGCAGCACGCATCAAATTTAAATCACTGGTGCTGGCCTATCAAGCTGCGAGAGGAACTGCTCCCTCCTACCTCCAGTCACTCATCACACCCTACACCCCAGCTAGACCCCTCCGCTCCACCTCCTCGGGCAAACTGACTGTCCCTTCCCTGTGAGAGCCCAAAAGCCGCTCCTTATGGTCTCGCCTCTTCTCTGTCCTGACTCCCCAGTGGTGGAATGATCTTCCGCACTCGGTCAGGACCATTTACTCACTGGCCATCTTCCGCAAGAGACTGAAAACCCACCTCTTCAGACTCCATGACCACTAATTGTCATCACCACTGTTTTCATGTTCAATACTGCATTTTGTAATATGTATCTACATTGATGTCTGCCCCCCCTTTTCCCTCCTTGTGTTACAGGTACGGTTGCAGCTGCCAATGATTGTCTATTACTGTATCACGACACTGATCTCTGGCGCGGACTATGATTAATCTTACCATGTATTAATGCACGTTTTGTAAGGCGCTCTGGATAAGAGCATCTGCTAAATTACTAAAATGTAATGTATTCTGTTATTTTGACATGCAATGCTCTTGTTGGAACACTTGCTTGAAATTAAATATATGGGCAGACAATTTCCCAGAGGTCGACAAACTTGTTGCAACAACATTGTCCGAGTAGGAAACACCATTATTTGGAACATCTTAAACACTACCCAGACAGCAGTAAAACTACCAACTGAGCCATGTAAGATGCGCTGGGGTACTTGGTATGCATCCGTGATCTACCATCACGGTAGGTCACGGATGCATACCTTGTCCAAAAGGAAACACTCCTTTTATGGACAGGTTTTTACATGAGAAGTCGTGAAAAAGGAAATAAGAAATGATCTGACAATAATTAAATTCAACACCAAAATATAAAATATTGTGCTCCCTTAACTACATTTTAGGGCAGTGGATAGCATAGCGGTCTAATCTACCACACTTTGGCTGGTCCAGTGTGGTGTGCGCTGCCTGTCAGGGACGCGGTTCGAAACCGAGGGGGGAGGGTGAGCCAGCTCAGGTCTGCTGTGAAGCACGGAAAAGGAGTCTCCTGAACATGGGTGGGCGAATTCCGTTTCGGAGGAAAGTGGAGGTTGCTGACCACGGAGAATTAGCTTGCCTCGTACAGACGAGCGACGGACCAGTGTGGGGAGGGTTAATCAAAATAAATAGAGCGTGTAATTGGCTACCAAATTGGGAGAAAAATGGGACATCCCATCAATAACAATTTTGTTCTTTATATTATTTTTACTGTCAAAAACATTTTCCTTTTGCTTTAAATAGTTTTTATAATTTTATGCGGTTTAAAAATATCCAACCACTCATTCCAATATATCAGTTTCTTTGCCCCAGGATGGGCATGATATGTCCTACAGAAGTGTCAACAGACATATTTTCACAATTGAAAGCAGTAGCCTACATAAAAATCTATCAGTATGATTACGTGTGGGTGTGTGCCGCACCAACTGCTGACTAGTCTACTACACTGCAATACACACCTTGATTACTTGAGATTGTAATGCGTTGATTGCTTAACAAGTAGCTTCAGAAAGTCCTCCATCGACCTCTTGGTGTTCTGACTGCAGGTTCCTGACAGAGGTGATGAAAAACCAAAGCCAAAGGTTAATTTCCAACACCTGTCCCCAATAAACTTTGAAAAGAAAGTAAGTATCAAAAAATAGAAGCAAACAATACAAGATGCACAAGCACATTAGAAAAAGTACATCTGTTACCCCCCCATATTTACAAAGTACACCAAGTATATAAATATACAAAAATATTGCAAATACATTTAAAAAGCAATTGGGACCTTTAGTATTACTGATTGTATCAACGAGAATGGCAGATCTGATTTTCTTTGACTTTTGAGGTGAAAATACAAAAACTACTGCATCTCTAAATATCAGTTGGTAGTTGTTACACACAGCGTTGTGGGGGACAAGCTGGTGCCGTTTGTGGTCTTGATTGCTGCCTGATTGCCTCTTTATAAACCATGCCCAGGGGAGCATTGCCCTCAATTATCGCTGATTGCGCCCTGCTGTGAACTGCTGGCCATGCCCTAACCCATGAAGTTAAAAGGCAGACTGCACCCCAGAGAAGCCTTTTTTTTGAAGTGTTGTTTTGTCTGAGAAACCTTTTGTTTTCTTGAACCATTTTGCCCTTTGTATATTGTCTTGTGCTTTTGGATGTCTGCTTGCTGTGTGGCTTTAAACCAGCTTTCCTTTGTTTTGGTGCACCTTTTTAGTTAAGCAAAGGTTAGTGTAGGTAAGCAGGCTGTGGAAGTCTCACCTCTTTTTTTTTTTTTTTTACACCGGGAGTGAGGGAGAGAGTTGTCCTCTGTTTAGAATAGGCACAGTATAGGGATCATGTTTTGCTTCTGTTCTGCTATATGTGGGTATGCCCTGAGTCACCATGGACTGACCATGATATGGTCTTTTTTGGACACACCCTGTGCCGGCCAGAAGAGGATGTTTTTCCTTGCTACTGTTGCCTTTAGGCTTGCTTTTGGGGGGGTCTAGGCCTGGGTTCCCCCTCTGTTAAGTGTTTTGTGACAATTCAATTGTGAAAAGCGCTATACAAATAAATTTGATTTGATTTGTATAATTTTGTAAATAAAACGTGTGACTTTTACTATTTTGCCTGGGGATATTTGATTGTGTTGCGTCCAGGGGTTGATCCCTAGCTAATGTAGCACAGGTGAATTTTGGGGCCGTAACAGGAGTGAATTCCAATTTTTAGAGGCTTTAATAGAAAATGCTGATTGACCTAATTTTGTCATAGCTGCAACTAATATCAATGCTGCAGTCTTGGCGTGTACATGCACAACTATCATCTGCAAACATTTGGATGTCAGATACATATAATAAACACGTTACAGCTGTTTAGGTTGTAATCTGGTTACAGTTGTGACCGGTTAGATTTCATCTGCAGCTCTCTGGAAAACATGAGGATAATACAAGTTTACGATGTGTATCAGAGCTATCATGTATCAAGCAGTCAAATCCTTAAATCTCTGCAAACTGATCTTCATGAAAGGATTTAACTGTAACAAAACCCTAAAAACCATGACTTAGTCTAAAGATATGTCATCTAAAGGCCATATACAGGTGGTGTCCATGAGGTACCACTTTTTTTTACAAACAGTGAACAGTGCTCCAAGATGTCAACTAATGCAGTGATTTACAGTGTAGTGCATGATTATTCTGTATAAAATTGCCATTTCATTTAGGGATCCACATGGTAAAAATGGCTATAAGTTTGTAAAGTGAAGACAAGAGTTTATGTATTTATGGTACTGTTGCCACATTGAAGTAAGACCAAACCTGACCAGTTACACTAAATCAATGGAAACATCTCACTGGCCGGTGTACTGCACAGCATTGTACCCTAAATAGTTATGTCCCAGTTAAGCATAACTATGAGCAACATATTTATGCTCAGTCGGATTCCATGGTACTGTATTGTGAATTCAGTAATGATATTATACTCTATTGGATTCCATGGTATATTTGGAATGGAATAATCATTTGCACACAGGCTTGGGCCAAGTGCACATCATTATACAATTTATAATAGAAGTTGCATGTACTTTTCCTAATGGTAATCTCTAAAGTTTTACGTTTTTGGGAACCCACCCCTATATATGATTGTTCATATACGAAGTAATCAAGAATTCTGGACTCAGTACACAAGACTTTACTCAGACTGCAAAACAAATGAACAATATTTAATTTGCAGGAGAATGGCATAAATAGACACACAATCACAGAATAATTATAAAGATAATACCTAGCAGCTAGTTTATATCAAGAATGAGTTATTGTTACCCTCTCCTCTGTAAATTCATGTTTTAGTCTGGATGTCTGCATGTAATGGGGGAGTAAAGTGCCACAGTAACACAGTGCAAGGTTCTGCAGGTCTCTGTCGTGTCACATCCTGTGCCTCCCCTATGTTGCTTTTCAGATATCTTTAAGGTATAATGCTATCCATTAATAGTTGTCCCACGAATTGAAACCATAAAAGGAAACAGGTGTCTCCCATTGTTTAAAAAAAATCACATTCACAACCAAGGCAACTCTGTACAGAACTGTACAGCACAACGCTAAAGTACACACTGACATACAGCACAACACTAAAGTACACACTGACATACAGCACAACACTAAAGTAGGCCTTCATAAATCACACAATAAATCATTAGAGCTTGCCTTTGCTCTTTGACTTCAAACAGTTGTAGCAACGTTCAGTATTTGCAGCTTGTTACTTGAAAGTCTTTTCACTTAGTGCAAGGGGTCATTTTCCCAAGATTTTGCCAAAATGATACGGGTCATCTGAGACATTAATGAGGCACTCTTATAAAAACTATAACTTCTAAATGCAAATGTCCAGGGGTCCATAGACTAATGATCATTGGCATTCTTCAGTCCTATAGTATGCATTGTGTGTTTAATCCAACACACAGGATGACACTGCCCTGAGAGTGACGTCATGCAGGTACCCAGTTTTTTTTAGGAAAGTAGCAGTCAGATTACTAATGCATTGTGGTGCAAAACATTGTACACTCACACAGAGCTGGTCTACCAGGATATAATCACACTGTAAGAACATGGCTATAGAAAACAGCAACGGACCAGGCACCATGGAGCCACCTCTCGAGCTGGACTTACTGATGTGGACAGTCACAAAGGTCAAATGTCAAGCAAGAGCTGCAGGCAAAGTTTCAGAACTGTATATAGGGGTGCCCGGTGGACAGGCCTGTGGCATTGTGACTACTGAATGGCTCGGTTAGATTCATAGGTTGGCTCACCAACGTTATGATTCTTGATCTCTTGAATCACTATGATTGTTCTTATCGTGTATGAATGAAGATCTTGTAAGTCGCTCTGGATAAGAGCGTCTGCTAAATGCTTAAAATGTAAAATGTAATGTACAAATTGGATTCTTATCCTTTGTAATACCTGTTAAAGGGCTCCAGGGTTAATAGATTCTATTGCATATTGTTTAAAGAATAGATTTGTGTGAGTGTAGTTAAAAAAGTGTTGCAGAGGGGCCCCTGGATGGCCCAACCGGTAAAGTCCACTGTGGCTGGGGTTCAATCCCTGGCTGCGCAAGCCCCCGGCTCTGGCCGGGAGTCCTGTTTTGGGGTTGCGACTGGCTGTCTGCCCCAGGGGAAGGGGGGAAGGAAAGCTGGCATGAGCTCGCTGCGAGCACAGAAAGCTTCCCTGTGGGCAAAATGAAGAGGCAAGTTCCTCTTGAAAGAAGCGGTTCATTGCCAGCCCCAGGGTAGTGGCTGGTTCCGTAATTGCGGGTGGTGAGCTCATAGGGGAGGGTGAATTGATTAAATAGAGGGTACAAACTGAGAGAAAAACTTCAAATGTTTTAATGTGTTACCGGTACATTTCTTTATTATTCTGTTTAAAATGAGCTTAAAGAATCCTGAGTCATATGCAGAGTAAATGCACACCGCTGTTCAACATCACTTTCCCCGCATATTAGTCTTTTACATATCTACCACCTTACTGTGGATGATCTATCATATCCCTTTAACAAAGTACAGCACTGGACTATTTCAAATTACCATGTAAATGACCAAATTATCACCTTGAAGCCACACACAAGTTGACCAGCTCAGAGTGAAGGCAATGATGGTTTTATAATGACAGCCACTCAATTTTGAAACAGCAGTGGACTACTAATGAGAGCTAATCCACCTTGGCTTCATTTAAACTGAGTGTGTGTGTTTGTGTTGGGGAGGGGGGCAACTGTTGCTTGGAGGTTGGGGACTGTCTAGCATTCAATAGTTAAAAAAGTATAGAAGTTGAATGACTTTCCCTCAAAAGGTGAGGAGGACATATCCCCCCATAAACTACCCCACAGAGAGGGGGCACACAGCTATCATCACTGAGAGAGGTGTGGAGTGCTGCATGAAGAGAACTGTTATTCATTTCACCCTGTGCTTGTGTGTGTGTGTGTGTGTGTGTGTGTGTCTGTGTGTGTGTGTGTGTGTGTGTGTGTGTGTGTGTGTGTGTGTGTGTGTGTGTGTGTGTGTGTGTGTGTTTGCAAGATGAGAGGTGTGTTTAGAGCTGCTGTCTTTAATGCATAGTCTCCACCTTTTCCCATAACTTCAGATAGTTTTTTCTTTGCTCATATAATTTTTAAAAGTAGCACATGTTCAGTTTGTATGTGAGAATTTGCCATTCTTTGTTGAAACAAGCATTTATTTTCTTCCAAACATTCGGTGAAATCACTGGTTGTAGTGGGTTTCAGCATTCCAATTCTGTAAAGGTTACACCCCAAATCCTGAAGAACAATATAATTGATCCTATAAATAATCTTCTGATAAAATCATCTTTAACATTCCTGAATAGTGATAAGAGAATTGGCGTCCAAAAAATCTAACGATGTGGACCTACAGCACCGCCTTGTGGGTAGAGAGTAGAATATAAACTAGAATCCACAAGTAAGAATTTGCAGCCAGCGGAAGGCGGGACTACTCGGTAACCGAGTTGGATTTCGCGGAGACGGGCAGAGGCTGCTCGCAGTGGGACACCCCAGCGCTCAATCTCCGCTTTTTCTCGAGGTTATTCTTATATTCTTATATCCCTTCATTTTTCGGGATGTGCAAATGTACTGAGTAGTGTCCGGGAGGCTATTTTGAAGATATCCATATTCATTTTCAGCTCAAGGTAAGGGTATAAAATGTACGCCTATTTTCATTGCTATCTTGACCTTCTTATTTTTTATATAATATGATGTATTTTATTTACAAGCTTTTTTCCTTTGAAACTTAATTTGAATTGTAATGTAGGCTAAACGAAGACGAAGACAGAATTATGGAAGACGGCATTAGACTTTGCAAGTTTACTTCGGTCAGCTAAGCATTCTGCATGAACCTGCTTCGTCACTTTGCCGTCGTTTTTATAAAGTTGTTGTTATTTTGTTGTTTGTTATTCGTATGGTTATGTTATTTTTTAAAGTAGATTCAAGTGATATAACTCAGGATCGTGAGAAGAAAGAAACGAGGGTTATTAAGTCAACCTGATATTGTGCAGTAAAAATGATGGCGTTCAGATACAGATTGCATTAATTTAGCCTAATTCAATTTTCATGGATTAATACAACTTTAATATGGATCGCAAAGGCTATTAACATTCTCCAATACATGTTATGTTGTAGTAGTACGTAGTTGTGCAATCACAGGTGATCTACGGGTAATTGTGGCACAAATTGCTAACAATATGTATTGCATGTTTTCCACTGAAGATTGTAGCCAAGCCTTGTGTTATTTATGCATGTACACCCTTTATTACACTTGAGAGATGTATAACGTCATGAACTGACATTTTCTGGAAGCAATGGTTGTCTATAGCCTATTCATATTTTGATATGGACCCAACACCACCAATTCTCCCCACACACATAAAGATTTTGTGATGGACCTTTTTTGCTAATTCAATAGATAAGAAGTAAAGTTGATTTAGATATAAATATTAGCGTCCCTTGACAGTGAAAGAAGACTGCACCGTAGCTCTGCCTTGGCCCTCCATTTTGTGTCAACATGTGACTGAACTAAGTGAATGTGTTAAAGAAATGTGTGCAGCGGGCTATTGCCAAGAGGAAATTAATTAAATGAAAGTTAGGGTGGGGCACATGGTCAAAAAGCTTAAATTCAGCTTTCCACTGTTACTGCGTATCCTTGTGTGATCCAAAGAAGGGATTGCCATTTCCTGAGCCTGGGCAGCGGGAGTACTGCTCAACTATTTGAATGCTTTAATGCTGTCTGCAGTTCACATTCTGTTCTCAATTGGAGTAGGAGGGGGTATTTATTTATAAACTCAGTGGGCATCAAATTGTGCAGCTATCTGTTGTATATCAGCAGGGCATATAGCTTAGCCTGGATACTTTCAGCACCTAGCTGATCCATGATCCACTCAGAACTTAAACTGACCCATGGCCAGTGCCTGATGACTAGGTTTACTCACACAGATCGGCTGATCAGCTGGAAACAGAGCTATGACCTGGTCCCGAATATGCATTCCCCATCTAGCATGGTGCTGTGGACACACACCACCCAGGCCACATTAAAACATGTCACAGGCCACAAAAGGAATGTCATTAACCCCAGTTTTCTTAGTTATTTGGGTTTGATTGAGCTGTTTATTCTAATCTGATCTTTATTTGATATTTAATCTGCTGTAAATTATTTGTGATTGAATTGTGTGTTATAAAGTGTATTTGAGGTTTTATAAATATTCGTTTTTTTTTGTATATTTCTCAATATATGTTTCTTAAACCCGATCAGGGCAACTGTCTCAATTAAGCTACATTTGTTGTGCAATTATGTGTCCTAGGCCCAATTGAACAATTAAGTACTTTCAATCAGTAATGCAGAACATATAATTCATTAATAAGTACTGAAATTAATAGAGGTAAATAATAAGCACAGCTCAATTATGGAAGGAATAAACCACAACAAGCCAAGTTAATTGTGATACTAGCTCCTTAGTTAACATTAAGCTTTTCATATATGTATTCTATACAATCTATACAATTAAATATGCATTAAATAGTGTCTTGCAAACATTTATAGTTAGCAATGGTTAGTAAGATATTGTGTGTATTAAGTTACTAGACAGACATGTTAGCAAGCTAATGTAATAGACAATAGGCAAGGCAAGGCAAGGCAAGTTTATTTATATAGCACATTTCATACAACAATGGCAATTCAAAGTGCTTTACACAGAGCATAGAAAATACAGAACAAGGAGAATAGGTAAGAGAATATAAAAAAGAGAATATATAATAAAAATTATAATAATAATAATAATAAAATAAGATAAAAAAGTAATAAGAATAGATAAAAAATAAAATATATAGAGTAAAAAATACAAATAAATAATTAAAAGAGTAAATCAAAGTGCTCGTGATTAGTCATAGATATTGCAGAACATGAAGGTTTTTAGCCTAGTTTTGAATATATTTAGAGTTTGGGCTTGTTTGAGTTCTTCAGGAAGTTTATTCCAGATGCACGAGGCAGAATGACTAAAAGCTGCTTCATCGTGTTTTGTTTTCACTCTTGGAGTCTTTAATAGACAGACAAGTGTTACAGTAGGTAGCTAGCTATCACTAAGTACTCCAAACGTATTCTACCTCTATGGTATGGTTTCAGGTTAGCAAGTTGGTGTGGGAGTCACTGTAGACAAGTTTACTGAAAAAGGCAGAAGTTATAGAAGCTGGCTGGCTAACTTCCAACATGCATTTCTGGGTACGTTAGAAAATATTTAATATACAGTATATTCAATATTTTGATTTAAGCAAACAAGTCCTGTTGCTTTAGGAAACTCCCACACTGGCCTTCTGATTGATTGTCTGGACATTAATTTTGTAACTTGACAGATCTGCAGATGTTTGAATTTGGAATCTGAAATTGGAATTGGAATTTGGAATCCTGATCGTACAAATCAGAAGTTCCTGTGCTGAAGTAACTTTGATCCTTGTTTATGCAGCGTGTGTCTTTGGGGCGAATTAATAAGACACTTGTTTTAGAAGTGAGAAGGATTTACCGTGCATATACATGATATATACGCATGGCTGTTAGCCAATCAGAATCGAGTATTCATCCAAGCCGTGGTACAAACCTAGACCACAGCTGGAACGAGAGCCAGCGCATGCCCAGTCCCTAGGAGCAGTAATGAGCATGAAGCATGTTCTTTACCCAGAATCCTTCTAATACCCCTAGAAATCCACACTAATACCCCTTCCTTATCTATCCCACACAAATACCCCTCCCTTATCTATCCTACACAAATACCCTTCCCTGATCTACCCCATACCACCACCCCCCCCTTATCTAGCCCACACTAATACCCCTCTCTTATCTACCCCACACTAATACCCCTCCCTCATCTGCCCCACATTAATACCCCTCCCTTATCTGCCCAACATTAATACCCCTCCCTGATCTACTCCACACTACCACCCCTCCCTGATCTACTTTGTTAGTCACATACACTCTGGCTGTTGTTAGACTCATGTGACTATGCATTTCACATATACTGTATATCTAAACACATCTCGTCCATTCTGCACCATAAGTAACATGTTTATATACTATCAAGTTAAGGCATATATATATATATAAGGCATATAAGTGTGTTTATTATTCACATGAGTATTCTCAAAAGTGAGGTGTGCTGTAAGTGTGGTTACTAATATTCTTTTTACTGTATTACAGTTGTTACATTGTTATGTATTTTTACATGTTTTACTGTAATTTGCAAATGGAAGCTATTATGTGGTGTCTCAGGTTATCAAAATGTTACATCTACCAAATTGTTTTAATTATTGAATTGTATTTTTTTTTCCTGATATTTCCCCTTGGTAAATAGTTTATCGGAGCGGGATTTACAACAGCAAATATTAGGGTTAGGGATTTATTTTATTTATGCTTCAGTGACATTAAAGGGCTTTGAATAACAAACTATTTATGTTTAGCATGTGTCTGGTGTTTTACTAATCATTTATCTGTGAAGTGGGCTTGTTTCATATGTATGTATTTGTTTATTTATTTAATATTGCCATATGGTGCGGTTTACAAGTTGCTCTCAAAAGGTATTGAAATGTTGGTTACTTTTGCTGCTGAACAGGCTGCTGTATGAGCACTATGTATTGGGGCGTGTGCATGTTCATGCCTTTCTTCAGGCCCAGAGAGGAGTCAGCAATGCTCTGGAAGGTGCTTTTCCTGTGCCTCCTGCAGGGGGCGCTCATTCATGGCCAAGCGAGAGGACCTCGACCCTTAGCAGGGTGCAGCAGTGAGTAGCATGTCTGTGTGCCACTTATAGTACCGTCAACTCATTTATCCACATGCATGGAAAAAGACATCGAAAAAATCCATAGTTTACCTGCAGATCAGATAATAAACCAGAGAGCATTATTATACCACAAGCCTCCAATCAATCTTTGCCTGAATGGAAATATGTATATATGTATATGTCATTTAGCAGACGCTTACATTAGTGAATGTATACATATTTTGGTCCCAGTGGGACCACAACCTAAGCTTGTCAACGCTATGCTCTACATACTGAGCCACATATATATCTAGAAATCTCTGTGGTAATCTCTGTTCAAACAGTTAGAGACACTTTCAAAGGGGGAAAACTGAGAATTCTCTCTCTTGCTTTTGATCTTTTCAACCAGAAACGATTGAGTGTCCGATTGACCTGTATTTCGTCATCGACACATCCGAGACGATTGCCCTCCAGGAGCCCCCGCCTGGCAGTCTAGTTGAGAGCATTAAGCAGTTCACAGAGCAGTTTGCCCGCAAGCTGGAAGAGGACGATTATAAGGGCCAGGTGCACATCTCCTGGTCCCTGGGTGGACTCCACTTCTCCCAGCGACAGGAGATTTTCAGCAAAATCGCTCCCAGGGATGAGTTCATCAGGGGCTTGCAGAGGATCCGCTACCTGGGCAAGGGCACCTACATTGACTGTGCCCTCACCAACATGACCCAGGAGATCATACGCCACACTTCCACCCCCAAGAGCATCCGCTTCGCTGTGGTCATCACTGATGGTCATGTGACCGGAAACCCCTGCGGTGGCATCAAGGTCTCAGCCGAGCGTGCGAGGGACGAAGGGATCAAGGTGTTCGTGGTAGCAGCAACAAAGAATGTGGACGAGACGGGGCTAAGGGAGATCGCCAACTCCCCGGCTGACCTCTACCGCGATGCCTTCATGGCCGTGGACATCAGTGGGGCATCACCAATGCTCATGACCTCAACTATTGAGCGCATCATCAAAACCATGGTATGACAGAGTTCCTCAGGTGTATGCGCCTGTAGGACAGAGTTCCTCAGGGTTATGAGCCTGTATGAGAGAGTTCCTCAGGGTTATGAGCCTGTATGACAGAGTCCCTCAGGGGTAGGAGCCTGTATGAGAGGGTTCCTCAGGGTTA
Source organism: Aldrovandia affinis (assembly GCA_029706075.1). Taxonomy (NCBI): domain Eukaryota; kingdom Metazoa; phylum Chordata; class Actinopteri; order Notacanthiformes; family Halosauridae; genus Aldrovandia; species Aldrovandia affinis. Next base: position 923,165 of record JAINUG010000259.1, on the reverse strand, counting down.
TGAGCCTGTATGACAGAGTTCCTCAGGTGTATGAGCCTGTATGACAGAGTTCCTCAGGGTTATGAGCCTGTATGAGAGAGTTCCTCAGGGTTATGAGCCTGTATGACAGAGTCCCTCGGGGGTATGAGCCTGTATGAGAGGGTTCCTCAGGGTTATGAGCTTGTATGACAGAGTTCCTCAGGTGTATGAGCCTGTATGACAGAGTTCCTCAGGGTTATGAGCCTGTATGAGAGAGTTCCTCAGGGGTATGAGCCTGTATGAGAGGGTTCCTCAGGGTTATGAGCTTGTATGAGAGAGTACATAACTGCGTAACTACATAACTGATCGATCACTTTACGGTTAATCTACAAGATGTAAGAGATTATCAGTGTTATGCTAAGGTGTAACAGAAAGTCCTCCATATTTTCAGTCTTTCCTGGAAAATAACACATTTAATTGTATTGAGTAGAGAATTACTTTATTTTTCTATAAGTGTACTGTGCATGGAATTTATAATGATTTACTGGTTAGCTGTATGATAACTTGAGAGCAGTATTGAGACATTGTGGAATGGATTTTCCAACATGTACATTTTTATAAATGTCAATTTTTTATTAGTACTGTATACATCTGAGAACCTTTTAACCATGTCCCAGATATCACAATACAAATTATATATTTGGTTACCCATTATACTCCAACTATCAATCTCTATCACTTTCTGTCTATTTTTCACTGTTTATAGAATTCTAACATATCAATAATTATTTCTCTCCACAGACCCATCTAGCCTATCAGGAGGTGAGATGCTGGTTTCCCAGGATACATGTGTGAAGGGATGGGGAGGGGTATTAATGAGTGCATCTATGCTAAGGTAATATTGCATTGGAGGGTCTGTGTAACCGTTGTATTATGTGGAACGACCTTCAAGCAGATGGAGTAACGCTCTGAAAAATGCCATTATGTTTATTAAGCTTTGAAATTATGTAAACATTTGGTTAAGTTATCAAGACATAGCAGTGATACAGGAAGGTAGTGAAGTATTTGTGATAGTCGATTATTCTTGCTTGTCTGACCCTCATACTTTCACTATTTAACTCCAGTGTTACCAGACAAAGTGCTTAGAAACAGATGGTACACCTGGTCCGATAGGCCACAGAGGACACAAGGTAAGACCTGCCTTTGAAAAAAAGCTCAATCTTCTCGCATGTACTGTAGCTGGAGCTGTTGGAAGGGTGTCGGTGTTAATTTTGTGTGGGTATGACTTCCAGGGAGCCAAAGGAGATAGCGGAGATCCTGGACCCAAAGGTGAAAGAGGTCAACAGGTAGGTCAAGAGTCAAACACTCAACAAAAACACACACTCTTAGTGGTCAGACACTCTTAGGATTGGTTTATTTCTAAACTGTTTAACACTAGTCTTATACCATATTGCATTAATTGTGAACTTTCAGTCATATCTAATTAACATAAATCACACAAAGCATTTGGGTCTTTTTGAGACATCGCAGCTAAGGACAGCATGTATGACCTGTTTAAGAATTTTATGGATTGTGTGTTCATTATTGCTCATGACTTCACTTTCAGGGAGACCTTGGTATTGAAGGTCCCATTGGCCACCCTGGTCCAAAAGTAAGGATAATTTCAGGTCTGCCACCACTGTTTCTGTTTCTCTGCTTCACGTTTTCTTACCTTCTCTTTTCAGTGTTTCTATGTTTCTCTGTTTCATAGCTAAACAGTTTATGTTACTTTTCTCAAAATGACTGCTTCTTTCTGTTTTCATTTAGGGTGAACCAGGTCTTAAAGGTGAAAAGGTGAGCACCCAAACAACACAAGAGACATCGTAAAATGGGTACTAATGGGTAGTGCCTGCTGAGATTATTAATTTGAAGCCGCTGTTGTTGAAGACACATGAAAATACACAAATACACAGATTGCCATAAGTGGGGAAAACAAGGTTTGGACACAGACTGAATGAATACAATCCTATTGTTCTCAATGTATTTTGACCTATTTCCCTTTTTTTAATTATAGGGCGAAATTGGATCTGAAGGAAAGAAGGTAAAGCTTGTTTTTTTGCTGATTTGTTTGTAAATTCATGTACAATTTGTTTGCTTATATGGTTATCCTTGAATATCAGACTGACATATTATTGTATTTCCCATAACATTAGGGCGTGGTTGGTCTGGCAGGACGAAATGGAACTGATGGCCAAAAGGTGACACTGCTGTGCACATAGACTTGACTTATATTAGCTTCTTTGCCAATTGAAGATATAAGTAATGACTGTAAGACAATTTTCTTCTAAACCTTCAGGGGAAAATTGGACGTATAGGAGCTCCTGGCTGCAAAGGAGATCCAGGTGACAAGGTGTGTAAAACTCCCATACAAGGTTTCATTTTCTACATTTCATTTTCTTCTGAATTGAAGAGCTAGTGATACTATGTGTATGGTATAACTTATACTGTATTAATAAAACTACTAAACAATACAAAACTAGTACAAATACAATACAGTTCAAAATACACAAATAAAGAGGTAAATAAATACAGGTAAAAATCCTGTTGATTCATTGTCTCTTCAGAATCTAATGTATTACACATATTATTCTCTCTTAAAACCAACCAGTTCAGAATTGCACAAGGCCATTGAATATCCATGATGCAAGTGACAGGAGATGATGTAATAATCAGGAGTATAAACCTCTTTCAATGTGTCTTTCAAAGGGACCTGATGGCTATGCTGGAGATGTAGGCGATGGAGGACTGCCTGGAAAACCTGGCGAGAAGGTTCTTACCCAGAATGCATCCTGTGTTATTGACCTGTCTAGCCATTGCTATGTCTACAATGTTTTGAAATGTGTCAGCTTTTGTCTTCTAATTGTGAAGTACAAATTTTAATATATAATATGTATATAAATATATTTTAAAATACATATTGATGCACTATAAAAAAACACATGTCTAATTACCCATGTGACCTTTGACCCATTTCAGGGAGATCCTGGTCGCCCAGGGAGATCAGGGTCCTCCGGTCCACATGGAGAACCTGGTCCTAAGGTATCATGAGGATATTAGAGGAAATCAGTTCACTCATTCATCTCTCTCTTTCAGTCGTGTGAGCATGATGCTCTGTCAATGACAAAATATACAGTTTCCAGAGGTTTTGATCCCACACAACCACAGAGGAAACATAAAGAAATGTATGCAGTATAGGGGTAGATTCAAAAAGGGTTAGTTATTTTATCAAAGGAAAAATGGGTTGGAATACAGTCAAAGCCTGGTGTAATCTAGAACGGTATTCTAAAAAATCACTATGCAATCCTTAAGCACTGGAGTAATACCAGATGACTGGAAGCAGGGTAGTATAATTCCAATATATAAGAAGGGGGACAGTACTGACCCAGGTAACTATAGGCCTGTCAGTTTAACTTGCACCTCATGTAAAATACTGGAATGTATTATTAGAGACAAATTGGAATTATTCCTGAAAAATGATTCAGGAATAATTATAATATATAATATACGCCATTTAGCAGACGCTTTCTTGTCACTACTGTAGTGCAGTTGAAAGTTCCAGTCTGGTTCTTACCACATTTCAGCTAATATTCATATTTTATGAACTCTCCAGCCACTATGAAACATATATCATATTCCTGCATTTCAGGGGGAAAGAGGAAGCTCTGGAGCACCTGGCATACCAGGGCAAAAGGGACCATCTGTAAGTGACCATGTTCCTTTCCTTTCCTCTTTTTAATGCATTTAACATTACATATGAATCACACTAATGAATCATAATAGCAATACGGATCATTGTATAATTACTGATAATCTAATACATCACACTACAGATTGTTTCCTTCCTTTCAAAGTGTGATTGTCTTTTCACTGCTTTCTTACAGGGAAGAGATGGAGGACCTGGGCCAAAAGGAGAACTAGTATGACTACATTACAATGTTAACTGAATATAACATTTATGAAAAGTGATTGGAACTTTTTTTTGAGCTTGGAAGACTTATGTTTTATTAGGGGAGAAGAGGGGACTATGGACCAAAGGGAAAATCGGGACCAAATGGATCAAAAGGCGACAAGGTAACCCACATTTACACTGTGAATTTAATCACTCAAGATGATCCCATTTACACTGTGAATTTAATCACTCAAGATTATCCCATTTACACTGTGAATTTAACGACTCAATATCATCCTATTTACACTGTATCTATTTACCCACTCAAGATGATCCCATTTACACTATGAATTTAATCACTCAGGATTATCCTGTATACACTTTGCATTTAAGGGGAGGTGAGCTAGGTAAATAGGGTAATTTTTTCCCTTGAAAGATATCACCATAAAACTTTGCCAGTTGAATATACTCACTTAATGCAATATTATTTATATTACATAAAAATCTAAAATCTAAAGCTAGTTAGCATATTATATGCAAATTAGGCCCGGTCTCATTAAATATGCATACAATTTAAATCCCAAAATCTTGATAATAAAAAGAGCTATATTCAAAATCTTTTATTTATTTAGACAATATACTAAAGGCCAAACTTTTTACAGAGCATTTTTTGGATATATGCATGACATTTTTTTTTACAGAAAAAGCCCTAGGTTTGTACATTTGCATACATAAAATGACATCTAGATCAGGCAAAACACATAATAACAGCAATTGCTTCTGTAAATGTCTGCAAAATACACATTGGAACCACTGTAAAGTTTGGTGACTACATCTGTATTTGTTGTTGAGATATTTGGCTTTTTATAATGAAAAAATGTCGTTTTGAGAAAAACGCCAAAAAGAAAATAAATCCACTATACAATTGTAATTAATATAGAAGGATGTTAATATCGCAGATATACATATTTATTGGAATATTTTCAGGTGCAAGACACTTTATAGCAGATCAAAAACAACCTAATTATTATTTTTTGGACAATAGTACTTTACATTCTAAAACAAAATAATATTACAATCTGCGGTCAATTATAGGTAGATACTATACAAACGACAATTTGTATAACAAACAAAATAACAAAGCTGACCTATCACAAATAATGTAACCTTTAGTCTGTTATTCCAGCACCATAGGTGCCTTCTCTAAGCTGTTTATGCACTTTAATTTTTTTGGCCAGGTCACATGACCTTCCATTATACCTTGGCACTATCTGTGGCAGCTGCATCGGCTTCGGCAATTTGTCTCTCATCCTCAGCTTTTATGGCATTGAGTGTCACTAAAGTGCTGTCTAGCCACAATCTGTCCATTACAGCTGATATGGCTGAAGCCCCTTCATTGAATGTAGCTACAGCCATACCATCAGCAGCTTGGGCAGCTTGGGCAGGGCAGCCACATCTGGATCGATGTCTGCATACGCTTTTCTAATATGCTCTGCTGCATTGTCCAAAACCTGGAGTCCACGATGAATTTCAACAACTAAAATGGATTGAAAATCACACTTCTCAATAAGATATTTCTATTACATATGATAAAATTATATATATATATATAATGTTGTATTATATTACTATAGTATTACTGACATGCTTAAAATACATTGATAATACCTATGCAAATAAAATGATATATTCCAAATGATTACTGTAATACTGAAAATATATTTGTGCATACCATGCACATTTTATGCTTTACACCATGAGAAAATTTCTGTGTCATACATAATAGTAGTACATAATAGTAGTATATGCAGCTAGCTATAACATTAGCAGGCAGAAGTTCAATGCCAGTACGACACAATGTATAGCTATCTTGCTAGCTAACAAGTATGCACTCTAGGATGCTGTATTCACCCCTTACTCTCTTGTCGTGTCTTTGGTACGTCTTCTTGTGCATTGCCGGAATTCAGAGAACTTTGCACATTTTTGGGACGCACAACTGGGACACATAAGTCCCTCAATTAATTGGTTTACTTGCTTGATGTGCATCAGAAGCCAGTCTTGTGTCGCCGGTTCATTACCATCACAATTCTCGGATCCTTTCTCAAGCTCAAGTTTGCGTCTTGATGCACTCGGTTGCTCAGTTGTTGTTTGACTATTTATTTGGATTAAGCGCGATCTCAGGCAGTTTTGATGTTGACAACCTTTTCTCACGGCCACTGGCTAGCTGCAAATGCCTTTTCCGTGATGATTTCAGAAGCGAAAAAGGATTTGTGGACATCTTGATCACTGACGATTTTCCTAAACCTTCCTGCAATTTTCCAAGTAAGTGGATCATAGCAATGAGAAGATTAGCAATGCGGAAACCACCGGAGACGTCACGTGGTACATTTTAGCCAATCGTGTCATCAGGAAATGCTTTTTGTCAGCAGTAGCCTGTGATATGCATGGGTTTTAGCGGAAACACTTAAGGCAGTTGGGGAAATAACCATATATGGTGGAAATGAAACTAGCCTGTAGAATATAAGCTTTCGATTGACATATGAACCAAAATGGTGGGCCGAACGGCCGATGCGGAGTGCTGCGTTGAAAATGGATTGAAATGAGATAACACTCATTTTCTATTGATGTAAGTGAAATAAATGTTAGAAATATCAATATTTATTAATATTAGGGTCTTTTCATGTTTGCAGTGTTGAAGTACAGATGTTTTAGTAGCAAAATAACAAAAAATCCCCAAATTGACAAGAGTGGAGCAAAATTTGCATTTTTGCACGCCGTTTCTGGCCTTAACCACTCAAGATTATCTCCTTTACACTGTGAATTTAACCACTCAATATTATCCAATTTACACTGTATGAATTTAACCACTCAAGATTATCCCATTTACACTGTGAATTTAACCACTCAAGATTATCTCCTTTACACTGTGAATTTAACCACTCAATATTATCCAATTTACACTGTATGAATTTAACCACTCAAGATTATCCCATTTACACTGTGAATTTAACCACTCAATATTATCTCATTTACACTGTGAATTTAACCACTCAATATTATCTCATTTACACTGTGAATTTAATCACTCAAGATTTTCCCATTTACACTGCGACTTTAAGCACTCAAGATGATCCCATTTACACTGTGACTTTAACCACTCAAGATTATTTCATTTTCACTGAATTGAACCACTCAAGATGATCCAATTTACACTTTATGAATTTAATCAGACAAGATGATCCCATTTACACTGTGAATTTAACAACTCAATATTATCCTTTTTACACTATCTATTTAACCACTGAAGATTATCCCATTTACACTGAATTTAATGACTCAGGATCATCCTGTTTACACGGTGTGAATTTAACCACTCAATATTATCTCATTTACACTATCTATTTAACCACTCAAGATTATCTCATTAACACTGTGACTTTAACCACTCAATATTATCTCATTTACACTGGGAAGTTAACCCCTCAAGATTATCCTATTTACTGTTGTGATGAACAGGAACGAACCCAAACGCAGACACAGACAAAAGGTTTAGAACAAAAGAATCAATCAATCAATCAATCAATCTTTATTTTTGTATAGCGCCATTTACAAACAGGTTGTCACACAGCGCTTCACAATTGGCATTTTCCAGAGGGAATCAAAAAACCAGAAAACCATTGGAGCCAATGTAGGAAACTGGAAAATTATTCCCTGACCCCTTAAAAGGCGGTCGAGATGAACTCCTGGAAAATTGTGGGATACAGAGAAAAACAACACAAATAGTCCTTGAGGCTCATGCGGCTTAACAGACCACTGGAAGGGCATTCTAAGTGTAGGAGTGGGGTGGACCTCATCCCTCCAGATACCAGGGCAGGGCGGGGGATGGAACCAGCAGCTAGGGTCTGGGCCAGCGGCATCCGGCTAACACATGGCAGGGGTGGGGGTTGACTCTGGGGCAGGTGAGCTCCGGGCAGGTGCCCACGCCGGGAGAAAAGAGGAAAGGTGCAATTATGACTATGATAAATATCACGCCGGATCAGGGGGAAGAGTAGTGATAGCACTTTTGCACCAGCAGAAGTAATCTAGGGCAGCATAACTAATTAGGTGAGTGGCACAGGGAGCACGCAGCCATGAGGGCACTCAGAGACCATCCCACCACATCATCAGCAGTCCTGATAGGGGCGGATCATCACTTATGATTGGTGACAGTAAGGATAGCTCATTGCACCAGAAGGCTCTATTGCTACGCCCCCTCCACATCTGCACCTAATGACTATAAGAGAGACTAAAGAGATGCGTTTTTAACCTAGACTTGAAAATTGAGACCGTGTCTGACTCCTTCACAGAAGGATGATAATTTAATGATTTTAACAGAGGTAGTGGAAACGATGAGCTGGAGGACTGGTGACGGGAGCTGGACAACGGAAGGGATGCACAGGAGGAGTGGACGAGATGAATGTGCAGGCAGGCTGAGGGAACCAGAGGGCAAGCTAAGCGTGCAGGCAGGCAGGGCTGGCAGGACGAACAAAGCTGGCAGACAAACGAATGAACCTGAACACGAAGGGAAACAACAGGAACAAGGGTTAACATAAAAGAACAAGAAACACAAAGAATCGCAAAAACTCAGAGTATAGTCAAGGATTTCTAGGGTCAAGTTATACCGGTGAGAGAGAACAACGATCTGACGATGAATGACTGGAAAACCGGGGTAGATATACTGCAGGGCTGATGATCTAGATGGGAGGCTGGTGTGCAGGAACTGATGACGGGATTAGCAGCAGGTGAGGAGGATGAGGAGTAACGAGGAGTGATGATTGAATAATAGAAAATAATAAAACAATTAACACAAACAATCACGAGGGAAAACACAAGACAAAGGAAAAGACGAGACAGGAACAAAGGGAATGTGACAATTTACAATGTATCTATTTAACCACTCAAGATTATCTCCTTTACACTGTGAATTTAACCACTCAAGATTATCCCATTTACACTGTGATTTTAACAACTCAATATTATACTATTTAAACTGTATCTATTTAACCACTGAAGATGATCCCATTTACACAGAATGTAATCACTCAAGATGATCTCATTTACACTGTGAATTTAACCACTGAATATTATTTCATTAACACTATGAATTTGATCACTCAAGATGACCCAATTTACACTGTATGAATTTGATCACTCAAGGTTATCCCATTTACACTGAATTTAACCACTCAAGATTATCCCATTAATACTCTGAATTTGGTCACTCAAGATTAGTCCATTTACACTGTATGAATATAACCACTCAAGATTATCCCTTTTATGTTGTATGAATTTTATATTTTAAGAGTCTAAAATCTGGTCATTAAAATCTGTTTGCCAATATTTACGGCTGGCATGCCTGCAGGAGGTGACAGTGACTTTGAAGGAGGGGTAATTGTGGGTTGGTTTGGCGCATGGTGCATACAGGCTGTCCTGACCACAGAAGGTGGTACCCGATTGGGAACTTTACAGTGGTGTTTTACATTTTCATCTTCAATACCTATACCCAGTGTGCCATGTACAGCCATACAGGTATTAAGTTGAACAGGTGTCCTGTACAGACATACAAATGTGATGTATTGGTATACAGGTGCTATCTTGTACAGGCACACATGTTTGATGTACAGGTATACAGGTTTGATATCCAGACATACAAGTTTGCAGATCTGACACAGATGCTGTTTACATGCGTATGGGTGTGATACAGATACAGTTATAATGCACAGGTGCATGTGTGAGAGATCCTGACACACACTGATTTACAGGGTGAAGCAGGACCCGAGGGCCAGCGGGGGTTGGCTGGTGAGCTGGGCAGTAAGGGCTCCAAGGTAAGCAGAGGTTACACACGGCACAACACTACTTTACAGCTCTGTTACCAGGTCGGATTCGTTTCAGTCTAATTGAGTTCTGTGTAGTGATTCACACACTCTGGGGGAAGTTCGGGTAATTGCAACTGAATCTCAATGTTACTACATTTTTACAATGTCATTCTAAGTAGGAAAGAGCCAAATCCACAGTAAGGGTATTTCATGATTGTAATACAATTGTAATGCAGTCAAGCTTTAATGGAAAATGTGGTTGCTTTTACAAACGGCTGACATTTTCAAGGAAAGGATAGTACAAAAAACAATGTTATGTTCAATTTCTGAAATTACAAAACTATTTACTGTGTAACAATGCCAGATAATGATTATTGGACATTTTATAATGTATGTGGTAGTGAGAGTTTCTAAATGTATTCATCATTGGAAGAAGTTTCCACATTTTTCTTGTCTATTTTAAGGGAGATAATGGATTGCCAGGATCGCGTGGTCCTCCAGGCACACCGGGAGATCCTGGGAGAAACGTTGAGTACAGATTCTTCACTGACATCCTGGAGATCACAGAAAACTAAACACTTACCAAATACAGTATATTACAAAGAACAGTTTTGCATTTATCATGAATTTGTAAAACATACTCTAACAAAATCTCACATTTGAGAGTAAAATATGTCTCAAAGGGACTACTCTTGCAGTGGAAATGTGATTTATTATTTAAATTATATTATTAAAATGATCAAATTAAATGATATTATTTGGCATGAATTAATATGACTATACTCTTATAGACGGTGAATAACTGTAATCCTGTCATTAATATGACTGTACTCTGTCTCAGGGTTCCCGTGGAGACTCTGGTGACTCTGGACCTAGGGGTGACCCTGGCCCATCTGGACCCAAGGTAAAATCTAATGATCCAATCCAATCTAAAGGCAAATTAGGTCATCTGCAATAATCAGGGAATAAGGTGCTATTTTTTTTAATAATTAGATGATTTAATGTCAGTTACTCCTGGACTGTATCAGAGATTTCATTATTCCCTTAGGGTGACCATGGAAGGCCAGGGTTCAGCTATCCTGGTCCGAGAGGACCAACGGTAACCTGCTTTACCTTTCTGTGTGTGTGTGTGTGTGTGTTGATGAGTCCTGTGTGTGTGTGTGTCTGTTGATGATTCCTGTGTGTGTGTGTGTCTGTTGATTAGTCCTGTGTGTGTGTGTGTGTGTGTGTGTGTGTGTGTGTGTGTGTATGTGTATGTGTGTATATGTGTGGGTGTTCATGACTCCTGTGTGTGTGTGTGTGTGTTGATGATTCCTGTTTGTGTGTGTGTGTGTGTGTATGTGTTTGTGTGTGTGTCTGTTGATGATTTCTGTGTGTGTGTGTGTGTGTCTGTTGATTAGTCCTGTGTGTGTGTGTGTGTGTGTGGGTGTTCATGACTCCTATATGTGTGTGTGTGTGTCTGTGTGTTTGTGTTGTGTTGATGAGTCCTGTGTGTGTGTGTGTGTGTGTGTGTGTGTCTAAAAATTGCATGATTATTCATGTGTGTGTGATTTCCTGTGTGTGTATGATTGTTGATGAGTCCTGTATGTGTGTGTGTGTGAGTGTGTGTGTGTGTGTGTGAGTGTGTCGGGGCAAAGGGGTCCAGGCCCCTGGGGCTGTGTGTGTGTGTGTGTGCCTGACTCTGCCTATACCGTGATTACACCACGCCAAAGTTGTGTGTGTGTGTGTGTCTGTTGATTAACACATGTGTGTGTGTGTACACCGCACCTCACCACACCATGACTAAACCATGACTACACTATGACTACACCATGTGACTACACCCTGCCTACAGAGCAACTAGACCATGTCTGATTATTCATGTGTGTGTGTGTGTGTGTTGATGATTTCTGTGTGTGTATGTGTGTTGATGAGTCCTGTGTGTGTGTGTGTGTGTGTGTGTGTGTGTGTGTGTGTGATGATTCCTGTGTGTGCCAACACTGTGCCAACATTGTGACTACACCGTGTCTACACTGTACCTACACTCTGCCTACACCGCTAGTGCACCACGCCTACACCGCGACTACATAGTGACTACACTGTGCCTACACCACACTTGCACTGTGACTACACTACACCTACCACATGCCTACACGGTGATTACACCATGCCTACATACTGACTACACCGCGTCTAAACTATGCTTACACTGCGCATGCGCTGTGACTACACCGAGTCTACATTGTGCCAACACCACACCTACATCATAACTACACTGTGCCTGCACAGTGACTACACTGCACCTAGCCCATGCCTACACTGTGACTACACCATGACTAAACCATGACTACACTATGACTACACCATGTGACTACACCCTGCCTACAGAGCAACTAGACCATGACTATACTATACTATGCCGTGTGTACACCGCAACTACACCATGCCTACACCTGTGCTCAGAGCAAAATGAGACAATTCACTCCAGGATCTAAGAACCTATGAAACTGTAAATCTGTGTCTTGGGAGCGTGTGTGATGATGACCTGGGTTTCAGGGTGAGCCAGGGCCTGGGGGTGAGCCAGGGCAAAGAGGTCCCAGAGGAGAGTTTGGCGGAGATGTGAGTACCACAGACAATCCAAGCCAAGAACAGGAACTGTTCTAAACATCTATTAATATTATCTTTCATAAGCTTCCTGATAAATTAACTCAATTATATACAGATTTATGCATCAAATAACTATGACTAAAACCATACTGTAGCAAAGCATATCCTGGTATACAGCACACAGAAGAGCAGGTTTATACAGAGGAGTAGGTTGAAAAACACACTCTCCTCTCTTTTAAAAGCCATCTGTCTTTTTCAGGGTGATCCAGGACCAGAAGGGGACCCTGGTCTCACTGTAAGCAAATCTACTGCAGTCACTGCTTTCTGGAAACATTATTACACCTGTCATAGCAATGAGATACAAATTACCTGTTTCCTAGGAATGTGATGTCATGAACTACATCAGAGAAACATGTGGTTGCTGTGGTGAGTGCTCATTGTTTTGATCTACAGAATATTCATATTAACAATTTATAAAGAGTAGGCATTAAAGTGTGTTAGATAAGTGCTAATGTTTTAGACATGATAAAAGTGATGTCAAAACAACAAAAATGTGTCACAGATGAGCGTCGCAGAGGGTGTCGCGTAATCTGATTGGTTGGAATGACGAGTTAAGGCCATGGAGATACAGAATACTACCTACAGTTGCCTTAGTTTATGTTTTGATGTTATTGCAATGAACGGGTTTGAGGAATTATTAGGGGAGCTGCTGAGGAGGTATCCTCATATTTATAACTCTTCAAGGAGCGATTATAAAGATGCCATAAAAATGGCCAACTCATGGGGGGAGATTGACAGGAATCTCGACACAGAGGAGCTGCAATGCAGACATAAATGGAAATAGTTATCTAAGATATGTATGCTAACGTCAGCTAACTATCTATCGATATCTACCTAGCTATCAACCTGTTATCATACCTGGAACCATACATCGTAACGTCGTTATCGTTGGCCATCTTAGTTTTTTATGACATAAATGAATGTCAGTTTGCTCAGGCTGGTTACCATAGAGATGATGCTGTCACTGAGTCACAGAAAGTATAAATGCTCAAAACTTGAAACGTCGCATGACATAGTTGTGCGACACTTGCCACTCAAAGCATAAATTGGTCTTAAGCTTCTAATGAGAAGCTCACCAGTTTACCTATGTTGCTGTCTCTCCTGTCAGACTGTGAGAAGCTCTGTGGTGCTCTGGATATCGTCTTTGTGATTGACAGCTCTGAGAGTGTTGGCCTGACAAACTTCACTCTGGAGAAGAACTTCATCATCAGCACCATCAACCGCCTGGGTTCCATTGCAAAGGATCCCAGTGCTGAAACAGGTTAAGATTCATATAGATTACTCAAACACCCCAGTGCTGAAACAGATTAAGACTCATATAGAGTACTCAAACACCCCAGCTCTGAAACAGGTTAAGACTCATATAGACTACTCAAACACCCCAGTGCTGAAACAGGTTAAGACTCATATAGACTACTCAAACACCCCAGTGCTGAAACAGGTTAAGACTCATATAGAGTACTCAAACACCCCAGCGCTGAAACAGGTTAAGACTCATATAGAGTACTCAAACACCCCAGCTCTGAAACAGGTTAAGACTCATATAGAGTACTCAAACACCCCAGCGCTGAAACAGGTTAAGACTCATATAGAGTACTCAAACACCCCAGCTCTGAAACAGGTTAAGACTCATATAGAGTACTCAAACACCCCAGTGCTGAAACAGATTAAGACTCATATAGAGTACTCAAACACCCCAGCTCTGAAACAGGTTAAGACTCATATAGATTACTCAAACACCCCAGCGCTGAAACAGGTTAAGACTCATATAGAGTACTCAAACACCCCAGTGCTGAAACAGATTAAGACTCATATAGAGTACTCAAACACCCCAGCTCTGAAACAGGTTAAGACTCATATAGACTACTCAAACACCCCAGCGCTGAAACAGGTTAAGACTCATAACGCACTCAGTTTTTACTGAAATTTAAGCAGTTCAAGTCCAGTGAATAACCTGAAATGGTACAAAGGTAAGCGGTAAACTGCCAGAGGTTAAAAAAAAGGTTTACGAAAAACTTTAGGTTACCAAAACAGTTATTAAAAAAGGCCCTTTTCACGGAACAAGTAATGGGTTAACGTGGGTTAACGTGGGTTAACAGTCACTCGACTGACTCGCAAGTTGCCGACTCTGGATCCAGAAAAATGGGCCCCAGACCATCACACTTCCTCCTCCATGTTTGACAGTTGGTGTCACACACTGAGGAACCATCCTTTTGCCTACTCGACGGCCTACAAAAACCTTTCAAAATTCCAAGATTTCAATTTTTGATTCATCGGACCTTCTTCCAGTCTTCAGTAGTCCACTGACAGTGCTTCATGGCCCAGGCAAGCCTCTTTTTCTTATTTTTCCATCTTAGCAATGGCTTTCTTACTGCCACTCGACCTGTCAAACCTGCAGCTCAAAGTCTTCTCTTCACAGTTGAAACTGAGACTTCCTTACTTCGACCAGTGTGAAGCTGTTCTTGAAGCTGTTGTCCTGTGAACCGCCTATCACTCAAGCTGTTGACTCTCAGAAACTTGTCTTCTGATTTTGTTGTGGCTTTGGGTCTGCCAGACCTCTTCCTGAGTTTCCTCCAGTTTCCAAGTGCCTTTTGATGGTGTAGGAAACTACTCACTGCCAAGAAATTTACATTATTTTTCAGTTTTTGGTAACCTAAACTTGTAAAAACATTTTAACCTCTGACAGTTTAGTGCTTACCTTTGTACCATTTCAGGTTATTCACTGGACTTGAACTGCTTACATTTCAGTAACTGGAAACTGGAAAATGGGGATGTTCTAAAACTTTTGACCAGTAGTGTACATTAGTGTGTATATCGCATAATGTATGTTATGCGCATGTATATTGTGCACATGTTGTTTCTGCACTCCTGGCAGGAACGCGTGTGGGCGTGGTGCAGTACAGTCACAGTGGAACCTTCCAGGCCATCAGACTCAATGACTCAAAGATCGACTCCCTGACCGCCTTCAAAGACGCCGTCAAAAAGCTGGAGTGGATTGCAGGGGGCACCTGGACACCATCTGCCCTCAAGTTCGCCTACGACACGCTCATCCGGGACAGCCGTCGCTCCAAGGCCAAGGTGACCGTGGTGGTCATCACGGACGGTCGATTCGACCCACGCGACGATGACTCCTTGCTCACATACCTCTGCAACGATGAGTCCATCGATGTGAATGCCATTGGCATCGGCGATATGTTCGACCAGCTGGAGGAGAACGAGAGCCTGAAGTCCATCGCCTGCCAGAAGAGTAACCGGGTTATGGGAATGCGGCGCTTTGCCGACCTGGTGGCCGAGGAGTTCATCGACAGGATCGAGCACGTGCTCTGCCCCGGTGAGCTGTCCCATCTGAGCCATACAGAGAGCCTTAGAACCGGGGTCCGTAAGACTGCTCTCTGCCATACACCCCCCATTCCCAACTGTAAACCCACTTAACAAGAGTTATTTGAAAGCTAAAGCTACCAGGGCAGTTACTGTAATTGCTTGCTGTAAGTACAAGCGAAACAACATGACACCAGTATAGTCATTGATGTATTAAGTTAACAATTTTATGAAATACATTTACGAAATCCAATTTCTAATGATGAACATTTTCGTGGTGTGAAAGGAGTCTCAATCATCAATCAATTTTCGGGCAAGTGAGAATTTCATTTTTATATTCCCTGAACCAGTAGCCTTAACAGTTAAATGCCCTTGTTTGAGGTTCAGCAGTCTGAATACTGAACACAAGTGGTATTACATATTAACACCCCTCACCTGTCCTCCATGTAAAATATATTGATTTAATTTAATTTAATAATTATTGCACAGGATTCCAATTACTCTTTGATAGGCATAGAAATCGGGTGGATCAACCATCGTTAAAAATATACAGCTCATATTTCAATTAAAATGAACAGCTGGTTAATTAAGTTAGACGAAGACAAAATATTCAACACACAGGTCACACAATATTTTTATTTTGGGGCACTTACTAGCACAAGACGTATTTTCAATGTCCTCATTGAAATGATACTCTCATGGTTAGCATTGTAGTGCCACCAAACATCGATAAGTCCTGGGGACAAGGCCAAGCATTACTCACAGACCTGCTCTGCACCTTCTTTGGTGTGCCTGACCCATAATATGCAGCATAGTGCTCATAGATGTGTGACATAGTAGGGCACACTGTGCACTGGTCCACTATGGACTATGCTGGCTCCAAAGCCACATGCCTTAGTGCCCTGGTTTCATTTAAGGGGTAATAAAACCTGTCAGTGATGACACCAGGGAAGCCCACGTTTGCATTAGGTCAATCAGTGTGTCAAGATGGAGATGGAGATTTAATACTGTAGAATGCATAGGGCTCCCCGACACACTCATTCTTCATTTTTGTATAGCACCATAGCAACAGTTAACAATTAAACCAATTTGGGAACAATCAGAAAAATATCCCCTGACCCCTTTAGACTTCTAATGATGTGATGTGGTAATGATGTGGTGTGATATTGGTGAAAGGTGTTTTAGATGTAAAACTCTAATCTGGAGTAATCAGATAGGGTCAGTGTGAAATCCCTGCCTCATAATGTGCATGGACATGCTCTGTTTATAGCAATAATAACTGCTGACAGAATCAATTCTCTGAAATGAATGTCATTTTTGTATTCTAGACCCTGTGACAGTGTGTCCTGACCTCCCTTGCAAAACAGGTGAGATTGAATGTAGTGACAGGGTTCACACATAACTCACAGAGCACTGAAGTGCTTTTATGGCTGAGTATGCTTTCTAAACTGAATGGGCAAACATGGATCAAAACCAGGTTAGCTATTAATGCCTTTTAGCCAAATTTAGACTAACTAGTTTGGCCTTAGCTACTTAATGTTCTTGCGTTGGTGTATGAAAGAGATCAATAGAGGATAATCAAATTACCATGAAGGATATTCACGATTGTTTTGTAACTGTGTTACAGTTTGTAAAAATAATTTTAGGATAGGGAATGGGATTTACAAAAATAGGTTTGTGCTTCTCTACTGTCAAGCTGATGGAGAGCTTTATCTTAGGAGAGATCAGCTAATTGTCTGGTACATATAAATATGCTGCATGATACTAACTGCAGATTGTTAAGATTAGCAGTGTGCACTATTGCGGTGTGATCTCTTGGGATAAGCATGACTCTGTTAGTGGAACAGGGAACACCAGTGAGGTTTCATACGGGAAAATGGGCTCTCTTTCACTCTACCATTGTTATGTGGGCAGTGTTACTACTGTGAGTCATTCATAATCAACCAGTGAGCCATGTGAGTCATTCATAATCAACCAATGAGCCATTTGAGTCATTCACATACTCATTGGTTAGTTCTCTGGATAAATAATCATCATCAGCACTGGTCCCATCATTTCAGTCTGCCTTCTGTCCATAGCAAGCCCAAGATATATTTTCATAAATCAATTGCTAATGGCAAGTAATGAATATAATGGTTAGTTGATATGGGGACGTTTTATGGCTAGACTCCATTGTCACAGTACCTAAACTATGTTCATTAACATTAGTGTCACTTAGTACTATGGATACTTACCTCCAATAACATGGATGCCAATGGAAATCTCACAGTGATACAAATACAGTAGAGCCAATTTTGGGGTCATAGGTCAACAGATCTAATAATACAATGTCAATAGATTTAAGCAATCATTTTACGGTTTATTAAAGTGCATTCTGATCATACAGTTTACCTCCCTGGATCATTTTACTAAGAGTAAGCATTCAGGTGTCATTAATAGCATGACAAGCACAAACATCTGGCTAAATATTTATGTAATGGTGAGCTGGTCTACCTGGATGTGGCTTTGTCAACCAGAAGATATTATAAATACAAACCTGCACTAGAGAGGCAGTTTGCTGAATATAACCCTCAGGTTTAGAAACAACATTGTAATGTAATTTGTTGTTTGGTGTTACCTTACACCAAAAATGTCTCTAGGTGAAGTATTGTTTCATTAAAGGATCATTTAAAAAACATTAAGGAGAGGGTTTGTTTGTTCAAATTGCAAACATTTATCTAGAATTCTCAGAATTTTGAATTTGACATGCCACCAGTTGTCCAGAGTTACGGTAATCATCCATCTCAAAGTAAAATCATATTTTTACTTCAAAATTGTCACCAGCGTGCTGTTCATCAAAGTGTTGTCTGGTGTTGATAGGTTCCCCACTCCAGAAACACTCTGTAAATATGAATATGTATTTGGTCCCCAGAGCTTCCCCTGCACTGAACTCCAGACATACGTGTAGTCAGTCTGCGCTGTGCTCAATGGGTGGAGCCAGTTGCTAGGAGACTTTAAACTACTGTTTTAACGCTCGCTTGCAGATGTGGCACCCCCTTGGGATGGGTACCCCTTGTTTGAAGCCCTGGCTGAGGAGGGGATCAACACCCCCGTGCCCAGCTCTATCCCGGGCATCACACACTTGCTCAGCTCCCTGAAGGAGGAGCAGCTCCCTGATATCTACGGAAAGGCCGTGGCCACACTGGCCTACACTGCGCAGCGAGCCAAGTTTGCTATCGGACAGGAGAGGCAGCAGTGGACAGAGCTGTTCATTGACTCTTTTAGAGTGGTGTACGGTGACATAATGGGGGACCCTAACAAGGCCCTGGGGTTGTGTTAGCCTGACAAAGCCCTCGCTAACAATGGCCATTCTCTCACAACCCGACACCTGCACTCTCCAACAAACAGCGATCTGCTGGACTGTTGAAGAGTAATAACATGCTCAATGCTTTTCATGTAACCAAACAGGCTTGAACATAACATAATCTCTCCATTTCTCTCAAAAATTGAGCCATGTCTTTAAGTAGTAATTATGCTTCTCTTTGTACATGGCATGCAATGGATTGCAGTACAGGGTGTGCTTATTATAATAACCACAGGCTCAGAGGGCCCCGTGATCCTTGGGTTTTATAGTTTTATTGCATTTATAACATTGGGAATAGTACATTTCAATACTGAAATAATGTATAAAGCCTCATTTATACACCATTATTAATATGAAATACAACTTTTAGCATTGAATCACACTTTTTATACATACTGTATGTATACCTTGTTTTGATATGCATATATGAAAAAGTTGTAAATAATGTTTTCAAGAATAATATTAGCAGTTTGACTGAAATAAGTGGCACTCCTCAGAGCCACACAAGACAGTTTTGCAATTTGCACAAGCTTGCAATATCCTGAGGTGTCAAATCCCATTCATTCATTTACAATGTAAAGGTAACCCTTTTTGATTGAACAATGGCTTATTAAGTTGATGTATGTATTACATTACTGCTGGTGACTGTCATAGTCTGTTATGTTTCAGGTTAAATGAAAAATGATATGATGATTTCAAATGGATGTATAATAATTAAGAGTAAACATGTGACAGATTAAAATATACTGGAAGTGTGTTAAACAAGTTTGTATTTACAGATGAAGGGTTACATTTAATGTAGTATTTTAATGCCCATGACTGCAATGAGTATCCCCCCCCAGGACCTGTACAGTATATGAGAGCAAGTTTGTATACATTTTAAAGGCTGTATAAAATAAATGTTGATGAAATCTAACATGAGCCACTTTAGTTTTTAAATCTGTGTCCATTTGATTCTTGTAAATATTCATAAATTAAATTAAGTAACAAAATGTATATGATCTGCTAAATTAGTATAAGTATGTTATATGCACATATGGCTTACTTTGACAAATGGATGAAATGTGTGTTTGATGCTGTGAATAAGGAGCCCTATGACCTTGTGCCTACAGAGCCAGCCGTGGCCAGCTGTGCCCAGCGGCCGGTGGATCTGATCTTCCTGCTGGACGGCTCGGAGCGGCTTGGGGTAGAGAACTTCCGGCACGCCCGTGAGTTCATAGAGCATGTGGCACACCACCTGACACTGGCACGGGGAAACAGGGATGAGAAGCATGTGCGCGTGGCACTGCTGCAGTACGGTAACGAGAACGAGCAACATGTGGCCTTCCCCCTCTCCTTCAACCTCACGGTGATCTCCGACGGCCTGGCACGCATGTCCTACATCGACTCCTCCTCCAGCATGGGTTCCGCCATTTTTTACGCGGTCAACAACATTGTGACGAGCGGGGGCGCCCGACTCGCCCGGCGCAACGCCGAGCTTTCCTTCATCTTCATCACAGACGGCGTCACGGGCAGCGATAGTCTGGAGGAGGGCATCAACTCCATGCGCAGGGTAGAGGGTGTTTCCACGGTGATCGCCATGGGCAGCGACGTGGACCAGGACGTGTTGACCAAGATTGCCCTGGGGGACCAGTCGGCCATATTTCGAGGGCCAGACTTCACACACCTTTCTAAACCCAGCTTCTTTGAGCGTTTCATCAGGTGGATATGTTAAAGGATGTCAACCAGGGCACAAGGTGTGCATTTTCATTTCTGAGAGACAAAAATATGATATAAAAGAAAGAGTATCACTTCCATGGTATTTTTTTAAGGTTAATAGTTTTTATATGATTGCAGTTTTGTCTCTATACTTTGATAAGAAAAGTATTACTGAGGTCATTAAGACCTGTTTACACTACAGGTGCTAATGTTTTGTGAGGAGTTTTACTTGTGTGACGTTCCAGCAAACAGTAATAATCTGTATGCTTTTTTTAGGCTCTCGCCCAACTATTTTAACATTCCACGGGTCTGAATTTTTCCAATGTAAAACATTTTCACTGCTCTTGATCAAACAATATTTTAATGTAGATGCCTGCAACTGAGGCCAGTAAGCTAGAATGTGTTGCCTTAATGTTCAAAGATAGTTGTATTCATGCACTGACATAGACCAATCGTAGCGCCGATTTTTTCAATTTAGATTAACATGTCATTTTGTGCCTTTGTTTGATGTTGCAGAATAATATGTGCACATGTAGTATAGTTTAATGGAGCACTATAACCAGAGTCAGAAACAGGCTATACATAGTGTTGGCACAACAATTTTTATTTACAATCATTTTTCTGAGTACCTGAAATTTAACATTTTGGTTTTTTATTTACCTGTTTGCATACTCCTAAGGTATTTTTTCTCATTTCAAAACCAGTTTTTAAAACTGGCTTCAGTTGTAAGTTCAATAAAATGAGCTCTGGTAATAAACAATTTACTTTGTCATATATTTGATCTCATTTTTCCTCTTGCTGCTCTTAAATATTATAGGATTCTATTCTATTTTATTTATTTTATTTTTATTTTTTAGATTTAGAAGAATATTTTATTGGCACTTATAAAAGAGGAGTACATTTATTGGGTTAATTTACTATTACATATAATATATATGTGTATATGCATATAAATAATAAAAAAATATTAAAAACTGACTTTTGACTAGTCATGGGAGGATTCTTTAGATGTAAGATCGAAATCAACATTTAATCCATTTCTATAGTTTTTTGTGTGAACAATTGTTTTTTATTGAAAAGAATCAATTGTACAAATAACAAAAATACAGTTATCATTGAGTACATTTGTTTTAACACTGGTTCAGGCACAAGAGTATGCTGTGCCTGATAGTTGAACTTGCAGTTAATTTTGTATTTAGGGGGCTTGTACTGCCCCCTACCTTACAAATCTCCTGTAATTATCCTATAACTCCTTTGCCTACATTGAATACATTACCCTGGTCTCCAAAGCCCACACTGCTTTTCTTTCCAATCCACTGCCACACCTGGCTGGAACTCATACAATCCACTCTCAAATGGCCAAGCATCAGTCTCTCCACTAATTCAATCAGACAATTATTACAGAATGCCATAACTGATCACTGTACTTGCAAATCTTTAAACTTCCTCCAACAAACCCCCCCCACCACCACTAATGAACACTCTGCCATACAGCCACATTAAATATCACAAAGTTTACAACTCAACCTGTTTATTGTATGACTATTTATATACCATTTTAATTGAAAAATAAAACAAAAAATGCAACTAAATATAGTTAACTCCTTGTAAATGTATGTTTAAATCAATTTAAATCATTCACTTTGCAAATTAAGCAACATTCAGCTTATCGGGTCTAGTACTATTTTTAGCTACTCACTTTTTCTACTGTGGCATAATGTGAAGGATGATACTCACACAGGTTGAATGCAAGGTTTGACTTGTTCCCTCATCTGGCCATTACATGTATCAGGGCTAGGCAGTGAGGTGTGGACTCAAGTGCAGAGAGGAGATGGAAATTTAGAGTTTAGGTGGCAAAAAACACAACTTTACTGAGAAACAGGCAACAAACAAAAGCGAAATACAAAACTGTTACTAAACTATAAACAAACAAAAACGAAAGGACAAAAGACAAAGTGTAACATGGATAAAGATCTAAGCAGGTTCTATTCGATAAACTATACAGGGTAGCAAACAAAACAGGACTGAGCGAATACTGAAACAGGGTCTAAGGGGGAGCATAATGGGACACAGGTGAGAGTGATCAATAAATTCAATGAGGCACAGGTGAAAACGATAATCCAATGAAAGGTGAATCACCTGCTACCTCAGCCCTCTGATGGCCACTCGAGGTAGCAGGTGAGGCAGACCTGACCGTATCCCCCTGCTAGGGACGGCCCCAGATGTCCCCTGGGCATGCCGAGCACAAAAATCTTGAATGAGAGTAGGATCCAGGATCTGACACGCCAGGATGCAGGAGCGCTCCTCAGGATCATATCCCTCCCAGTCGACCAGATACTGGGTGGCGCCACAAACCCGAAGAGAATCCATCAGCCGATTGACCGTATAGGCAGGCTGCCCGTCAAAGATCTGAGGCGGAGGGGGGGATCTTGGAACGGGGGACAGGGCACTGATAAGGAGTGGTCGCAGGCGGGAGACGTGGAATGTGGGATGAATGCGGTTCATTGTTGGCGGAAGTTGGAGATGGTATGCCACCGAGTTGATGCATTTGAGAATCTTGAACAGTCCGATGAAATGAGGTGCCGGTTTACGGCATTCTACTCGAAAGGGGATGTCCTGGGTAGACAGCTAAACTCTGTCCAGGCCGAAAGGTGGGAACCACCGGGCTGTCTATAATCAACTGTCTGCTCATCTCTCACAGAACGACCTGCTTGATCCTAACCAATCTGGGTTCAGAGCAGGCCACTCCACAGAGACTGCTCTCCTTGCGGTCACTGAGGCTCTTCACGTCACTAAGTCCCGATCCCTTAGCTACGTCCTCCTCCTCCTCGACCTGTCGGCGGCATTCGACACCGTGGACCACCAGATCCTGCTCTCATCTCTCGTCGAGATGGGAATCTCTGGATCTGCGTTGACATGGTTTGAGTCCTACCTGGCTGACCGGTCCTACCAGGTGGCCTGGAGAGGATCCCTCTCCTCTCCCCGCACCCTCTCTACCGGTGTCCCGCAGGGCTCGGTACTAGGCCCTGTCCTATTTTCTCTGTACACCAAGTCACTTGGCTCTGTTATTTCTGCTCATGGTTTTTCCTATCACTGTTATGCTGATGACACTCAACTCTTTCTCTCCTTCCCTCCATCTGATACCCAGGTCCCGGCACAGATCTCTGCATGCCTGGCTGACATCTCCGCATGGGTGTCCACCCACCACCTGAAGCTGAACCTGGGGAAGACAGAGCTGCTCTTCCTCCCAGCGAAGGGCTCCCCGATGATTGATGTGTCAATCACCGTTGAAGGCTCCATAGTGTCTCCGTCCCAGTCTGCCAGGAGTCTTGGGGTAACCCTGGACAACCAGCTGTGCTTCTCGAGCCATATTGCAGCGATCACTTGGACCTGCCGTTTCTCCCTCCATAACATCCGGAGGATCCGACCGTTCCTCACCCAAGAGGCCACTCAACTCCTGGTCCAGGCCCTGGTGATCTCACGTCTGGACTACTGCAATTCCTTGCTGGCAGGCCTTCCGGCCTGTGCTATCAAGCCACTGCAACTTGTCCAGAACGCTGCTGCTCGCCTGGTGTTCAACCAGCCGAAGTTCACCCACGTCACCCCTCTACTCTCCTCTCTGCACTGGCTCCCCATCGCAGCACGCATCAGATTCAAGTCACTGGTGGTTGCTTTTCAAGCGGCCAGAGGTACTGCTCCCCCATACCTCCAGTCACTCATCACTCCCTACACCCCGCCCAGACCCCTCCGCTCCGCCTCCGCTGGCAAACTGACTGCCCCATCCCTCCGGGCGCCTGGCAGCTGCTCCTCGCGGTCTCGCCTCTTCTCTGTCCTGGTCCCTCGTTGGTGGAACGACCTCCCGCAATCGGTCAGGACTGCGGAATCACTTCAATCTTCCGCAAGAGACTCAAAACCCACCTCTTCAGACTCCACTACCACTGAACACTGTCCATCTAGTCAATCTGTCATCACCACTGTTTACTTGTTCTACAAAAAAAAAACTACAAAAAAAACACTCACTAACCTTTTCTTTCCCAATGTTACAGGTATGATATGCAGACGCCTGCAATGATGTCCATTGCCATGTTACTGCACTGATCTTGTGCGCTAACTATGATTGTTCTTACCTTGTATTAATGCACATCTTGTAAGTCGCTCTGGATAAGAGAGTCTGCTAAATGCTTAAAATGTAAATGTAAAATGTAACCAGACATCGCCGTCGATTAGCTTGCTGTGATACTAAAGATACTCTGAATACATAACCCTGGTCCCCAAGCCTACACTGCCTTTCTTTCCAATCCACCGCCACACATGGCTGGAACTCATACAATCCACTTTCAAATGGCAAGCATCAGTCTCTCCACTAATTCAATCAGACAATTATTACAGAATGCCATAACTGATCACTGTACTTGCAAATCTTTTAGCTGGTGTTGGCAAGAGATTTTTGTCATTATCTGCTGTGCCCTTCACCAGGTCTGTCGGCAATGGCGAATGAACTGGTCAGCTGAGGGGACCCCGGTCTCAGTCTCCTGCTCCAATGGAGGCTGGTATCCGAACTGGCATTCAAATGGCAACATGCTTGTGGATGAGCAGTGCAGATTGTTGTGTGCGTATTCGGCCCATGGCAAATGGAAGCTCCAGGAGGTAGAGTTGGTGGATGAAAGGCATCTCAGTGTGGTGTTGATGTCCTGATTGAGGCGTTCTGTTTGCCCGTTAGATTGTGAGTGGTAACTGGATGAGAGGCTGACGGTTGCTCCGATTAGGGTGAAAAAAGCCCACCAAAACTGGAACGTGAATTGTGGACCTCGGTCAGAGACGATGTCCAGGGGCAAACCGTATACACGTAATACGTGATTAAACAGTACCTCACGAGCAGAGGGGAGTTTGGGTAGGGGAATGAACCAACATGCCTTCGAAAAATGGTCAATGATCACTAGAATAACGGTGTGACCGTGGGAGGGAGGCAGACCGGTGATGAAATCCATGGCTAGATGTGACCAGGTACGATTAGGTATAGGAAGTGGATGTAACAAACCATGGGGATGTGACCGTGAGTTTTTGGGTTGGGTGCACGTAACAGGTAGGCCACCAGATTTGCCCATTGGGCTTGACAGGGATTGAGTCGTTTAGCCTGCTGTATGTATTCCAGGTTCTTGTGATCAGTCCATACAATAAACGGGTTGGGTGCCCCTCCAGTCAGTGTCACCGCTCCTCCAAGGTCAGTTTGACGACTAATAGCTCTCGGTCATCGATGTCATGGTTCCCCTCTGTGAGGGTGAGGCAATGTGACAAGAATGCACATAGGTGCAGTTTGTTGTCCAAGACTGAACACTGGGATAGGATGGCTCCAACTCCTATGTCCGAGGCAACCACCTCAACTACAAACGGGATAGCGGGGACCAGAATGATCAACACTGGGGCGGATGCGAAGCGCTTCTTGAGTGCCGTGAACGCTTCGCTGGACCAGGTGAACTGGGTAGGTTTACCTCTGGTGAGGGCAGTGAGGGGGGCTGCTATGGTACTGAAATCTCGGATGAACCAACGATAAAAATAGGCAAAACCTAGGAAATGCTAGACGTGTTTGAAGGAAGTGGGGCATTGCAGTCATAAACTGCTTGGGTCTTCCCTGGGCCAGTTAGATGTTACCCTTGTTAATGATGAACTCCAAGAAGGTGACAGTGGAGACATGGAATTTGCTTTTCTCCAACTTGACATAAAGGTGGTTCTTTAAAAGCCGCTGGAGAACATGACGGACGTGGTGAATGTGTTTGTGCAGGGTTTTAGAAAAAATCGAAATGTCATCCAGATAAACAAAAACAAACCGGTTTAATGTGTCCCTAAGCACATCATTGTTAAGAGCCTGGAAAACTGAGGGACTGTTAGATAACCTGAATGGCATAACCAGATATTCGTAGTGGCTGGTGGGGATATTGAACGCGGTCTTCCACTCGTCTTCCTCCCTGATGCGAACCAAATTGTATGCATTTCTGAGATCGAGTTTGGTGAACACGGTTGCCCCCTGGAGAAACTCAAACGCTGTGGACATAAGTGGGAGAGGGTATACATTTTTCACCGTGATTTTGTTCAAGCCCCGATAATTGATGCATGGGTGTAGCCCTCCATCCTTCTTCCCCACAAAAAAAATAACCCTGCTCCGGCCGGGGAGGTAGAGGAACGGATGTGACCCACGGAGAGAGCCTCCTGAATGTACGTCTCCATGGAAACCATTCTGGGCCTGGACAGAGAAAAAATCTTGCCTCTGGGAGGGCAAGATCCCAGCAGTAGGTCAATTGCGCAATCGTACGACCGATGGGGAGGGAGCGTCCTGGTGTCTATCTTGTTAAACACCTGACTTAAACTGGCGTACTCAGGGGGTACTCGGGGAGAATCGGGAGAGATCGGAGACCCCGTGGGCAGCGCTGGGGCTCAGGGAATTAAACACTTGGACTGACACAGAGTGCTCCATTCAATGATGCTTCATTCAAGACCTTCCTCCTCGGTGAAGAGGCTGCAACTCGAACAGGCTGGAGTTTGTTGATCCCACACGGCCGTGGCCCAGGAGAGTGCTTTTCCGATAAGTAATGAAATTATGTATGCTACTTGAGACCGATGAGTGGTCCTGTCTGAGCAGCTTGGGCTTGACTCAAAATTGTGGAGGTTGTCCAGTACTTGCTGGAGTAGTTAGTCATGCTGCCCCAGGATGGTTCCTTAGCTAGCCAGCACAGTTCGCAGTAGATTGAGCTCCTCGTCCTCCTAGCTCTCTGCTGGGTCCATTCTTTAGGCTCAGTCCTGCTATCAGGGCTAGGCAGCGAGGTGTGGGCTCAAGTGCAGAGAGGAGACAGAGTTTGGGTGGCAAAAAGCAAGACTTTACTGAGAAACAGGCAATAAACAAGCGAAAGTGAAATACAAAACCAGTACTGAACTATAAACACAAACAAAAACGAAAGGACAAAAGACAAAGCGTAATGTGGACGAAGCTCTAAGCAGGTTCTATTCTATAAACTATACAGGGTAGCAAACAAAACAGGACTGAGCAAATACTGAAACAAACGGCAAGTCTAAAATAAGGGTGAACATAATGGGACACAGGTGAGAGTGATCAATAAAGTCAATGAGGTACAGGTGAAAACAATAATCCAATGAAAGGTGAATCAGTGAGTCCTGGTGGCCACTTGAGGTAGCAGGTGAGGCAGACCTGACATGTTACCCACATCCTCTACAGATGGCTGATCCGCTCTCACCAAGACCTTTTTTTCTGAATCCAAAGTGGATCCACACAGCTGTACGAGTTTGCTTTTTGGGGGGATATAATTTGTAATTACAAACCACCTCGACATCGGAATCAGCGTTGGACATCGCAAGTTTCTGCAAACGGAGATTTATGCCATGTAGCTAGTTAGCTAATAACAGCTACCTACCAGGCTTTGGAAATGCGAGGGAACTGTCTGCATGTGTGAAATCGCGTTGACCAGCCAAAGAGGTGGTGGGATTAAATGACATTAGCAGACACCCCAGGTCCAGTATTATATTGTTTAATATGGGTTATTTCAACATTTTAGTAGGGTAACGGTTGAAATATTTTTTTTCCTGCATGAAAATAGCTTTTGCCGCATGATTTACTATCACAGCATTACATTACTTCACAATTGTTTACACACGTTTTCTGAATCTTTGGCTCATTTTCTCAAAACTCAAAACACAACACAACTCTACAAATCTCTAGCAAAAGCAAACACTGCATTCAAAACTGTTTTATCTCTTTCCAAAATGTTCTTTTTGCAAAAATGACACACACACACCATCATATGAATAGATCTTTCTACCAACCAACAACACACTGATGTGCTCAACACAAAACACTACTATGAATACCTTATCAGTAGGTTTATGCCTTTTGCATTTTCAATGTTACACTGTAGCCGGTTGTAAAAGATTGTTACAGTAATGTATATCTACTGAAATATATATAAATAAACACACACAAATACAAAACAGTAACAATAATTTGTTTTTTTTTTATGCAGTATTTTGGAACACTTGTGTTTTGTATGTAACACTTTACATACCCAACAGGAGAAAACCAGGAAAAACATTCAGTAAGATAAAGGGTTTTCTGTAAAAAAAAGAAAAAATGAAAGTGGCTCATTTTTTTCAAAACTCTAAACACAAAAACAAATGCAAAATGTAAGAAAAAAGAAATTAGGCTGCATCCTGCCTCCTATTTTGCTCTGGCCACAGCACCTCATCTACATCACAAGTGATGTTAGTAGTTTATATGAGGCACACTACACTACTTTTTAATTTCTTTTTTAATTACTTTTTGATTTCCTGTTTAATTTCTTTTTTAATTACTTTTTTAATATCCTGTTGATAAGGCGGAGGGGGGAGTATTTATGGCAGGGGGCTTTGTGTGACGTATGCCTCAGTATTGACAGCTGGTGTTTGTTGGAGACCACCATATGGGTTTTAAGGTTTGTTCATGTTTGAAATGTGCGCTGGGTGTGTGTGGGGTGTGTGACGTGGGTCCCACCAGGTAATAAAGGTTGCTAATAGGGTGCACAAAAGACTGTCAGTGTTAGAGTCTGAGAAAGGGGGGAGGCCGTGGAGAGGAAATAGCATCTAGGTGTCATCACACAGGCAATGGCGCAGCGTGGCCAACCACAAACGCTAAAACCTTGGATGAAATTGCACCAAAACATTACTTAAATACATGTATTAAAGCATTTTGTTTGCACGAGTGTATTTATTTCATTTATAACACCATATACAATTCTTAAATGAAAGTGTTATAAATGAAAGCTTGAAAGCAACAAATATGAAAAATGTGCAATGGTCTGAGTACTTTTTCAAGGCACTGTGTATATTTTGATAACCATATAGCTAAAATGTGATATTTTGACACTCTAGTCTGATGGTGAGCAAGCATCTTAACTAGGGAAGACCAGGGGCCTCTTAAATTTAGCAACTAAATTCAAGAACTTATCATTTTTGGTTATTCTTAGTTAAGCAACATACTATTTAATTTAAAAAATCTTTCAAACCGCGTGGGGGATATCGTGAACGCAGTCCTGGTGGCGTCTCTGGCATGGATGAGAGATCTCACACCCCGTAACAGGGGTGTCCAAAAGACTGGCAGGGGGGCAACCTATGTGTCATCCATACAGGGGGGTCTCGTCGTACCCCGGATACAAGCCCTAAAACCTTTCATGTTACAGTTTGTCTCAGGCACCGAGAAACACACGCGTCAACAACGCAACACGTGTTCTAACAATAAACTCACAATGTACCAGATCAACATAGGCACGTCAGGTTGATTCAAACGTCAGATATTGTTTTCGTTGCCTACCAGAACAGCATAAGAGAAAATATGTAAACCAACTGTTTCACCTTTTAAAGCCTTCTTCATAGATTTCCACAGGGGGGTTCCGTTATAATGACGTTAACGTTCCACAATAAAGGTTAACTAAATGGCGGGACCGAAATAAATATTTCGCGAAAATCTTACCATAAATCAAACAAAAGGCCCTCACGTGAAGACACGGAAAACAGGCAATAGCTGACCAAGAATACTGCCACGCTCCTCAAAGCACAACGTACGCTTCACGAACACAGCACCATTGCTAGACGCAGTACAAATCATTTAAAAGTAAACCACAATAAGGAGGTTTATAAATTTCACAAAGGCTTGAACATTTTTGTCAATAAGTGTTGCCGTCAAACATTCGGCAACCTTAACAACATATACATTTTCACTTCTACACATTTTAATTGTACATAAATCTGTTACATATGTAAATACAACCAAAATGTTAACAGTCCTACATAACCAATTCTTTTGAAGCAGACATGTAAAAAGTTCCTGTAAATGGTTATGTAGCGGCAATGTATAATCTATAGCCCATTTCTTGCCCCAAACGCTGCAGCCAGACCGTGGTGTCGTCAAAGGCAATGGCTCCGTCACAGGGGCTGTCAACTTTGCTGTTAGAGACGTGGGCCATTTTTTTTTTTTTCGCAGTTTGGCAGAGATGTTTAAAACGGATAACCACGAACCCCTTAAATACAGATAAGACAAAGGTGGGGGCGGGTTAAAAACGAATGGTTGTGCGGGGGTGGGGCGTCCACCCTATTCTCATTATTTATTTACCTCAATTTAACGTTTAACCCCCCTTTATTTTCTGTTGTTCTGTTGTTGATTTTATTATGTTTAATAATGCTTATTTTTAAACGTTGTGTCTGCTTTGATGCTATGGATGTGAGGGCTGGTAGGGGTGAGGCCCAAGCGCGACCAATAGCGAATAATAAGGAAGACACTAAAACCCAATAGGGAGCGAGGGGCGTTAACCCACGAGAATTAGTTACAGAAAATAAAGTCAAACTCCCAACGTACAACGAAATAATAACTACCCCAATTAGAAAGGGCGAAATAAAAGCGGTCCGCGAACGGAACCGAACGATAGTAAAACTGAAATACAGACGTGTAGCCCAACACCACACGCGGAGGAAAAAAGGGAAATGAAATAACTTGTCGCAACAAGCGAAAAGAAAACAAAGCTGGAATAAAACCCAGAAGCCTAAGACGCAGCTTAGGAAACGAAACAACGAAAATAAGTGCCCTGGGTATGTCGGTAAATAACCCCGAAACACAGACCAAACAAAATAAGGAGAAAACTAGACTTCCGTAGAAGTGGCGAGAAAGTTAGAGAGAAATACGACTTTCCTAAATAAGTATTTCTCAATAGTTTTTCTAAGTAAGATTTTTCTAAATAAGTTTCTCTAAGTAAGTTTCTCTAAGTAAGTTTCTCTAAGTAAGTTTCTCTAAGTAAGTTTCTCTAAGTAAGTTTCTCTAAGTAAGTTTCTCTAAGTAAGTTTCTCTAAGTAAGTCTCGAAGACAGATACCGTACCGGCTTCAACGCCAAATGAATTAGACACTGAAGCACAGAGTAGTGAAAGCAGCGAGCTTAAGTAGGCAGAGAACACCTGAAAACAATCCGCTAATTAGCTATGGAGATCAGCAGGAATGTACTCACAAGGATAGAAAAAGAGTACGCCCACACAGGGCTAAACAGGCACTCAAACCATGACAATGGATGCATGGGAGTATAGCCTAAATCGTCTATTCCAAGAAGTCCTTTGACCTTTCTTTGAATAATATCGCATTTATTACTGCCGGAGCAGGTAATCTGCAACATTGGCTAAATTTCAGATACATCTTAAGTTAGGGTGTACCGGTATAGTCATGCTTTGGGTCTATATGATAACCTGTCTGTGAGGCTTAAAATTGCACAAAACAACCTAATAAGCTCTATTTTCTTGCAAAACATGTACATATTTAAATAAGTGGCTTATACATGGCCAGATAAACAAAAACTAAGCTAAACTACCTCCATGTTACCTTTTTTTTTTTGCAAGAGGCTATGAGTATATTGATTAAGCTCATCAGAGTGGAAATCACCTTGTGACATTAAGCCAGATAATTATTTTACACAAACAAATGTCAAAAACATCCCTTGAAACACCGATCAAGCTCATTTCAAAGCACAACATGCAAAAAACATTACATATCGCCATTCTCATTTCTCGTACTTTTAAATCACACTTCCAATGAAGCAGACTGCTCTTTGGCACAACAGTTTTTAACTCATCAGAGTATGTGATGCCATTACTGTTTATTCTCTAAGACGGAGCATAATTGTGCACCTTCTATAAATGGCTTCCGCAGCTGACCTTTTTTTTAATGTTTAACCCCACATTTATTTTCAGTTGTTCTGTTGTTGATTTTATTATGTTTAATAATGCTTATTTTAAAACGTTGTGTCTGCTTCGATGCTATGGATGCTTGGGGGTATAGCCTAAATCGTCTATTCCAAGAAGTCCTTTGGCCGCATTTATTACTGCCGGAGCATATGGTAATCTGTAACATTGTCTAAATTTCAGATACATTTTAGGTTAGGGTGTACATGTATAGTCATGCTTTGGGTCTATATGATAACCTGTCTGTGAGGCTTAAAATTGCACAAAACAACCTAATAAGCTTTATTTTATAAAATCATTTTAATATGTTCAACCGATATATATTCAATATATTCAATAATTCAACTGACTGTTATAGTGACGCTGTTTCTGATCAATACCCTATTGCTGCGATGGAATATACGATTTTATACTTTTAGATTTTTGATAGACCATGTGTTTTTATAAGCACGTCATCCCTAGTGGTGGACAGGAGAAAACGCATTTTGATAGGTTGTCCAATAGTTCAGTGCCAGCAACCAGAGGTAAAGAGTGTTGGGAGAAATTGTGTCATAGCAATCATTTACAACAGAATTTGTGAATTATTCCATTTTTAAATGTGTCGTCATGACCCTTGGAGACATGTTTTACTTTGACTTACCATATTCTTGTGCACAGTTACAAACTGAATAAAAAGCAGAATTGACAGTGTCTATTGTAGCTATATAAACATGTTTAAAAATAAAAATAAACATATTTACATATAGACAAACATAGAGTACACATAGCACACTATACATGTTTGAGTGTGTACAAGGGTTTGTGTTTATATCCACAAACAGTTATACTTTTGAACTATTCTGTATATTACATGCAAAACTGAAAATTGATTGGTTTACAGCAACCATGTTTTTAGGCCCCATGTTTCTTAATATAACACCTGTTATAGCGCCACCATGTGGTCAAATCAATGCCATGATGGATGAGTGGCCTCTACACACATATCAATTTTGTGTTATTGAGAATCCTTCTGTATTTTATAACCATTTTGCCCATTGGTTGACGAAATGATGGAAATATTGCATTAGCTTATTACATGTCGGTAGGTCAGGCGGTTTATGAGTAGGCTAGATGCCGTTTATCCGCCACATGCAATATCGTCACAATAGTTGCATTGGCTCACGGCAGGCATGGTTACTAACATATCAGGAAATTTGGGGGCAAACGACACCAATGTATAGGCGAGTGACTACGGTGTGCAACGTTCTATGTGTGGCCCACGTCTCTAACAGCAAAGTTGACAGCCCCTGTGACGGAGCCATTGCCTTTGACGACACCACGGTCTGGCTGCAGCGTTTGGGGCAAGAAATGGGCTATAGATTATACATTGCCGCTACATAACCATTTACAGGAACTTTTTACATGTCTGCTTCAAAAGAATTGGTTATGTAGGACTGTTAACATTTTGGTTGTATTTACATATGTAACAGATTTATGTACAATTAAAATGTGTAGAAGTGAAAATGTATATGTTGTTAAGGTTGCCGAATGTTTGACGGCAACACTTATTGACAAAAATGTTCAAGCCTTTGTGAAATTTATAAACCTCCTTATTGTGGTTTACTTTTAAATGATTTGTACTGCGTCTAGCAATGGTGCTGTGTTCGTGAAGCGTACGTTGTGCTTTGAGGAGCGTGGCAGTATTCTTGGTCAGCTATTGCCTGTTTTCCGTGTCTTCACGTGAGGGCCTTTTGTTTGATTTATGGTAAGATTTTCGCGAAATATTTATTTCGGTCCCGCCATTTAGTTAACCTTTATTGTGGAACGTTAACGTCATTATAACGGAACCCCCCTGTGGAAATCTATGAAGAAGGCTTTAAAAGGTGAAACAGTTGGTTTACATATTTTCTCTTATGCTGTTCTGGTAGGCAACGAAAACAATATCTGACGTTTGAATCAACCTGACGTGCCTATGTTGATCTGGTACATTGTGAGTTTATTGTTAGAACACGTGTTGCGTTGTTGACGCGTGTGTTTCTCGGTGCCTGAGACAAACTGTAACATGAAAGGTTTTAGGGCTTGTATCCGGGGTACGACGAGTCCCCCTGTATGGATGACACATAGGTTGCAACTCTCTGTGTAAAGAAAAACTTCCTAATATCTGTGCGGAATTTGCCTTTAACTAATTTCCACCTGTGGCCTCTTGTTCTGCTGACCCCACTTATCTTAAAAAATCTTTGGTATTTTACTTTGTTAATCCCTTTTAGGAATTTAAAAACCTCAATCAAATCCCCCCTAAGTCTGCGTTTGCTAAGTTTAAATAAATTGAGTGCCTTAAGTCTATCATCATAACTTTTACCTTTCATACCAGGTATCAGTTTAGTTGCCCTTCTTTGGACTTTTTCAAGAGCTTCAATATCTCTCTTGTAGTGCGGTGCCCAGAACTGCACACAGTATTCTAAGTGCGGTCTGACAAAGGCGTTATATAATATTAATATAACCTCCTTTGATTTGTACTCTATACTTTTTGCTATGTATCCCAGCATCCTGTTGGCTTTTTTCACTGCTGTAGCACACTGCTTTGATGCAGATAGGCTTTGATCCACTACAACTCCTAAATCCATTTCAAATTGAACACCTACTAACTTTTCTCCTCCCATAAAATACTCCTGTCTAATGTTTTTATTTCCCACATGCATTACTTTACATTTAGCAATATTGAACGTCATCTGCCATGTATCTGCCCATTTTTGGATTTTGTTTAAATCATCTTGGATTACTTTTGTCGATTCCAAACTGTTTGCCAAACCCCCAAGTTTAGTATAATCTGCAAATTTAACTATTTTGCTACTAATGTCCATATCCAGATCATTTATGTAAATAAGGAAGAGCAGAGGTCCCAGCACCGATCCCTGCGGGACACCACTGCCCACAGCACCGAGGTCAGATTCGGCCCCACCTACTGTTACTCTTTGTATTCGCCCTTGCAGCCAATTTTTAACCCACTGTGAAACTACTCCTACAATTCCTACTGATTTCATTTTAGCAATGAGCCTCTCATGTGGTACCTTGTCAAATGCTTTCTGAAAGTCCAAATATATAACATCATAAGCCTGGTTCAGGTCAACACACTTTGTAGCCTCTTCGAAAAAGTCCAGGAGGTTTCTTAGGCATGACCTCCCCTTGAGAAATCCATGCTGGCTCTCCCTTAAAATACTATTATTTTTCAAGAATGATTCCAACTTATCCCTAATAATACATTCCAGCATTTTACATGCGATGCAAGTTAAACTGACAGGCCTATAGTTCCCTGGGTCAGTACGGTCTCCTTCTTATATATTGGAATTATACTACCCTGCTTCCAGTCATCTGGTATTTCTCCAGTGATTATGGATTGACTGAAAATATCTGTCAATGGTTTATATATAATTTCCCCAAGTTCTTTGAGTACTCTGGGATATATGCCATCCGGGCCTGCTGCCTTATTTGTCTTAAGTTTTTGTAGTTTTTGTAGTACTTCTACATCCCTTATCTCAAAGTCCTCCAGAACATTCCGTACCTTGTCTATACATTTAGGCATATTTATAACCTCTTCTCTAGTAAAGCTCTCCACAAAGTAACTGTTTAGTGTGTTTGCAATGTCCTTATTATTATAAACCAAAGTTCCTTCCTTATTCTTAATGCACTTAACCTCATCTTTAACTTTCCTTTTTCTACTACAATATTGAAAAAACTTCTTAGGGTTACTTTTTGCATCTTGGGAAATTTTAATTTCAAACCGCCTTTTAGCTGATCTTATTTCCTTTTTAGCCTTAGCCCGCATATTACAATAATCTAACTTGTTTCTCTCTGAGTTATCCTTTTTATATACTCTATACAGTCGTTTCTTTTGCCTCAAAATCACCCGTAAAGATTTAGTCATCCATTGTGGAGACTGTTTTTTCATCCTATTTTTCCTTACTTTGGGGATGAATTTACACTGTACATCTACAATAACCCTTTTAAATATAGTCCATTTTTCATTCACAGTTCTGCAATCTAGAAGTTTAACCCAATCTATATTACTTAAATTCTCTCTCATTTTATTAAAGTCAGCTCGTCTAAAATTAAAAATTCGAGAGTTAGAGGAGGCTGTCTTAACTTGCCAAAAATATCAAAAATAACTGCACTGTGGTCACTTGCTCCTATTGGTTCTCCTACCTCTGTGCTGCAAATTCTATCAGGATTGTTACACAAAACCAGATCCAGTATTGATTTCCCTCTTGTAGGCTGAGTAACAGACTGTACCAAAAAGCAGTCATTGACCATATCTATAAACTCCTCTTCACATTTGCCCTGACCTGTCACTATCTCCCAATTGATAGAGGGGTAATTGAAGTCGCCCATTATTATCGTCTCTCCTTCAGCACAGATTTGTTTTATGTTATCAAAGAGCGTACTATTTATGTTACTATCTGAAGCTGGAGGTCTATAACATACTCCTATATTCAGGCCCTTCTCACGATCTCCCAATAATCTAATCCAGATGTCCTCACAAGAAACTAATGGGTTTATACCTGGAATTTCCTGCACATTAAGATTGTCTTTCACATAAAGGGCCACTCCCCTCCTCTTTTATTAGTTCTATCCTTCCTAAACAATTTGTACCCCTCTACATTATATTCTTCCCCATCCGCTGCGCCAAGCCATGTCTCCGTAATCCCAACAATGTCATAACCCCCATTTAACATGACAGTCTCCAGTTCCAAAATTTATTTTTACACTTCTCGCATTTAAACACATGAGCTTCAAAGCCTTGCTCACCCGTACGTTGCTACTGTTTCTACTATTTCCTCTCCCGCTCCCTCACTCCCTTCCATCCCAAGCCACACTTGCTAAAATGTTGTTTACTCAAGACTTTATTCATGCTTTCCCTGTTATATGTAGTCTTGACAGACTCCATCTGGGCAGTCTGCACCACCCTACTCATTTCGCTCTCTATCCTCCCTGCCCCCGAATCCCTAGTTTAAATAATCCTGCGCTACCCTAGCATACGCTGCCCCAGAGCATAGGTACCCATCCGGTTCAGGTGTAACCCATCGGGCTTGTATAGGTCACCCCTGTTCCAGAAGAAGTCCCAGTGCTCAATAAATCTATACCCCTCTTTCCTACAGAAGGATTGTAGCCACGTGTTAAACCTATAGATAAACTTCAGCTTCCCTCTGCTTGCACGTGGTACTGGTAGAATTCCCGAGAAGACTACCGTGGAGGTTTTGCTCCTAATCTTTGCTGCTAGATCCTCAAATTTATCTTGCAGGACCTCCAACCTGCCCTTTCCCATGTCATTGGTCCCTACGTGGACCATGACCACTGGATCCCCTTCTGCTTTGGCCAGGAGCTTGTCCACACGCTCAAGGAGATCTCCAACCTGGGCACCAGGCAGGCAACACACCGTGCGAGTCTCCTTGGCCTGGGAACAGACTATGCTGTCCACTCCCCTAATTATGGAATCCCCCACTACTAACAACTCCCTTTCCCTGGGAGATGTGGCCATCAGGGTGTCCTGTGGCACATGCATCCCCCCTCTCTCAGGGTCACGGGCCACAGATTCCTGCAAGGGCTGGAATCTGTTGGACACCTCAACCTCTGGAGATGCCGCCCCTTTGTGGTGTGCAAGCCCTTTCCTACTTTTGTTTCTGACTGTAACCCACCTTTCACTTCCTGCCTGCTCTAAGTTCTTCCCTCCTCCCAGCCTAGGCGTGCACACCTTCTCCCTAACGGACGTTCTAATTGGTTCTAAGAACCCTGACAATTGTGGACTCTGTACGGCTGATACGGCCGATACAGCCAATTGGCCCTCGAGAACAAGAATCTTGTCTTCAAGATGCTCAATGAGCTTGCAGCGGAGGCAGGTGAACAGCCCAAGAAAATCGCTTTCCAACAGGGCGATCATCCTGCACACCTCACAAAGTTTAGGCCACATTTTAGACCCTAGCTGACTCCCTATCTCTCCCTAAGTATAGATTTTTTTTACTGTCTAGATGGAGTCAGCAATACCACTCTTAAAAAACACGCTAGGTGGCTCCGGATAGAAGGCAGTAGACTCTAACGTTAGTAGTAGGCTAAATGTAGCTAGAGAGCCTCTTATTTATATCACTTACACAGCTACTGATATAAATACTATATTTTAACGTTAGTTTACAACCTAAGCCCAACTCTTTAACAATCAAACCTTTGTAATATACTACCTATAAATACAAAATCAACAATCCACAGCTTAAAAGATACTAGCTATCTACGTTACAGCTGAGCGCCTGAACAGCAAACCCCGGATATTAAATACGACTAAAAACTTCCGACGTACAATTTACGTTTATAAACGACGTTAGTTTATAAATAACTATACTAGACTACCGCAATAATTCAATTTTTCCAATCGGTTAAACCGACGAACTTACTTTTCATTCGAGGTTGCTTCTGGGAGGGTGAAACAAAAACCTTGTTAGCTTTTGTGCCAATTTAAACTAACAAGGAGAAAACAAAAGCCCGTCCCTGTCCTTTAAAGGCAACAAAGGATTACACCTTAGAAGCAGTAACTCGTAACTAATGCGGTGATATATTTATATAACGTTGATACCGGTTAACGTTATATAGCTACGTTAATTTTCGCAAGAGTAAAATGCAAGATGCAATACAGAGCAAACAGCCCACAGAGCAAACAGCCCACAGCCCACAGCCCACAGCCCACAGCCCACAGCAAACAGCAAACAATCCAACAATCCGGAAACAGGAAACAGGATGTAGCGTCGTATCGTCTCAGCGTCACATGAGTTTAGACTTAACTAAGAATAACCAAAAATGATAAGTTCTTGAATTTAGTTGCTACATTTAAGAGGCCCCTGGTCTTCCCTAGTTAAGATGCTTGCTCACCATCAGACTAGAGTGTCAAAATATCACATTTTAGCTATATGGTTATCAAAATATATACAGTGCCTTGAAAAAGTACTCAGACCATTGCACATTTTTCATATTTGTTGCTTTCAATCTTTCATTTATAACACTTTCATTTAAGAATTGTATATGGTGTTATAAATGAAATAAATACACTCGTGCAAACAAAATGCTTTAATACATGTATTTAAGTAATGTTTTGGTGCAATTTCATCCAAGGTTTTAGCGTTTGTGGTTGGCCACGCTGCGCCATTGCCTGTGTGATGACAACTAGATGCTATTTCCTCTCCACGGCCTCCCCCCTTTCTCAGACTCTAACACTGACAGTCTTTTGTGCACCCTGTTAGCAACCTTTATTACCTGGTGGGACCCACGTCACACATCCCACACACACGCACATTTCAAACATGAACAAACCTTAAAACCCATATGGTGGTCTCCAACAAACACCAGCTGTCAATACTGAGGCATACGTCACACAAAGCCCCCTGCCATAAATACTCCCCCCTCCCCCTTATCAACAGGATATTAAAAAAGAAATTAAAAAAGAAATTAAACAGGAAATCAAAAAGTAATTAAAAAAGAAATTAAAAAGTAGTGTAGTGTGCCTCATATAAACTACTGATGTTCTCCCGGGCTAAACAGCGGGGAAAGAATCTTCTGGCGTGACGGATCCAGCCGCCGAAAGCCCCCACATCAACGTCACCACATGCATCCTCCATTGCCTGGAGAAGAGGCATGCGTGCGAGGGGATGGTGGTCATACACCTTCCATCGCCATGCCGAAAAAAAACTCAATTGGGCTTAGGAATGGGGAATATGGTGGGAGGTATAGAACAATAAATTGTGGGTGGTCGATGAACCAGTTGCGGACCAGAGCAGCCGGTGGAAACTCACGTTGTCCCAGATGACAACATACCAGCTGCTCTGGTCGACCCCTCTGCTCGGCTGGAATGAGGATGCCATGTAGCGTGTCCAGGAATGTGATGAGATGGGCGGTGTTGTAGGGACCAAGGTTGGCATAGTGATGGAGGACGCCTTGCTGGCTAACGGCTGTGCACATGGTGATATTCCCTCCACGCTGTCCAGGGACATTCACAATGGCACGGTGGCTAATAATGTTCCATCCCCGTCCCCTTCTTTTGGTTAGGTTAAAGCCAGCCTCATCAATAAAAATATAAACGTGCTGAATTGCAGCGGCATCCAGCTCCAAGATTCTCTGAAACAGACAAGACAATATGAGAAATAGACCTAGAGCAGTCAATATGGTGAAGCACAATACACTGGATTACAGTACTGTAATGTGTCTATACAGTGCTGATATGATAGTAAATTCACAGTATAGTCCTCACTTGCACATATTCATAGCGCTGTTCTTTAACCCTCTCTGAGTTTTGCTCAAATGGCACCCTGTAGACCTGTTTCATCCGGATATGGTTGTGCTGTAATACACGGTCCAATGTAGACAAGCCCACCTGATGAATGTTATTGAATATTGTGTTGTCTGCAATTATGTGGTTTTGGATTTCTCGTAGTCTAATGGTATTGTTTGCCACCACCATGTTCACAATAGCAGTCTCCTGTTCTGGTGTGAACAGCCGGTGTCTTCCACCATGGCCTGGTCGTCTCAATTCTGCAGAAGATCTAAAAATATGATATGATTGATTACAGTAAGCTCAAATAATATCTTTTTTTCAATATGAAATGACATTACTGTAACATTGGCCAACAATCACTGAGTAACATAGACCTACTGATATGTCAGACTGCAGTATACTACAGTATACATACATAGAGCAGTAGCATAGTGTAGATAGTAGGTAACTTACCGGTTCTCATTTCTGAATGTACGGATGACAGATGCAACCGTGTAGCGGCTCAGGTTGGGCTGAACTCTGCCCAGCCTCCCTCATACTCAATCCATGGTTGAGCACATGATCAACCAATGTGGTCCTTGTCCTCGTCCTCGTCCTACTCTCACTCCTTGACCTCTAGCTCTCGTTTCACCAATGGCGTCCATTTCCCTCCAAAACAGGACAGCTCACCTGTGACCTTTTTATAGTGCTAAAGCTCTGATTTCTAAGTGAACAATTAAGCAACTAGTGTTTAAACCTGTGAGGAGTGGGTGTTGCCAATTGGTAAATAAAGCTTGGCATTTTGATTGGCGTTGCTTTCCAAAGGAACACAAGAGATTTTAATTTTGAATGTTGTGCCTAATGTAGAGAACTGTGTGTAGTGTTTTGCAAAAGTGTGATTTAGAATTCAGTGTAAAGCAGAAATTGTGCTTGCAATTTTGCAGACTTGGTTTAGGGATTTGCATACCAGGCAGTCAAGGGATCAGCCCCAACATACCTCACCAAGATCTTCAAACCCTACACACCTGCCAGACCTCTCCGTTCTGCTACCTCAGGACGCCTAGCACCTCCCCCCCTCCGCACCTGCGCTTCCCGGTCACGTCTCCTGTCGGTTCTGGCTCCACGATGGTGGAATGACCTTCCGGTGGAAGTCAGAACAGCTGAGACCCTGGCCACCTTCAAGCGTCGACTGAAGACTCACCTCTTCAGGGTGCACCTCTCCCCGTAGTCCGGTTTTGTTAATTTAGGGACATAGTCACTTAGTTTACACGTCTACTTGTTTATGTATTGTATTAGGCTTAGGCATTATTTCCTGCATTGAGTGCTTTACTGCTACCTCTGAATTGTGGCTACAGATTTACCTACAGGGTCCTAGTTTAACTATGTGGTTGCTCCTAGCACCCAGGAATTGTACTTCCCACTAGGGTGGCTTTCAGCTAAACTGTTCTTGACTACGGTTAACACTTTGTTGTACGTCGCTCTGGATAAGAGCGTCTGCCAAATGCCTATAATGTAATGTAATGTAATTTGGTACATGAGTTTCAGGTTTCAGTGATTGTGTTTCAAGTTCCAATTTTAGTGTGTAAGCAATTGAGAAAAACTGTAACAAGTCTAAAAATGTGTTACCTGTAAAAGTACCTGTAATGACATTTCAAGTTTGGTTGCTGTATAGACAGCATGTTTTAAGAAGATAAATATGACAATATAAACATAATTGCCATTTATTTCCCATAAATCTTCAGCCTCTGTTTACCGCTCACTGTTTATTACAGTTTTTCTCAATTCCTTTGGCACATTTTTCCATTCACAGTTTACTTTTTCAAAACAGCTCACCTACAGCCCTTAACAGAAGACAAAATGACCAAAACACCATATGATGTTTGCAGAATGACACCACCTTCTCAAAACTTGTCACACACCCATCACAACCAAACATTTCCATCAAAACCTACAATTTGTGCTCAATTGAAAATGTATGTTTTCTCATTTATTTAACAATGGATAACAAAATTGAAACTACAGCTATCAATATCAACCTCTGCAACCATCACTTCAACTTTTGTGCAGCACCCTCACAGTATTGAGTGTTTTACCACTGACA
Organism: Aldrovandia affinis; assembly: GCA_029706075.1. Classification (NCBI taxonomy): domain Eukaryota; kingdom Metazoa; phylum Chordata; class Actinopteri; order Notacanthiformes; family Halosauridae; genus Aldrovandia; species Aldrovandia affinis. The sequence goes on along the minus strand of JAINUG010000259.1, from coordinate 880,301 downwards.
ACCATACTAAAATTTGGGTTTTGTATTGAGCACTCTTACTTAGGGAATATACTGTCAGAAAGTATTTGAAATCTCTGTAAAAATTTGTATACAGTAAAATATTGTAGTTCTGTTTTTGTATTGCTGAATACTGTAAAGGATATTGTAAACAAGGACCTGTCAAATAAAATAAAATAAAATTTATTTGTATAGCGCTTTTCACAATAGAATTGTCACAAAACACTTAACAGAGGGGGAGCCCAGGCCTAGACCCCCCCAAAAGCAAGCCTAAAGGCAACAGTGGCAAGGAAAAACTCCCTTGGTAGGGAGAAACCTTGGGAGGAACCAGACTAAAAAGGGGGGGGAGCCCATCCTCTTCTGGCCGGCACAGGGTATGTCCAAAAAAGACCATGTCATGGTCAGTCCTAGATGGCTCAGGGCTGAACACCATTGACTTACATTTGTTCTACTGTGTATAAAATGGCAAAGATTCTCACACAAAAATAAATATTTATTGCAGTCATTTTTCCACATTACATGTACATACTGTAAGAAATCAAAATGACAGGCTTCAATATACAGTAAAAAGGTCAAATCTCAAACTAAAAAGTCCATAAAAGCAAATGAAAAGACCCTGTAAATATTCATTTTTCAAACATTTATCAACGCGGACCTGACGATTAGGCCACATGTTCTCATCTACATCACAATTGGATTTAGCATTGGAGAATAAGCTGGAAGAAACAGCATCATCATACGTGGGTGGGTAGTGAACCAGTCATTCATTACTCGTGAATGGTGGAAGGCCACACTGTCCCAAATGATTACAAAACGGGACATGTCCGCCTCTCATGTGGTAGCACCAGCCTATCATGCAAGGCATTGAGGAACGTAATTAGGCGATCGCTGTTGTATGGGCCTATGGTTGGTATATGGCAAAGGACTCCATTTGTGGAAATGGCTGCACAGATTGTAATGTTGGCACCCCTCTGTCCTGACACAGTTACTGTCGCCCTGTGACCAATGATATTACGGCCACGTCTCCTAACTTTGGAGAGATTGAATCCCGCCTCATCCACATAGATGAACACATGATGTGTTGCGTCTGCTTCCAGATCCATTACTCTCTACATTCAAAAATAAATTCAGAGTAAATTACAACATATACAGAAGGTGCTGTTTTCTACAATAATTTAATGTTATGCAGCAAGACAAATCCTTTGCAGTGACAGATCCGTACCTGTACATACTGTACACGCGCTGCCTTCACATTGTTGCTATTCCTTTGGAATGGTACCTTGTATAGCTGCTTCGTTGCCACCAGATTGCGCTTGAGGATGTGGTCTAATGTTGCAACACTGACACTGTTCACATTGACAAATGTCCCCTGGTCAGCTAAGACAGCTCCCTTGATCTCCCGCAACTTGATGGCATTGTTAGCAACCACCATGTCCACAATAGCAGCTTCCTGTTCTGCAGTGAACATTCTCCCCCTGTGTGGGCCAGTGTGTTGATTCTGTGAAAATAGTGCAATAGGCTGTAAATACTGTAAATATACAGTAATCAGAATTCTACTGTATATTTTGAAAGTCAGTTACTCTATTGTAAATGGCTTTAGTGAAACTACAGTACTGCATTGTATTGAGGCAACACACTTTACAAAAGTATAGAAATGGTTGTTGCCAAGAGTGCAAATACAGTGAAACACAGTACAGTAAAGGCCGGCAAAGTGACTTACCTATAGTCATTGCGGAACGTACAAACAATTGATGCCACAGTATGATGGCTCAGGTTTGGCTGAACCCTTTGGCCAGCCTCTCTCATGGAGAGGCCATGATTAACTATGTGATCAATGATTGTTGCCCTAATTTCATTAGAGCATCTTACACGAACGCCACGTCCCCTGAGAGGGGTCCCTCTACCTCTACCTCTACCTCTACCTCTACCATGACCTAGTCCTAGTCCTCGCTGAGGTTGTTGGTGGTGGCCTCCTCGATCCATGCTTGGTATCAACTTCAATCTATTTAACTAATTGATGAATTGTCCACAGAGAGTTCACACAGGTGCTGACTATATTTAGAATTGAGAGAGAAGTTTCAGTAGGCTGCTACTAAGTGTCTGCAATGTGTTGACATGGTTATTCAATTCGGTTTCGTGTCTCTCTCTGAGAAGTGTGTTAAATGTTTTGAAAAGTGTGTTAAAACTCTAAAAATTGTGTGAAAGCAATGAGAAATAGTTAACCCATTCGCCAGAGAAGACTCTTGCTGTGCAAAGAAGGTGTGAGCATTAGATTAAGTTGACCCATGATTCGCTAAATGTGTGTAAGCAATCAAGAAAAACTGTAATGAAATGCGTATTACTAATACCTATTACTAAATACCTTAGTAATACCAATAGCTTGAATTTTATGGTAAAAAGGCACCTATGGTATGATAATAGCCGGTCTTACAGGTTCTCAATTGTTTAAACATGTTTCCTGAAACTATGACCCTTTTCCTCAAAACTATAAATCCAAAACGCAATCAGTAAACAGTTTTGGCAATACTCCTCAAACATCTTGCAAAATGAAACACTGCACTCAAAACTATGTGAACTCTTCTGAAAATGACATTTTTTTAACCAAAACAAAACACACATGATGTAGTGTGGGTCGAGGGTGGAAGAGCCACACGCAGATGTCACGAATATCTAAAAGCTGACCACGAGTAGTCAACCACTAAGTCTGCAAACAGATAAGGGAGCAGGGGGAAAAATGGAAGGACAAAGAAAAGAAAACTCTGGGCATAAAAGTCCACGGAAAATAATTAAACAGAAAACAACCCAATAAGGGCGAGAACTCTTCAACGAAGAGGTAAGAAACTAAAATGATTTTAGAGACTTTAGCTCTGGGAGATTTTAACCCAAAAAACAAAGAATGAATCTCGAAAGGAAATACCATCGGAGTGGCGAGCATGAAACCTTTAGCTAGGAAAGAAACAATCCTCCTAAAAAGGCAACCATGCAGTGGTAACGCTAAACCTTTTAATGAGATGATAAGAAGTACCTTCTCTCTTTAACTGAGAGACCACAGGGTGGAAAACTAATACCTTAGTTCTTAGTACCGGCTAGAGCGTAACAATGGTTTACACAGAAGCGTTTGTATGAGGGGAAAACGTAGACCTTAAATAGGAGGCGGAATAAACACTGATAATCCACAGCTGGACGTGATTGGAAAACACACCGACAAAAGACCATATAAGGAAGGTGGGTATGACAATGATTCCTCACACAAAACAAAAGAAAACAGACCATCACATGGTCAAGCGCCCTCCAGCGGCTGAACAAGGTAAAAAAATATATTTTCTCAAATTACAGTTTTGTACTGCACATTTCAGCAAATACATAGCATAGGGAAAAGCAGAACATGAGAATACAGTAGGTCTGTACAGGAAGACCATTTATGTCAAAGGAAAAAAGTACTTGTTTAGTACTAAAAAAGTATAGTTTCTCATCTCTGTCAAGCTAGGCTAATCATTGATGACGATGTCATATTGAAATACTATAATGTTGAAATCAATTATTTGGATTTCTCAGTCAAATGGCATTGATTTGCAACACTTTATCTATTGCCCTGCTGTGAAGAGATTTTGTCTTCCACTACCAGCTGGTTGTCTTTCAATTCTGAAAAATAAGTTATGTTACAGCATACTATATTTAGAAAATATGAATAGCCTACAGATCCCAGTTTCTTACATGATATATACTGGTACTCTTCCCTTGCAGTAATCACTATAGTAATAGTACTGGATTGTAATGTAGTACTAAAGACAAGAACTGTCACGTCTCGTGTTCGTGTTCCCCGTAATTAAGTGTTTTAGTTTATTCCATGTTTTCCTGGTTGTCCGGTCCGTGTTTTCACTTTCACTTACCTGGTTCCAGTCTTGTCATTGTATTATCGTTTTCACCTGTTCCTCATGTGTCTGATTGCACTTCGCTGCATTCGTGTTAATTCCTGATTGTTTCTTGTTATGTCTGATGTATTTAGCTGTGTGTTTTCCCATGTTCGTTACCAGATTGTCTTGTCATTGTATTATCGTTTTCACCTGTTCCTCGTGTGTCTGATTGCAGTCTCCGGTGGCAGCTGCATTCATGTTAATTCCTGATTGTTTCTCGTTATGTCTAAATGTATATAAGCTGTGCGTTTTCCCATGTTCATTGCCAGATTGTCTTGTGCTTTGCGTATGCCTACACAACTCTCCAGCATTTTCTCTGTTTCTCCGTGTTTTGTTTCATCGTGTTCATGTTTGTGTTCGTGCTCCAGTGTTCGTCTATACCTCAGTCTCGTTCCCGCTCCTCCCTGTGTTCCCTGGACTGCTTTCACGTTATCGACCTTCGCCTGCCCACTGACTACGCCTTGCCTGCCCCTGATACTACTGAAGCCCGGAACGAACTCTGCCTGTCCCCGACCATTCTTTGGATCCCTGCATTGCTCTGTTTACTCCTGTATGACCATTGCCTGTTTATGCAATAAAAGCCATTATTGCATTTCTGGGTCCGCGCCTGGTTTTCCGACACCGTTCCTGACAAAGAACAGTAAAATTGAGAGTACTCCAATGTTTGTAGTACTTACCTGTTCTGATTTGTGAGGGTCCAGATCATGTATGCAACAATGTAGCAGCTCGGGTTTGGCTGCACCTCCCTCAAGGTCAAACCATGCTTCACCACATGGTCAACAAAAATTGTCCTAATTTAATTTGTTATGGGAGTTTACCTGTGGCCCTTTAATCTGTTCTAAATCTCTGAATAATTTATGCAAGTAGTGTTTGTACCTGTGAGGACTGAGTGTCGTCAATTGATTAATATTTTAGCATTCTTAATGGCAGTGCTTTCCATGTGAACACAATAGTTTTTATTTATGAAGATTATGCTTAATAAGGAGAATTGTGTTTAGGGTTTAGCAAAAAAGGTAATCTGACAATGCAATTTGTGTGAAAACAAGCTAAATGTGCTTATAGTTTTGCAGAAATTGTTTTTTTATTGATACATAGGGTTTAGGTTTTGATAATTGTGTCCATAGTACCAGTTTTTGCATGTAAACAATTGAGAAAAACTGTGGTAGCTCGAGACCACGGTCTAGTCTTGGAAAACGCACAATTCATTTGATTTGGTCCTTTGGGCTGACCGTAGATTCCGCACGTACAAGACTTTGGAATCTGACACAAGAAGGTCTCCTGAGCCGCCGTCAGGTAAGAAAGTGGGGACTACATAGTGGATATTTCATTTGAGCTATTTGTAGTTAGACTAGTTTACTATATAGGTCTATCTTCATTGCGAGGTCTTTATTTAGAAGTGGCATTTGCAAACGTTTATCTTCGCCGCTTTTTCTGCACAACAAAACTGTTGTCACTCTGGGTGCATATTAGTTTGCAAAAAGCAATATAAATAATTAAGGTTTTCTCTGCGATCATACAATTGTTATACACGTGTTCACGATAGTCATAGCCATGAACCGCCGCTATTTGGATTTATAACATGCAATTCCTCTGTTACAACGCAGTTACTTAAGAAATACGGCAAAACGGCTATGCCTGTGATTTAGCCACACCGTATGTAGACGTACTCTTGGGTTTAATTATTAATGGGTTTATTAATGATTATATGGCAAACGACTGCTGTTAACATACTTTGACATAGCATCTAATTGCACTGTTATTGTTCCCCGACCCATCTATAACATCACAGCGACCACTATCCTAACACTGACAGGTTTTCCTTTTCAAGTAAATTGGCTTAATTGTCAGTGACTACGAACTGTCACAAATCGCATTTTGGATTCGTTCATTACAATTAAACATTAAAAACAAACGCTGTTGTTTTGTCAATGATTTGGCTTTTATTTTCGTCCACTAACAAATTAGCGAATAAAAACCAGACAAAATACACTGCCCGTCCAAAAAAAAAGTCACACACTAATATTTCGTTGGACCGCCTTTAGCTTTGATTACGGCACGCATTCGCCGTAGCATCGTTTCGATAAGCTTCTGCAATGTCACAACATTTATTTCCGTTCAGAGTTGCAGTAAGTTTTCGCCAAGATCTTGTATTGATGATGGGAGACTGCGCAAAGTCTTCTCCAGCACATCCCAAAGATTCTCAATGGGGTTAAGGTCTGGACTCTGTGGTGGCCAATCCATGTGTGAAAATGATGTCGCATGCTCCCTGAACCACTCTTTCACAATTTGAGCCCGATGAATCGTGGCATTGTCATCTTGGAATATGCACGTGCCATCAGGGAAGAAAAAATCAATTGATGGAAAAACCTGGTCATTCAGTATATTCAGTTAGCAGCAGTACTTTATAATCAGCCCAATATTTAACAGGAAGCCAATTCTTAGATCTAGTCAAAATATGTTCCGCTGTATTCTGTACTAGTTGAAGACTCTTAAGAGAGCTACTAGAGCAGCCAAATAGTCTAGCCTTAATGCAAAAGCATGCATCAACGTTTTTGCATCCTCTAATGACAGAAAGTGCCTAATTTTAGGTGTTTCTTAGGTGAAAGAAAGCCACTCTGGAAGTGCTTTTAATATGAGCTTCAAATGTAAGATCCTGATCAATAATAAAACCAAGGTTCTTGACTGTCAGATTTGATGCAACCAGGCAATCACCTGCATTTAACTGCAGATCCAACTTGTTCCTGAATTTTTTGGGGCCCAAGACCATCATCTCTGTTTTATCAAAAGAAGGAAGTTTGCTGTCATCCAATTATTTATATCAGAGATGCAAGCCTCTAACTGAGTGAGAATATGCAACCAACACAAACATCACACATACAACCAGAGAGATGAATCGAATAAATAACAAAGGGCATATTAAAATATGCCCATTAAATAATATTTTGATAAATGCTAAACATTTCTTTAGCATGTTGCTTTTCAAGACTTTCAAGGCTGTTATGTAATATTAGAAGTCGACTAGAAATATTGTAAAGAGAGGCTTTTTACATATGAATTAAATTTTGTGGGTGAAGAATTTTCCTAATACAATAAACTCAACAGTGTATTGGCAGTTATAGTGTGGGTCTGTAAAATAAAAACAATATCAAAAGTTGTAATGTTTACATATTTGCCAAATGTATTACTAATATATAGTAGACTCCGTTTTTATTCACACCCTTGATAAAGATGAACAAAAGAGATTGTATAAAATGAACAATATAAGTAATGAGGTATATTTTATTCTCAAAAAATGCAGACAATTCCAAACCTGCAATACTAATTGTTCAGAAAAACATATTTTGGTTTATTAATAAAAAAGTTTTTCCAGAAAACACCTGGATCACAATTATACACACCCCTAACTATTCTTTTAAATTTAATCCAACAAAAATAAATCTTCATAAATATACAACTTATACACTGCCTGCCAAAAAAATGTCACCACCTGGATTTAACTAAGCAAATAGGTAAGAGCCTTCCATTGGATAATTACTGCAGTGATTAATATGTTTTAGCTGGCAACAAGTTATTTAACCCTAACTGATGCAGTGAGTAGCTTCTCATTTCTTAAACAGCCATGTTGGAAGACATATCCTGTGGTCGTGGAAAAGATGTTAATCTGTTTCAGAACGGTCAAATTATTGGCCTGCATCAAGCAAAGAAAACAACTAAGGAGATTGCTGAAACTACTAAAATTGGGTTAAGAACTGTCCAACGCATTATTAAAACCTGAAAGGATAGTGATGAACCATCATCTTCGAGGAAGAAATGTGGTCGGAAAAAAATCTTGAATGATTGTGATCGGCGATCACTTAAACGTTTGGTGAAATCATATCGTAAAAAATCAACAGTAGAACTCACGGCTATGTTTAATAGTGAAAGTAAGAGCATTTCCACATGCACAATGCGAAGGGAACTCAAGGGATTGGGCCTAAACAGCTGTGTAGCCTTAAGAAAACCACTTGTCAGTGAGGCTAATCGGAAAAAATATTTTCACCAAATGATATATGCCTTCTACATCCCTTATCTCAAAGTCCTCCAAAACATTCTGTACATTGGCTATACATTTAGGCATATTTATAACCTTCTCTAGTAAAGCTCTAAACAAAATAACTGTTTAGTGTGTTAGCAATATCCTTATTATTATAAACCAAAGTTCCTTCCTTATTCTTTACCTCATCTTTCATTTTTACAACTACAATATTGAACAAACTGCTTAGGATTACTTTTTCTATCTTGGGAAATTTTAATTTCAAAGTGCCTTTTAGCTGGTCTTATTTCCTTTTTAGCCTTAGCCCACATATTACAATAATCTAACTTGTTTGTCTCTGAGTTTTCCTTTTTATATACTCCGTACAGTTGCTTCTTTTGCCTCAAAATCTCCTGTAAAGATTTAACCATCCACTGTGGAGACTTTTTAATTCTATTTTCCTTTTTTTGGGGATGAATTTACACTGTACATCTACATCTACATCTACCCTTTTAAATGTAGTCCATTGTTCATACACAGTTCTTCAATGTAGACGTTTTACCTAGTCTATATTACTTAAATTCTCTCTCATTTTGTTAAAGTCAGCTCGTCTGAAGTAACTGCACTGTGGTCACTTGTCTCTAGTGGTTCTACTACCTCTGAGCTGCAAATTCTGTCAGGATTATTACACAAAACCAGGTCCAGTATTGATATCCCTGTCATAGGGACAGACTACCAAAAATTCCCACATCATTAACCACATCTAAAAACTCCTCTTCACATTTACCCTGATCTGACACTACTTCCCAATTACTAGAGGGGTAATTTAAGTTTTAGTCTTACAATTTGTATTCTATCCTTTTTTTATTTGTTTTTGTTCTTTATAATGCTTTTTTTTTCCTGATCCTTTGTATTTTTAATTTCTTGATTATCTTGACATTATCTTTTACTATGTTTATCTTGGGAATTGTTTTTATTATATTATTTTTGTCTTACTTTGTTGTTATTATTTATTTGATGTTGTTAGTGAAGTACTTTGGGCTGAAGTGAGTTGTATGAAACGTGCTGTACAGAAGTTTATTATCATAATTGTTATTATTATTATTATTATTATTATTATTATTATTATTATACCTTGTAGTTGGAGTATAATGGCGGGTAAACCCATCGAAGACCTCTCGACGCCCACCTTCATAGTTGACCTTGTGAAGGTGAAGAGAAATGCACACGTGATGCTGGAGAGGTTCCAGAATCTTGGGGTGCAGCTCCGCCCTCATATGAAAACACATAAAACTTTGTAAGAGTTTTATTAATTTGTTAATTTAATTTGTTTATTAATTTGTTTTGTTAATTATTTCTGACATATGTTAGCATATTGTCATATCATGTCATATATCCAGTTTTCTGGCCTGAACAGAAAGGGAGCCTTGTGGTGTTCTTTCTCATTGGCATTAGTCAAATCATCTTTAAGACATTTTTCATGTAGTGTATGATACCAATTCATTTGTTTGAGTCTGTCTGATGTTATTCATCTGTTGTTAAAAGTGCAAAGGTTGGTAGTAAAAATCCTTAATCGTATTTAGGAAATTTACATTTACTCTTTGAACCGTAAAATTAACTAATTGCCTCTAGTGCTAGATTGAATTGTGGCAGTAACGAGAGGGAAAATGTTGTTTAATTTTTTTCTTTCCCTGTTCTGTCTGTTCTTACCCACCTGTCGGCAGGGAGTGTGCGGACATCATGACCGCCGGCACACGTCGGTGCATTGTGGTGTCCACTCTGGCAGAGGCATTCTTCTACGCTGACCATGGTTTCGATGACATCCTGTACGCATACCCTCTGCCATTTGACAAGCTGGCACGCTGTGTACAACTTTCAGAGCGACTGTTGCTCTTCCACGTGCTGGTGGACAGCAGCGCCGCCCTGCAGCAGCTCAGGAGCTGGCCCCTGACGAAGGGCAAACACTGGCATGTGTGGCTGAAGCTGGACTGTTACAACGGGAGAGGTGAAGATGAGCAGGTTGTGCTGTCTCTGGGCTGGTCAATGACATTATTTATTAGTCACGCTATAAGAAAATTTAGTTTGTCAGTCACACCCTAAGAAGGTTTTTTCGGACATACAGTTTTTTGGACATACAAATTCAGTGAATTTGCTTTGTGAGGGCTATTGACATTCTGTGCTTTTTCCACAAATAAGTACAGTTCCTACCTCCAACTAGATATAGAGTACATGCGCTTGTGGTGGTAATTGTAATGAAGTGGTAAAATAATCAAATCAAATCAAATCAAATTTATTTGTATAGCGCTTTTCACAATTGAATGGTCACAAAACGCTTAACAGAGGGGGAACCCAGGCCTAGACCCCCCCAAAAGCAAGCCTAAAGGCAACAGTGGCAAGGAAAACTCCCTTGGTAGGGAGAAACCTTGGGAGGAACCAGACTAAAATGGGAGGAGCCCATCCTCTTCTGGCCGGCACAGGGTGTGTCCAAAAAAGACCATGTCATGGTCAGTCCAAGGTGACTCAGGGCTAACTCCTGAGTTAGGTAGTCAGCGGAGGATGGGGGGCTAAACCACGCGGAGAGGGTCCAGATCCAGGAACTGGGGTTAGCGTGGGGGTGAGGGTTGATGGGGGCAGCTCACACTTCTCGCAGGATCTAGGGCTGGTGCTTTTCAAAATTCTAGGGAGTAATAGATGGCCGGCTTCTTGTGAACGAAGCAGTCGTGTCGGCTTATAGGGGGCAATCATTTCAGTCAGATATAAAGGTGCAAGTCCGTTTACTGCTTTAAAAGTCAGCAACAGTACTTTATAATCAGCCCGATACTTAATAGGAAGCCAATGTAGTGATGCTAACACTGGAGTAATGTGCTCATATTTCTTGGATCTAGTCAAAATACGTGCCGCTGTATTCTGTACTAGTTGAAGACTCTTTAGAGAGCTACTAGAGGAGCCGGATAATAAGGCATTACAATAGTCTAGCCTCGATGCGACAAAAGCATGCATCAAGGTTTTTGCATCCTCTAATGACAGAATGTGCCGAATTTTAGCTATGTTTCTTAGGTGAAAGAAAGCTACTCTGGAAGTGTTTTTAATATGAGTGTCAAATGTAAGGTCCTGATCAATAATAAAACCAAGGTTCTTAACCATTAGACTTGATGTAACTATGCAATCTATACTATACTTCCTGTATAAGTTTTTGGGGCCCAAAACCATCATCTCAGTTGTATCTGAATTTAAAAGTAGGAAATTTACTGTCATCCAATTATTTATATCAGAGATACAAGCCTCTAATTGAGTGAGTTGAATTATTTCACCTGGTTTCATTGATATGTACAGCTGTGTATCATCTGCATAGCAATGGAAATTCACACCATGTTTACGAATAACATTACCCAGTGGTAGCAAGTATAATGAGAACAGTAATGGTCCCAGCACTGAGCCTTGTGGAATACCATATTTAACCTGAGAGTAGTCAGAGAACTCTTGATCTAATTGCACAAATTGAAACCTGGCTGATAAGTATGATTTAAACCATGAGAGTGCCCGTCCACGCAAACCAACTAGGTTTTCTAGCCTATGAAGGAGAATCTGGTGGTCAATAGTGTCAAAAGTAGCACTTATGTCAAGGAGCACTAGAATAGAAACACAACCAGTATCCAATGCTAACAGTAAGTCATTTACCACTTTAATAAGTGCCGTCTCAGTGCTATGGTTTGGTCTAAAACCTGATTGTAGTGTTTCATACAGATTATTAGTTTTTAGGAAAGCAGTTAATCGTTAACTACAGATTTCTCTAATATATTTGACAAAAAGGGAAGATTTGAAATGGGCCTATAGTTCTTCAGATTAACAGGGTCAAGATTTGGTTTCTTTAGAAGAGGCTTGAAAAAAAAAAAGTTTTCTCATTAAATGCTTTTCCAGCTGGAGTGCCTCCCTCACAGCCAGCTGCCTTGCATCTGGCTCAGGCCATCTCTGAGAGTCCAGGAGTGGAGCTGACTGGGGTCTATGCCCACTGTGGGAACACCTACAGCTGCTCTGGGGAAGAGCAAATCAAGCGTGTCGCACAGGAAACCACCACCCTCACCCTGCAGTTCATGGAGAAGTAAGGTCCCCATCTTTTTCCTGTACAGTAAGGACTGACATTTTTATTAAAATTATAAATTAAAATTGCAGCACTGTTTTGGTTACCAAGTGACATATGCAGTTGAGGCACTTGTGAGTAGTGTAGTGATGTGGCCTATGGTTAAGATGGAATCCAGAACATGTCCATGCTAGCTGTGGGCAGAAATCCTGCAGGGCCATAGTCCCATCCAGACAGGGAGGGCTTTCCCCACCTCATCATGTAAACACACAGTTCTCTGTCAACCACAGTAAATACACAGTAAACTCACAGTCCTGTCACAGTAAACACACAGTCCTGTCACAGTAAACACACAGTCTTGTTACAGTAAACACACAGTAAATACACAGTCCTGTCACAGTAAGCACACAGTAAACACACAGTCCTGTCACAGTAAACACACAGTCCTGTCACAGTAAGCACACAGTAAACACACAGTCCTGTCACAGTAAACACAGTCTTGTTACAGTAAACACACAGTAAATACACAGTCCTGTCACAGTAAGCACACAGTAAACACACAGTCCTGTCACAGTAAACACACAGTCCTGTCACAGTAAACTCACAGTCCTGTCACAGTAAACACACAGTAAACTCACAGTCCTGTCACAGTAAACTCACAGTCCTGTCACAGTAAACACACAGTAAACACACAGTCTTGTCACAGTAAACTCACAGTCCTGTCACAGTAAACACACAGTAAACTCACAGTCCTGTCACAGTACACTCACAGTCCTGTCACAGTAAACACACAGTAAACACACAGTAAACACACAGTCTTGTTACAGTAAACACACATTAAACTCACAGTCCTGTCACAGTAAACACACAGTAAACACACAGTCCTGACACAGTAACTGCACAGCTTGGCAGATGAATTTGCTAGTGGAAATGAGCAGTGGCTGACAGAGGTGTTCGAGGATACAGGTGCAAAGTGCACAGGTGCGATGCCTTGTGTGCACCCCACCCGCAATGGGAAAGGCCTGCCCTAACAGTTGGATAGTACACAGTAAAACATTCAAACTGACAAACAACTGTTCATTGGACTCCCTTCAGATTGGAAAAGCATCTCATGCAGGTGTTCTGGCTCATTTCCTTGTTAAAGATACAAGTCATCTAAATAAAACAACAGGTTTAATATCTTACATACTTGGCATTACTTCAAATTATGATCATTATCAGTGTTTATTACTCAGCCTAGCTTTGCAGTTGTGTTTAATCTCTGACTCCTTCCCTCAGACTTAAGGCAAATGGAATTCACTGCAAATCCAGCATTGGCTCCACCCCTTCCTGCAGTCACCCAATCCCAGACATGGCACTGCTAGATGAGGTGCATCCTGGGAACTATGTCTTCTATGGTGAGAACAAAATGACAAATGTGTGGGAGAGTGCAGACTCTAACAAGGGAGCTAGGGTCTGCTGGGTTACTTATTTATCTGGCCAGCTTGTTACCTATCTGTTTTGTCTTATAAGCAGGGGTGCATATAAGTGGTACGCCAGTACGCATTCGCGTCCTCAAACGTTAATCGCGTCCTCAAATGTTAATTGCATACCAAGCAAGACGACAAACTTTTGAAACATACGTGACTTTAAGTTCGATCAGTCCATCACTGGTAAGTTAACTAACTAACTAACTAAGTGAATTACCTTACCAGTGATGGACTGATCAAACTTAGAGTCACGTATGTTTCAAAAGTTTGTCGTCTTGCTTGGTACGCAATTAACATTTCAGGACACGAATGCGTACTTATGTGCACCCCTGCTTATAAGGTAGCCTGCTTTGTGAGGTGGGATACATTAAGGCCCTCTCACATGAGTATCTGCAGTGGTAACCATGAATAACTGAATTGTAAGTTATTGCTGTAGTAATCATAATTATTATATCTTGGTAAAGTTTTCAGCTAGCTAGTTAAGAGTTTTGATTTGTTTGTGTTCTTTCTTTTTTCTTGCCAACTTGCAGAGCTTGCTATTATCAGGCTCTGCAGTTGAGATTCTTATCGCCAAGTTGTTATTTAAATGACGCCACATTCAGAATTCCCTAAAATGAGTCAAAAATAGCTGGGGATTCACAACTTCAAATGTCGCATCCACATCCCATGCTAAATTTTACACTGGATTTGAAAGTTTGGGAAAATACCTGATTTCTGTGCTTGGTGCTTCATGTTATCTTAGTTCCATTCCTTTGCATTTAATCATTTAAAACTTTATAAAAATGTAAACCTATGGACCTTTTAACAGACATTTGAAAAACTGGTTAAACAGTTGTAATGGAGGATATTAAACATGTATGTTCAACTGTAGATGTGCAACAATCGATGATTGGTTCCTGTAAGCTGGACGATGTGGCTGTCAGGGTGCTTACGCGGGTCGTGGGTCAGTACCCTCACAGGAACCAGCTGCTGGTGGACTGTGGCTGGACGGCGCTGAGTCTCGACAGCGGTGGCCGCTTGCCCACTGGGTATGCGGTCATCGAAGGTCATCCTGATCTGAGGTAAGTCTTCACCCGTATATTACAGACCTACCAACCTGTACGCATTTTGCGTACAAAGCACGCAATTCTTGGTCAAAATACGCATGTACGCAAATGTCCGCTGAAACTACGCAAAAAAAGAAAATTGTAGGCTACATTGTGTCTGATAGTCTATTTTACTACATCCCAGTGCTAACATTAGCCAGCTAACATGAACTAACATAAACTAGCGAAGTACAGTACATTATCGTAGCAAGCTAACTTGGGACTCGCATCAAAGCTGAGAAGCTAGAAAAAATTGAGAGTAGTGCTAGCTACTTAGCTAGCGAACCTTTGAGTGTGTAACCAATCTTGAACTGTTGTAACATATTCCGGGTTCCGAGGGGCGCAATTATTTTTTCGTGTAGCACCCCCGTCGACAGAAAATGGGGCCGCTGGTTGTACTCAAAAAAATTTCCCAAGGTTGGCAGGTCTGATATTATTATATTATTCACCCCACCCCAGGCCATGTTGGAGTTATGAAGGGGGAGGTGTATGTAAACACTTCAATCCTGTTGTTTATTCATTTATAATATCTGTAATCCTCTCTGAAGCTCCCAGTAAAGCCTGTATCTCCCTAGGCTGTTGTCAATGACTCAAGAGCATGGAAGGATTGAAGCGATCTCTGGGAAAATAGATTATGAAACATTCCCACTTGGCTCCCTCCTAACCCTCATTCCATACCATGTGAGTACCAAGAGAGTCTCTGCTCTTCAATGCAGCTGTATTTGAGTACAGAAAACACTGCTAACAGGTATGTCTGGCAGGTTCATGGTAATATTCCTGTGCTGCGTGTCTGACAGACTAACAGTATGATGTTCCTGTATAGGAAACAGCTGAGTAAATGAGGGACAAGTAGCAGCTACCACACCGCAAAGAACATCCCAACATACACAGGGTAATATAGAACAATTCTTGACAAGCCTGGCTGCTTGTAATTATGACTTTAAATGATGGGTGAGTGTTGGACCGAGTTTTTCAGGGACTTTAAATGAGGGGTGAGTTTTGGGCCGAGTTTTGCGAAAGCTTCAGTGACCAGGTCAGTTGAAATAGCTGATGTTTGATGAGCAGTCAAAATGGAAGAGCAAGAGCAGCCAGTTTAAAAACAGTGGTAGCCCAACACCCTATTAAGTGACTTTACATTAGTGTTTCAATTTTTTTTTCCAACACCTGCATGTCTGACAGGCGAACAAGGTGATATTCCTGTATTTCTAAAAGGCTAACAGGGTAACTGGATAATTTTCCTGTATTTCTGAAAGGCTAACAGAGTAACTGGATACTTTTCCTGTATCACAGATAACTGCCATAATAAAGGAAACGCCAACATTTATTTTTATTTATTTAATTGTTTATTTCAATCATGTTTCACAATACACAAATATAGACATCATTTATGTGTACTATTGACCGAAAAGGTTAAGGCTGAAGCTAAATAGCTTATGATTGCCTAACCTATATGCAACATAAAGTGTCTTAAAAGGGCGTTTTGCCACCACGAGCTGGAACGGCTTAAATGTGCCTTGCCATAGATTCTACAAGTGTCTGAAACTCTCACTGGAGGGATGCAGCACCATTCTTCCATGAGAAATTCCATAATTTGGTGTTTTGTTGATGGTGATGGAAAATGCTGCCTCAGGTGTAAAATTGAGTTGAGATCTGGTGACTGAGACAGCCATGGTATATGGTTTACATAATTTTCATGCTCATCAAACCAGTCAGTGATCACTCTCCCATTTAAGATATGTGGGGTCAGCAGAACAAGAGGCCACAGGTGGAAATTAGTTAAAGGCAAATTCCGCACAGATATTAGGAAGTTTTTCTTTACACAGAGAGTTGTCAATGCCTGGAACGGCTTTCCAGATCGGGTAGTAGAGGCAGAAACACTTGGGCTATTCAAGTCCAGGCTAGATGTAGTACTAGATACTCTTTAGATTAGGACATAATGAGCCTAGGTGGGCCGAACGGCCCGTTCTCATCATTATGTATTATGTTCTTCTTATGTTCTTATGCCCTGTCGATGGGGGCATTGTCATCCTAGAAGAGACCACTCCCATCAGGATAGAAATGCTTCACCATAAGATGAAGGTGATCACTAAGAATTACTTTGTGTTTATTGGTGTTTACCTTTCCCCCTTAGGGGCTGACTGGACATAAACCATGGCAGGAAAATGCACCCCACACTATAACAGAACCATTCATTTACTCAAGTGTTGTAGGCAGTTAGGCATGCTAATAAGGTGATATTCCTGTATGTATAACAAGTTAACTGGGTAATTTTCCTGTATGTCTGACAGGCTAACTGGCTGATTTTCTTGTATGACTGACAGGCTAACTGGGTGGTTTTCCTGTATGGCTGACAGGCTAACTGGGTGGTTTTCCTGTATAGCTGACAGGCTAACTGGGTGGTTTTCCTGTATGTCTGACAGGCTAACTGGCAGATTTTCCTGTATGGCTGACAGGCTAACTGGGTGGTTTTCCTGTATGTCTGACAGGCTAACTGGGTGGTTTTCCTGTATGTCTGACAGGCATGTGCCACGGCCATGATGCACCCTGTGTATTTCGTCCACTCTGATGGGGTGGTTGTGGACACGTGGATGCCCACTCGTGGCTGGTAAAATTGACTGAGCTCAACATTCATCCTCGAAGTGTGCAGAACAGTCATCAGTCATATCTTAAATGACCCTTCAATTGAAATATATAATTTAATGTTAGGATGCTTACACTGAATTTGTATTTAATGTGTCCCTTTTTGCTTACTTTGCTTTAATGCTTGAATCTTTTACTGTTAAGTACGGTAAGGAACTAGTGATCTCTATAGGCATCTATGGTTGTAGTTTGTTTACTGTATTTTATCTCTTTTTATGTAATTAGATACATTTTCCAATTTATTGTAGGTTTTGTGTAAGATGAATATTAACCCTGGAACAGTGCTCAGTTGTATGTACCAAGCACATGGCCTGCAAGGGGCTGATTTATAAACACAACTTCTCCTCTTTCTGATTTCACTGAATGTTTCATGTTGTCCTGTTAATACCTTTGTATTGATCACAGTAAAACTAAAAAAAAGTTTTAAAAATAGTCAAAACAGAGCTTATTTGATTAGAAACATTTGGTTTTAGCATTAGCTCTCTTCCTTGTGGCAGACGGTCACTGTATCATTTAGTTGTGTTCACTGTTTTTGCTGATCATTTTTCTATGATGTGCTCCACAAAAGGTGCTCTGCAATATAAACTCTTGATTGGTTTATGAAGAGCGGTGCTCTGCAATATAAAATCTGATTGGTTTATGGAGAGCGGTGCTCTGCAATATAAACTGATTGGTTTATGAAGAGCGGTCCATCAAAGACTGAACTGGCAAAGAATCATGACAAGGGTAATTTGTTTTAGCAAGATTAGTTTAGTCAAATGAATGAAGTGAAATTCTATTTCTTCAGGACTCCTCACAAATGTGTCAATGAAAATAAATGAAATCATTCTGATTCATGATTCATGTTTTTGTTTTATAGTTCAACATTTAAGATGGGCATATGCAACTACGTAGTTCAAAAGTATGTCCTATAAGTAATTATTTTAAGGAAAGGGCCAGGCGGTTTACAGTTTAAAATATAATGCATTAAATTAATCAGTGAGTGTGTGATGTAAATAAGCCTGCCTCTTCCTGGTGAGGCCATAGGTCATGGCACGGCGATGATGCTGAATTTTGTGCACACTACACGCACTTGTGTGGAGGAACTGTGCATGCTGGGACTCATTACTGAAGAACCATGTCCACCATTTTGAAACGCAGCCAGAGTTCAGCTGAGATAGACTGTGACATATCCAGTAATCAGCATCACATCAAAGGTAGCCATGCAAATAAGTAATTCTAAGTAATTCTGCTTTGGAGCAATGCAGTATGGGATGAGGTGAAGGGAATGCAAGAGCCTTGTTTTTTCACTGCGCCATCCCTTGTCAAAATGTACCCGATTAACCAAACACTCGTTCCACCTGAGCATTTCATTCACTGAGCATTTCATGGACTGAGTATTTCATTCACTATCCTTTATCAAGTTCACTGGACTGACAAAACACAGAACCATGCACTAAATCACTGTATTATGAGCATATGTTATGTTCATCAAAGTCTGTCTGGATCAAAGCAGTGTGTTGTATCAGTAAAAAAAGGCCAACGGGATGGTGGGATTTAAAGCAAATTATTGTATTGAGTATAAATCAAACAAGGTTATATTTATGTTACTTAGAGTACTGTGTGCAGTTCTGGGCACCACACTACAAGAAAGATATATAAGCTCTTGAAAAAGTTCAAAAAAGGGCAACTAAATTGGTACCTGGTATGTTATGAGGAAAGATTTAACACTATTCAAGTTTAGCAAACAGAGATTAAGGCGGGATATGATTGAGGTTTTCAAATTAAGTGAACAACCAAATGTTGTTTAGGTTGAGTTGAGTTAGAAGAACAAGAGGGCTCAGGTGGAAGTTAGTTAAAGGCAAATTCCACACTATCAGGAAATTGTTGTTTTTTTGACAGAGAGTTGTCAATGCCTGGAACAGTTTGCCAGGTCAGGTAGTAGAGGCAGAAACACTTGGGTTATTCAGGTCCAGGCTTGATGCAGTACTAGATACTCTTTAGATTAGGAAATGATGAGCTTAGATGGACCAAATCGCATTATATATTCTTATTTTCTTATAAGCTAGGCAAACTTCACAAATCACCACTATGTGAAATCACAAGTCAACTCCACAGGACAGTGGGGCGGGCGCAACATTATCAATTCCATGTGGAGTTAAAGTTATTGTAAGTAGAAAAATAAATGCATGCTGTTTCCATGTTTCAAATATGTAGTCTTTTAATAAAGCAGAGAACCTACTAGGTTTGCCCCCTAAGTACAGATCGACAAAAAACAAAGATGGAAAGAGCATGGTGGCACTTTATACACTGTGGGCCTTTGACACCCTTAGCCCACAGAGCACATTCTGCTAATAACATTACAAAAAGTCATTGTTTTGAACAGGATGAGACAGCAAAGGGGGGAAATTGCACCTGGGGAGAGGAGAGGGGAACTGAACTGGGGAGGTGGATGAAGTTATCACAAATGCTGGCAAATGGTCATTGTCTTCAACATCAACAAATCAAATCAAATTTATTTGCATAGCGCTTTTCACAAATGCATTGTCACAAAACGCTTAACCAAAGGGAACACAGACCAAGACCCCCCAAAAGCAAGCCTCTAGGGTAATAGTGGCAAGGAAAAACTCCCTTGATAGGGATACATCTTGGGAGGAACCAGACTATAAGGGGTGGAGCCCATCCTCTCCTGGCCGGCACAGGGTGTGTCCAAAAAAGACCATATCATGGTCAGTCCAAAATTGACTCAGGGCTGGCTGACTGTGCCTCCGAGTTAGGTAGTCAGTGGGGGAGGAGGTTAAACCATGTGAAGGGGGTCCAGATCCAGGGACTGGGGTAGGTGTGGGGGTGAAGGTTGATGGGGGCAGCTCACACTTCTCACAGGATCTAGAGCTCAGGGGCGGGTGCCCCCGAGTCAGTGGCCAAGGCAGAGAAGAGAACATGGGAGTCAGAAAAAAGCAGTGCTATATCCAGTAGCATTATGTGAGAGCAGGGGAGCACAAACATAAGAAATATACAGATAGCCCCGACAGGTGTAAGCTATGGCAGCATACCTATTAGGAGAGGGACAGAACACATGCAGCCATGAGGGAGTTCCAAACCATCCACACCCGATCAAGGATAACCAGCCTAACAGTGGTGGTGACACATTGAGGTGACAGGAAGCCATGTGCTCATATTTCTTATGTCTAGTCAAAATATGCGCTGCTGTATTCTGTACTAGTTGAAGACTCTTAAGAGAGCTACTAGAGCAGCCAGATAGTAAGGCAATACAATAGTCCAGCCTCGATGTGACAAAAGCATGCATCAATGTTTTTGCATCCTCTAATGACAGAAAGTGCCTAATTTTAGCTATGTTTCTTAGGTGAAAGAAAGCCACTCTGGAAGTGCTTTTAATATGAGCTTCAAATGTAAGATCCTGATCAAAAATCAAGGTTCTTGACTGTCAGATTTGATGCAACCAGGCAATCACCTGCATTTAACTACAGATCCAACTTATTCCTGAATTTTTTGGGGCCCAAGACTATCATCTCTGTTTTATCTGAATTCAAAAGCAGGAAGTTTACTGTATTTCAGCTGGTTTCATTGATATGTACAGCTGTGTATCATCTGCATAGCAATGGAAATTCACACCATGTTTATGAATAACATTACCCAGTGGTAGCAAGTATAATGAGAACAGTAATGGTCCCAGTGCTGAACCTGGTGGAATACCATATTTAACCTGAGAGTAGTCAGAGAACCCTTGATCTAACTGCACAATTAGATCAACCTGTGACAGGTTTGAAACCTGTCTGATAGGTTTATACCATGAGAGTGCCCGTCCACGCAAACCAACCAGGTTTTCTAACCTGGTGTTCAATAAGGTGGTCAAGGAGCACTAGAATAGAAACAACCAGAATCAGGTGCTAACAGTAAGTCATTCACAACTTTAACAAGTGCCATCTCAGTGGTCTAAAACCTGATTGTAGTGTTTCATACAGATTTTTTTAGGAAAGCAGTTAATTGTTGAGCTACAGATTTCTCTAAATTTTTTGACAAAAAGGTAAGATTTGAAATGAGCCAACAGTTCTTCAGATTCTTCATTTTTCTTCTTCTTCTTCCCCGCCCCACTGCCAACATAGGGTGAGACACATGGGGGTGAGACACATCAAGGGAGGGTAATTTAATTGAAGACTCCCATGTATTCCAACACTCCCCAGGACAGTGTGGCGGGCACGTTACACAGAAAACCAGACATGACATGGCCAGCCATTGCCCCCAAGCAACACTGCTACCATGGTGACCACAGAAGGCGAACACACACTGATCTGATTTTAATTTTATTATATTAAATAATAAACTAATAATAATAATAAATAATAATGTGCAGAATCTTAAATAAAGAAGATGAATAAATAAAACACCCAGTGAGTAAAAGATATGCACACATCACAAGACAAACCCATCCATTTACATTTTACATTGCCATCCAAATGACAGTTTTGGGTTACGACAGCAGGGCACAGATAAAGAGCCTATGGGCAGTGGAAGGCTCACTGACTTGGGTCTACAAGACACTTAGGACCTTTATTTAAATGACATTTTATTCCCTGGCATATAAGTTCAGGTTAAGTACCTTGCTCAAGGGTACAACGGCAGTGCTCCACCTGGGAATTGAACCAGCAACCTCTCAGTTACAAGACCAGTTTCCTAACCATTACACTACACTGCCGCCCCTATGTGAAGGCTATCTGTACATGTTAGCCTTCACATAAATAAGAGATGGCCTTCGGTGCCAGTTCAGTCGTGGTCCCAACTCACAGCCTGCTTCCAATTCAAAGAAAATAGATAAACAGTGGGTAGTAAGGGTAATAAGAAAAATGTGAGTTGCAACAGTATTCTCAGATTAATGACATTATTAAAACAACACTCTGGGTCTGGGTGCACTTGGGTTCAGCCCCCCTCAGTCCAAGGATTTCAGCAACTGTGTTTACATGCAGAATACTGGAGATACTTGACAGCTTTGAGCATCCATCCATCCATCCATTATCTAAGCCGCTTATTCCTGGTCAGGGTCGGGGGCTGGAGCCTATCCCAGCATGCGTTCCGGGCGAGAGGCAGGAATACACCCTGGACAGGTCGCCAATCCATCGCAGGGCACACACACCATTCACTCACACACTCATACCTATGGGCAATTTAGACTCTCCAATTAGCCTAACGTGCATGTCTTTGGACTGTGGGAGGAAACCGGAGTACCCGGAGGAAACCCACGCGGACACGGGGAGAACATGAAAACTCCACACAGAAAGGCCCCCGGCCTGGATTCGAACCCGAGACCTTCTTGCTGTGAGGCGACAGCGCTATCCACCGCACCACCGTGCCGCCAGCTTTGAGCATGTGCATCTCAAATTAATATTTAAAATGAGATGTTGCAAGCACCCAGAACGTAATGTTCCACTGCAGTTAAAGGTTGCAAACTGTCCAGTGTAGGCCATAAACTGTAAGAGTAAGAATGTTTATCAGTCCTTCAACCACTGAAAAACCTGTAGTACTGTTTGTTTCGGTTAATATGCACAATATTTTGCATTTAGAATCAAATGTCACAAATGTAAAATACACTGATCCCACCCCAAATTCAGAACAGAAGAGAACTTAGGTTTTAGGCCCCTTCCACTTAGACGACGTGACCAAGCCCAAGCATTCAATATTGCTGTCTCTGTCAATATTGCTCTCCCTTTTGAAAGCTGCCAGCTTTCAAAAGGTTTCTATTATTGGTAAGTTGTGTTAATGAAATATCACATCTCTCTTAACATAACACATACCATATACCAGACGCTTTTATCCAAAGCAACTTAGTGGTGAATGCATACATTTTTTAGTATATGTGGTCCCAATGGGAATCATACTCACATACTGAGTTTATAAACACATATCATACATGTTTAAAAATGTATTAAATCAATCATATGCGTATTTAAAACCTGTATCATACAACCCTCCTCATACTCACTGAGTTTATAAACACATCTCAACGATGATTTGCATGGTAATTTCTGCCAACACCTGACCTCCCTTCCCCAAAACACACACACACACACACAAGTCATGTAGGTCATGTCATGACTCATGAGCAACACTGATACCCAAAAACCCACACATACAATTCTAAAAAACTGTCCTGAATTGTGCTTGCGCTATTGACTTGAGTTAACAGACATGCTGTCAATGCCATTATGAGGCCTGTTGGTCAACAATGGACAACATTTTAAAAGTGTAGAGACTGGCAGGAGAGATTGGAATTCCAAAAACAAAAACGCAGTGCTGTGGTTTGGTGTGGGTTGGGTCAGAGGCGCTGTGGTTTGGTGTTGGTTGGGTGAGAGGTGCTGTGGTTTGGTGTGGGTTGGTGGTCAGTGTTGTTGTTGGGTGTGGGTTGAGACAGAGGTACTGTGGTCTGGTGTGGGTTGGGGCAGCGGTCACACAGAGGTGGTGTGCAGGTCCTCTGTGGCCTTGCCTTGAAGACTCCCAGAGATGGTGTCAGAGTCCAGCAGCTCCACTACGCTGTAGGGGGAGCAGTCCTCCAACCCCAGCTGCCCACACGCCCAGCCACAGAAGCCCTTCTCCAGGTCGCGTGCAGCGAGCCACCACGTGCTGAAGGCCCAGGACACCTGCACCACGGCGGCGTACAGCCCCAGGGACAGCGACACCGCCATGATCAGCACAGGGTAGAAGATGATGAGGAAGGGGCAGACGGTGATCTTGTGCCAGAAGGTACGCTCCTCGTTGTACACCAGGAAGATGCTGTACCAGGTGAGCGTGCCGTAGTAGAAGGAGATGATGAAGGAGAGGAGGAACACCACGGGGGCACAGGACAGGCTCCACAGCAGCACGTGGGGGCCGTGGCAGAGCCCCAGGCTGCAGGGCCGCTTCTGGTCTGTGCTGAGCTCGTACTCCACGTCCAGACGCTCCTTAGACCGTGCCAGCTCACGCAGCTCCTTCGCAGTCAGAGTTACGTGGATATCCACCACCTGGCCCTTCTTCTTCCCTCGAGTGATGGTGCCAGTCAAAGTCACGTAGTGGCTGTCTGGGGGCAAGCTCCACCCCCCTGCCAACATGCACAGAGCACACACTGTCAGCCAAATGCTCCCGTACACAAAGTGCACATTTATCAGACAAAAACTTGTATATAGGCACACACACAATTGTGGATTCATTTGCGAGGCCAACTCTTCACATAAACACTATACTCGGCCTCCTGCGAGAAGTGTGAGCTGCCCCCATCAACCCTCACCCCCTACGCCAACCCCAGTTCCTGGATCTGCTGGACCCTCTCCACGTGGTTTAGCCCCCCGCTGACTACCTAACTCAGGAGGGGCAAAGTCTTTCAGCCCTGAGCCACCTTGGACTGACCATGACATGGTCTTTTTTGGACATACCCTGTGCCGGCCAGAAGAGGATGGGCTCCCCCCCCCTTTTTAGTCTGGTTCCTCCCAAGGTTTCTCCCTACCAAGGGAGTTTTTCCTTGCCACTGTTGCCTTTAGGCTTGCTTTTGGAGGGGTCTAGGCCTGGGTTCTCCCTCTGTTAAGCGTTTTGTGACAATTCTATTGTGAAAAGCGCTATACAAATAAACTTGATTTGATTTGATTTGATTTGATTTGATACAGCAATTCACAATAGAATTTCAGAAACTAGATGCAGTTACCATAGGGACACATTAATAAATTGATTTAAGACCACCGATAATGCAGCGTGAAGCAGAGGTATCTCCTGTAACAGATGATGCAGCTGCTTTCCTGTTCCGCTGGAGGCTGAGAGTGAATTATGAGACTTCAGTAGACCTCACCTTCTCCTGGAGGGGTAGTGAGGAAAGTAGTCCCCTCTCTCAGGCTCTTTTCTGCTGCCTCCTCCCCACCTGGTTCCTCATCTGACACCCTCTCTGCCTCAGAGCGGTACACAATGATGGACTCTGGACGTGCCTCCTTCTTCCTCCTCTTCTTCCGAGTGGTGCTCCCAACATCTTCCTCCCCCACCTGGCCAGCTCTGATCTCTGACCTGTGGTGTGTGGTGTGTGTGGGGCTCTGAGCATCTGTGTGCTCCACCTGCTCCATCCTCAAGCCGGGCCACCTCCCCACACACAAAGCTCAACTCTGTGAGATGTTTTGATGGGCCAGGGGGCTACAGCTCGTTTTAAGAAACTCTGCCCAATGTGTCCATTCTGCCAATACACGTAATCTGAGAGGCATAAGAAAACGTTCTGTAACATTGCAGCATGCTGTGTCGCGAAAACATTCAAACGAATTAAGCTAAATGTTTGAATAAGTTTATACATTCATATTCATACAATACATATTTTTAAAAACGGTCCTTGGCACGTACAGTATTTGCATTAAATAATATCTCCAGAGCGCGCTCTCAAATTCTTACAGCTATCGTGAGCTTTAGTTCTGCATGCAAACCACTGCGTGCGTAAGAGTAACGAATTTACAACTTGGTGGAGCCGTAAGACACCCAGTCTGCGTCTGTTCCTGACAGAATGCATAATAGTACATACTTATAGCTACATTGCACAATAGTATCTGGGTTTCAACTTTATCATTGATAACAATACATCGCTTATAGAACAAATAGCAATTGGAGCAAGCTTATGAATGGACGCTTTTCCTATTAAAATCAATTTGCTTTCAACTGGTTTAACATAACACAGAGACTCGTTCTTCATGAATATGTTATGCATTGGTGAGAACCGGTATCTGTTTTTCGTCTAACCAACCGGTTAGCGAGCGAAATGTCTGTTTTTAAAGACAAAATACAGAAGTATTTACAGATAAAATATTAAACAGTTACTATATTAACGGAGACAATTGGGAGGATTTTTCAATAAACATCTTATCTTCAATTCCTTTAAATCATACCATAGATGTCCAATTGTCTAACGTTACAGCGAATGGACATTTGTTCAGAAATAGCATTCTTCACAATGCCATTTACTTACCAGTGAGGACAGCAAAATACTAAAAACGGGGTAACTCTGTCCAGTACTGCGTTGAAATTATTTGTATTTTATTCAACATGTAATAACACACTAAACTAAAAAGCAATTAACGCTGGCTTTCCGAAGAGGGCCTCACATGTACCCATACAAAGCAGTCTCTCTCGCCCTGCTCCCCGGTGTCCTGCCCAATCAGAGCGGAGCACTTCGCTAAAACGTCATATCATCCACAGCGAGGCTCAGAGCAGCGCTCTTTGGAGCAGATAAGAACTTCGGTGGAGATGCTCCTTTTCGAGAGGATGAGGTGCCTGTTGGTTTGTTGCGATTTTACAGTATAGCCTACTCCCAATAAGTAAATAAATAAACAGTGAAGGAAAGAGGCTATTTCCCAACGGAGACGTCGCAATATTTTTTAAGGCAGAGCCGCGAAGTTGGTCTAGTCTCAACTCGAGAAATGAAACCACATCATTATATTCCTTTATTCAAATATAATATGATAGGCTATATGAATTTATTACCACTTTGTTGATCATTCTAGAGGTCAACATTGTTTTAACATTGGCGCCGATAGCTTGATGAACAATGTAGGATATGATGCAGGAAACCGACACAATGCAAGTCACACCTTAAGTTAGCTAACATAAATACGTAGATGGCTCATAGGCTACATTTATTAATGGACGTTTTAGTCCATGTGAATGATCACTTGGTAATATGTAGCCTACTTAGAAAGGTTGACCATGTATTTGTTTATGATTTTTTTAATTTGAAGATGTTCCTTCTGATCTGAGAAATTAGGCTTTTATTTTTAAGCTGTTTGATCCATGTTACCAATGAAATATTATCATTGTTGTTGATATTATGCTTTTATTGTTTTTATTTATCCTATTGTTACACGGTGCCTGAAAAATTAATCGTAATTTAAATGGAATGATTGACTCAGTTAAAGAATATTTACCGACGAAGTCGGACCCAGTCACTGCATAACTCTCCATATCATTCGCTGGAGTCTGAACGATAGCAGCGTGAACAACAAATGAACTCCATCAATCAGACCTTTATGGTAGCACTTGGCATTCAGGCCAAAAAGTTCAATTTGTGTCTCATCAGACCGGATAATCTTTTTCCTGATGCTCTTAGTCCTTTAAGTACCATTTGGCAAACTCCAGGTGGGCTGTCATATTCACTTTGTCATTATGGGGTATTGTGTGTAGAATTCTGAGAAAAAAATGAATTTAATCCATTTTGGAATAAAGCTGTAACATAACAAAATGTGGAAAAAGTGAATACTTTCCGGATGCACTGTATGTATATATACACAGTACATGCATACATATATGAAAATGTATATTATAATTGCATTGAAAATTACATGACATGAAAATGACAATACTATACTTTGTCCTTTAAAATAAATGTGTTTATTTCAGTTTTCATAACACAAACCTAACTCGTAGAATAATGAAAACATGACAATAATGCCAAACGCTATATAGTACTCTTCGAATAATACCCATAATGAAGTGAAGCTGAAAAAACCCATGGCGGTTGTGTCTGAGCATGTCTGCGATTTAGCATGACGATTCTGTGATGGTTGTAGTATTGCTAGCTAAACCCTTAGGTCCCTGTTTGGAGCAGTAGCTAAATTCAGCACAGGTACTTAGGTTTGATACGGGTCGCTTGGCAGTGGAAAAAGCGACAAAACGTGGGAGCACGGATTGGTTACCGTGCCGTGACGTACTATACTGTACGGTGGAAAAACTGCTGTTAAATATTGTAAAAAATAACTAAGTTATGATAATTATCAGTGAGGCATTAGAATAATGTATACAGCAGCAAAGTAGACAATGCCGTTTTTTGGTTTTTTTTAGCAGCAGAGTTTGGCTAACTAGTTAAGCATTTTAATATAGGTTGTGGATTGTCGCCTCCACTAGCTGCCACTCCTAGCCAGTGACTTGCCTAGGAGTGTCAGTGAGGTGTATCATTCAATATTTCATCAGTCGCCTCCTTCAGTTTATCATTGACCGCATCATTGACCTCCATCGACACATCAGTGGCAGCCTTCGACCAATCAATCACCCCACTTTTGGCACAATCCACCCCCGCATACTGTGTGAGGCAGTTAATTTAATTCAGGAGGCTTTAATTCAAAGCTCCATACCAGGGTTGTCAGGTCCTTTTGCTAAAACCAGCCCAATGCCTGAAACCAGCTCAATGTATCAAAATGTGAAAATTTCCACTGCCAAAACCACAAACACTGCTATTAAGTACAACAGAATTACAACCATTGCCAATGATGAGCGTGCTAGCTTTGTTTGTTTGCGTTACTGCTGGCAGGGAGAAAGGCTGGCAGCGCTCTGGCAGACAGGATTGTTCAGCGTGCACTCATGTACCAATCAACATGTCCTATCAGTATAGGTGGAAGTTGATTAGTTCTGATTTAAAGTCAGATTATCTTGTTTCAGTAAAATGGTTAAGATTAGGATTTGGGCAGAATTACCCGTGGACAAAAAAATAAACCCGCGGCCTCATTGGAATTACAATTATTTCAATAAAATCCTTCAAGATCTAGCAGAGTCAGGGGTTACAACATTTGCTTCAATTAGGTCAGCTAGTATCTACATTTCTCCCCCTACGGCACAAAAAATCTCAGATATCCAGTGCGGCACCACATTCAAAACAGCTCAGGAGGCAAAAGCAATCAAGAGAAGTTCAACCACCAATCGAATGTTAGATCCCACCCGCTGGCTTTGATGGATGATGTTGACAGATTTAATTACTTCCCGTTTCACACCACAGACGAAATGTGACAATATAAGCTAATTAATTAAATATATAAATAATTATATGTTAAAATAAATAATTACATGTGGAAATACATCATTAAATAATTTACATTTAATTATATGTTGACATTTCACTTTTTATTTAATTTAAATGAATTGAATTATTGAATTCAAATTATTAAAGTTCAACTGTTGTTGAGTTCATCAACACTCACTCCAGTTAGAAGTAGTTTACCTCTTTAAACACTCACATATAAAGAAAAATATTCAAACAATTAATTTGAAAATTAACAATGCTTCATCTGTTTACAAATCACAATTGGTACCAATACTTTAGTGGCACTGTGGCAAACAAAATCATATGTTGAAATAACTCATGCCTATTTTAAGTAGACATTTCTAGAAACCCATAGCCCAACAATTCTGCCATATTATGACATATTGTGATACAAAATAATTGGAAAATATATTTATACAGAGTTGAGATGTGGCTGATATTTGTGGGCGTAGTTCTCTGCCAATCTGGGCTCTGCTCCTTACAGTTTGGACTTCTTATTCAGGATGTCCCTCAGAGTTTCTGTACTCTCCCCCAGTGGGGCATCAGGCCAGGCACTGTGACCTGATCAACACAAATCAATCCACCAATCAATATCCACAACGGGTCTGATCATCACAAATCAATCCACCAATCAAAACCCACAGTGGCCTCCCCTCACTACAGTATGCTAATTTTCATAGTATTGATGTAGTATTGTAAAACCAAATGTATGATGGTTGTAAAAGTATATACTTATAGGAACAGTTCACTGAGTGTTCACCAAATTTGATAAGAGTTGTAGAAAAAGTTCCGTTACCTGAAAAGTTGCATTGTTTCTCATTGACAATAATAAACTTCCCTCCCCACATGCTTGTACCTCTGACTGTCCTGGCCACTCGGTAGTGGAATGAACCTTCCCACGGTGATCAGAAGAGCAGAGACGCTGTCCGTCATCCAACGCAGACTGAAGACCCATCTCTTCTGCGTAACTTGTGCAATGCAACAATGTCGCACCTCTGCTTAATTTATACCTCTGCTATGCGCAGCCTATGCAACATGGTGTCCTTACACTAGTAGGTACTTCTGTACACTAGTAGGCGTCAATGTATTGAACAAGGTCGGTAAAGTTTGGTGTACCTTCAAACGTCTTCAGCCAATCTTTCCTGAAGCTGGTTCATTTTATACCGTGTCGATCAAATAATGTTAGCTATCTATATCGTTAACTATTAGTAGTGATGTGCAGTTGAATTGAACAACTCTTTTTACTGACTCGGGAGTAATGATTCGTTTTCTCAGGTGAGCTGTTCATTTTACTCGTTTGATTGACTGAGAGGCTCCGTCCTACATCGCACTAAGCTTCCAACCAACATGTTTTTAAACATGATAATGTATTGGTTTTCCTTTTCCTTTTCAGTACTACTTCTTTATTTAAAATAAACATACACATGTTAAAGTACAACATATGCACCGGAATCACACGGGTGTCATTCTCAATGCATACACCCAGTGACGGTGACAACATCACATACACTCAAACACACACCATACATACTAGGGAAAAAGGGGCTTTCACTCAAACAACATCTTGGTTTTCATATTTGAACATTTATGTTCTGGGACATGTAATGACCTCGTAGCCCGGGGCCTACAAATAGCCACCTAGCATGCTACACACAAACTAAATGGAGGGCAGCTAGCATTCCCGTGGCTAAGCTAGCTGCTCACCATTACAATAATTCATCGCATTGTGCAAAAGCATTTAAATGATGCGATGTTCCAGGACATAACATTGTAAAACCAAAAGTAAACCCATTAGCTGCTGACTGCCTAAACTCGTGTTTTATGAGTGGACGAATGGGGATTACCCTAGGCTACTGAATGAAATGAACGACAATCACAACTCTTTCGGGGCTTGAGAATACAACTCTTGAGTTCTTCTAATCGGGTACATTATGTAGTTGTGTTTGCTATCAGAACGACGCATTGCAATGGTTTAGCACTCATGGGCCAAGTTAATCTATCACGCCAAAGAACGGCTACCTCCACTCCATTGAACAAACGAGACGTGTCTGAACAAATCGTTTGCGAGTGGATCTGAACGAGAACCACAACATGTGCAAGTCATCGTTCGCGAATGGTAAAGCCGGCTCTGAACAAGAATCAGTCTTTGTTCGCCAGCAGGGTTCCTATGCGCTCTGGGGAAGTGGAGATGACTGAATCAAGTGAACAAATCGAAATATTTGACACGAATCGACACCCTCTGAAACCCCCTCTGCGTAGGTTGCAAAGGTTGCGTTGATGCTGCAGAGCCCTGGTTGTGTTGCTGTCGCGTTGTTGTCGTTCGAGCATGTAGAGGCTTTTAGACTGTGACTAGACTACCTCAACCTTAATCCTTCTTGCACTTTAGAACTTAATATAATTCTAACTGTGGTGGCTGGTGAGCTGGGAAAAGAGGAGGCTGAAATCTTACCTTTAAACCTACAATTGGTTTCACCCGGTTTTTATTTATTTATTTAGCTTAATTAACAAGCATAATAACTGAATAATCTGTTGCCGAATAATCACAAAGCTTCCTTCTCACAGCTCACATTGTAGTGTTCTCATTCTTTATGACAAGTTACAGAATTTAAATCATAATAAGGGTTTTAATTGAGGAAAAGGCTTCACTTTCAACTTAAATCCCTATTAACTGGTAATACACCGGATTTCAGAAATGTGCAATAAAGCCTAGCAAATAAACTGCAGTTTGATTAAACCTTTGGGCACGGAGAATAAAGAGTGTACGAAATTTCAGATAATCTACATTCAGGTAATCCAAAAATGCTACACAATTTTCTGATGCGAACACAAAATAAAATTGGGAAGCTATACCTATTGGTAATGATTATTCAGCGAATTACTTTCCTCCTTTATTTCAAGCCGTGGAATCACTACTGAATCCTAGATATGTTCTCAGTTTAGTTTAATATGTTAAACAGTAGAGGATCTGGCTCTTCTTGGCCACACAGTTACTGGATAAGAGTACCTGCATCCTAAAGAGATGTAATATATTATATATACATTTATAGTTATAGTTACCTGGTATTTCCCACATGGAGTGGTAGAGACTCTGGCCAGCGTCCACCCGAAGTGTGGCCCCAGAGATGTAGGAGGCAGCAGGGGAGAGCAGGAAACACACTGTAGGAGAGATCTACAGAGACAAAGAGTCACTGCAGGAGAAATCTACAGAGACAAAGAGTCACTGCAGAAGAGATCTACAAAGACAAAGAGGGGAGTCACTACAGGCGAGATCTACAGAGGTGAAGAGAGGAGTCACTGCAGGGTACTCAATTATAACAGTGTTCATCTAACACTAGCAGTGTCCAAACATGTGTGATGTTTCAGCTCAGAGCTTAATAGAATTTCATCAAGTAAAGTGCCTTCAGATACAATGAGCATTTTTGTCATTTGGAATGACCGACGCTCCCAGCAGCAATAAAAGTATATTACTATTTCTAATGTCGCAAGATTTTATCATACACACGCGGCAAAAACATTGACAGAAACCTTAGAATCGCGACTTTCAGATTTGAGCACTGGCAAATAATATGGGATTTTTTAAATGAGGTTAATTAGACCAAAAGTAAACCTTGCATTTCACTCTATTTTTCACCTGGCAGGACCATCCCCCTTCTATTGACATGGTAACTAGGTGCTAGTTTCGGGGAGGGCGTGGGGCCATGTGTGAAAACGCAGGCGTAAACAACACATAAAATGTCCCGACAATTTGAAACACGTTTTATTCAAGATGGCAAGATTTTCTGCGTTCGAGTGTTTGAGAGCATTGATGGAAAGCGACGAGGACAACAGCTCATCATGTCCCGATTCTGAAGAGGATTCAGATGAAGAGAGACAGCATTTTCAATTTAGAATTGATCCAGCTGAGGACCTAACTGACGAAGAGTAAGTAACTATATTTTATTTGCCATGTTATCAAATACTCGTGAAAATGTATGAATTCCGCGTCTTGTGACTACATATTCCGCTTGTTGCAACGTAACAAATTGCAATATGTACTCAAGATCTATGTAAAAATACTTTTCAAACAGCCTAAAAAGTTATAAAAACTCTTATGTAGCATCTTGTCTGTGTTTACGCTTGCGATCTGCCAGCAACAGTCTGTGTATGCTGACATTTATTTTATTTCCCTTGTTTTCAAATACTCGTGTAAATATATGAATTCCGCGTCTTGTGACTACATATTACGCTTTTTGCAACGTAACAAATTGCAATATGTACTCAAGATCTATGTAAAAATACTTATCATACAGTCTAAAATGTTATAAAAAATCTTATGTAGCATCTTGTCTGTGTTTACGCTTGCAATCTGCCAGCAAGTCTGTGTATGCTGACATTTATTTTATTTCCCTTGGTTTCAAATACTCGTGTAAATATATGAATTCCGCGTCTTGTGACTACATATTACGCTTTTTGCAACGTAACAAATTGCAATATGTACTCAAGATCTATGTAAAAATACTGTATTCACTGTAATGCTCTAATGTATTGTGTGTCCTTACAACCTTTTGCTTTTTATGTTTACAGTGACGACGATGTGGAAGACAAAGCACCTACTCCTCCACCAAAAAAGCCACGCAGGACTCCTACACAAAGGTATGTGTCTTATGTGCATTATTGTTAGGCTGTATGACTTGTAATATGTGGCATTCCCCTGTATATACTGTAGTTTGTGTGCTGTTTTCAATAAATCTTCCAAAATGAAAAAAGCATATTTTTTTTCTGTCTTCTGCATGGCTCACTGACTTGCTTACTCTGATGGCCTTTGAGAGAGAGATGGCCCATCTGACAGATCTTAGAGGTGTGGACAATGAATAATGAATATTCAGGTATTTAGCATTTAGCCCTCCCACAGCCTGAAATAAATATGACCAGTTCTGATAAAAACAGGTTTTTAGCTATTTAGATCTCAGATGTGCTAAACTATTTTCACACCCTTACATAACCAAGACCTTGATGAACAAACGCACATTGGCAAAATTCATCACTATAGTTTAGTGTGTACTTTCACAACTTTTGTGACGGCAGAAAAATTTACTATTTTTAACTTGTGTGTTTGTAGATCTATTTACAAGCTGCATATGATACTGACCAAACTATTGATGGCATAGAAATGTAGCTGTGATTGTCCTTCAAATAAAAATATCAAACACTTTGGAGTAAGTGTGTGTTAAGTTGATGAAATTGAGATAAATATCAGACCATGCCAAAATCCCAAACCATCTCAAAGCTTAGCACGGACCTCAGAGGGTTAACCCCAAGGCAGCTATGTGTGATTACTGGGTGAATGTTGAATGACTAACCTCTTCTGGAACTCCCAGTCTTTTGGCCGGACTGAAAGCTATGGACATCTGAAAAAGTGCTGGTCCAAACTCCTTATAGTTGGCCATTGCAGTTTTAGAAATGATGGTTCCCTAGAAAATAGACATTGAAAATATTTAAAAGCCTTATTAACCCCTTAACCGTCACCCCTATTTTGTGCATTCACGCCTATTTGGACATACCCAAATATAACAGTTCGTAGCTCAAGTACTGTGATGGCCATATGCCTACATTTGGTATCATTTGAAAGGAAACACATTGTAGTTTATGGAGGGGTGTTATGCTCAAATAGCATGTGCACAAAACACATCCCAAAGATCAAACATACAACAAAGTAGGCTTTTATAGTTCTTGTGTAGAATCTCATGTTTAAAAAGCAATCAATGAGTCACATTTCATGATATACCTGTGCATTTTGCACATACCTTTTCCAATATGTCAACTAAAACAGACTTCTAGACCCAAGGACTCAAGTACTTTTAGTGAGTGAGGTCACTTCAAGTGTCTCAAAACCTATCCAAGGTGGCCAAATTGGCCCAATGATTTCTATTCTTCTCCTACTTCTGTAACAGTGAGAATTACACTACAACATATTGTTGCCTATGAGATACACACAGCAAATTCAAACCAAATAATTGGATAGCAACAACAGAAGGTTTTTTTTTTCCAATGGAAAAAGTAACCAACAGGCATTTACCATTATCAACTTTATAAAAAAAAAAAAACTTAAAAAAAACAGCAACAGCTGTAAAAATGTGCAAAAAAAGAAAAAGAAAATAATAATATTGCACGAATATAAATAATACATATAATATATAAATAATATAACAAATTTGTTTAACCAAGACAAAACTGCACTTCTGGCAATTGTCTGCCCTCATTGCACAAAACTATGTACAGTGTCAGTTAGTGTTCTTCAGTCAGGCAACACAGGAAATGCTATAGGTTATTTTGGTTGTGCCAGTCATTGAAGCAGTCTCCGTCACAGGACATGAACTTGATAGGTGTCTTCTGGTGGCAGAGCAAGCACTTTGGCCTACTAGCTGACCAGAAGCTACTCACCGGGTGTAAACAGGATCCTGGCCATCGAAATGGGGCTTTTTTGGGGCTTTTGGTATTGTAAAATTAAATAATACATCCAAATAAAGTTTTGTAGTTTTCCAAAACTCTGAAGTATGTAGCATATGCTACGTTGTGATAGTATGGACTAGCTACATCAGAAGATGCTAGATTATGAAGGGAGGGAGAGGGATTACTGGATAATAATAATGAATGAACACACATGAGGCAAGGAAGTAAGTAAGTTACCATTTATGTAAGAAACGCGTATAAAAATAACTAAAATCAAATAAAATATTCTGGTAAGGATCAAATAAAATACTAAAATAATAGCTTTTAGTTGCTAGGGTGCACCAGTCTAATACTGTTTGTACTTTATATAAACCTCAAAATGGATCCAAAATCAGTTCAGGAGATCTGAACTGGCACAATCACAATAACTTTTTACAGGTACCATTTCAATAATCATCAATCATCTGTCACATTCACCAACAGTCAACTAAGCTGCAAATGACACAGGGTCAATGTGATGTTGTTTGCCATCCAGCCACACTCTGGCAATGAGAATGGTTAGCTTAGTCCTACCGCACTGGCGTTCAGCTTGTAGACTTGATCTTCGGCATGAATCTAATTCAGCCTCTTAGATCCACTGGTTTTTGCAAGGGTAGGTCATGTCAGACAAATCTGCTGACATTTTTTGAGGAAGCAACCAAGTGTCTGGATGAGAGAAAGGCGTATGATATTATATACTTAGATTTCCAAAAAGCATTTGATAAGGTGCCACATGACAAACTCATTATCAAAATGAGAGCAGTAGGAATTACAGGAGGCATTTTAGAGTGGGTTCGGAACTGGTTACTGGATAGAACACAAAGGGTAGTAATAGGCGGGATCTTATCCGAGGAGGGTATAGTGGGAAGTGGAGTTCCGCAGGGATCGGTGCTGGGACCACTGCTCTTTATCATCTACATAAATGACATTGATATGGACATTGAAAGTACATTAGTTAAATTTGCAGATGATACAAAACTGGGAGGCTTAGCAAATAGTCAGGAATCTACTAAAGTAATCCAAGACGATCTGAATAGAATCCAGAAATGGGCAGAAACCTGGCAAATGAAATTTAATATAACTAAATGTAAAGTTCTACATGTGGGGAATAAAAACATAGGACAGGATTATTTTATGGGAGGTAGAAAACTAGAATGTGCACACGTAGAAAAGACCTAGGAGTCCTAGTTGATCAAAGCTTGTCAGGGACTGGTCAATGTGCGGTAGCAGTTAAAAAGCCAACAGGATGCTGGGATACATAGCCAAGAGTATAGAGTACAAATCGAAGGAGATCATACGCACCTATACAATGCCCTTGTTAGGCCACACTTGGAATATTGTGTGCAGTTCTGGGGACCGCATTACAAAAAGATATAGATGCGCTGGAAAAGGTCCAAAGACGGGCAACCAGACTGATTCCAGGCATAAAAGACAAGTGTTATGAGGAAAGGCTAGAGATGCTTGGACTATTCAAGCTTAGTAAAAGGAGACTTAGGGGAGATTTGATTGAGGCTTTTAAATTTATTAAAGGAATTAACAAAGTGAATTTTAGGAAATTATTCAAGTTGAGTTCGGTTAGCAGAACGAGGGGACATAAATGGAAACTGACAAAGGGTAAATTTCACACGGACACTAGGAAATATTTTTTCACACAGAGAGTGATCAATGCGTGGAATAGCTTGCCTGGACATGTAGTAGAGGCTGAGACACTAGGGGTATTCAAGGCTAGGCTCGATCCAGTGTTAGACACTCTAGCCTTTGGATAAACTAAGCATGTGAGCAGATTAGTGGTAGGAACGGACGAGCAGTGTTGGGCTGAATGGCCTGTTCTCGTCTCCCCCCCTTATGTTATGTTATGTTATGTTATGTTATGTTGACATGATGGTAGCAGGTGGCCTGTGGAACTGCCAGTCCGCTGTCCAGAAGGCTGATTTAATCTCTGCCCAGGCCTCCCTACTCTCCCTGTAGTTCCTGGCGCTCACCGATACGTGGTCACCCCTCAGAACATGGCCACCCCTGCTGCTCTCTGCACTGCCTACACGTTCTCTCACACTCCACGACCCACAGGTAGAGGTGGAGGGACAGGTATACTAATCTCACCCCTGTGGGGATTTGGTATTGTTCCTCTTCCTCACTTCTTGCTCTCCTCCTTTGAATATCATGCTGTCACTGTCACTGTTCCATGTAAACTGCATTTATTGTTCTCTAACGCCCGCCAGGTCCACTGGGGAGTTTCCTAGATGAGATTGATGCCCTACTCAGCTCCTTCCCTGAGGATTGCACTCCCGTCCTACTCCTTGGTGACTTCAACCTACAGCTGGACACCCCTCAGTCCTTTCTCCCCCTCCTCCAATCCTTTGACTTCACCATGGCTGAATCCCCATCCACCCACAAGGCCGGCAACCAACTGGACCTTGTCTTCACCAGGAACTGTACCTGACCCAACATTGTAGTATCCCCACTTTATGTGTCTGACCATTTCTTTGTCTTTTTCCCTCCCCCTCCTCTCTGTACCCAAACCTTCTTCACCTCCCTCCACTGTTTCTGTCCATTGCAACCTCTGCTATCTTTCCCCCACAGCCCTGTCTGCTACTGTCTTATCATCCCTTCCCCCTACTGATACCTTCTCTCAGCTACCTGTTGAGGAAACCTCCTCCACACTGCTATCCACCCTCTCCTCCTTTGATTCACTCTGTCCTTTCCACCAAACCTGCTCGTCTCCTACCCCCCACCCCCTGGCTAACTGACTGCATTCATGCTGACTGACTCAAACTACGAGCGGCAGAAAGGAAATGGAGAAAATATAAATCTCCTGTTGACCTGACTGACTTCCACACGTTTATGGCTACCTTTTCCTCTAACCTCTCCTCTGCTAAATCTGCATTTTTCTTCTCCAAAATTCAATCCTCTGCTTTGTAGAAGGAAAACATTTGTCCTGTTTGTGTAATGTTGAAATGCTACACTACCAGTCAAAAGTTTTAGAACACCCCCATTTTTCAGTTTTTACTTAAATTTAAGCTGGCCTTTAAAAGGGCCATTATTTTTCTATTTTTGGTAACCTAAACCTTTTTTTAAACCTCTGACAGTTTACCGCTTACCTTTGTACCATTTCAGATTATTCACTGGACTTGAACTGCTTAAATTTCAGTAAAAACTGGAAAATGGGGGTGTTCTATAACTTTTGACCGGTAGTGTATATAAATATCCACAGGGAGACACACTGGTTCTAGGTAGCTCTGTGTGCCACTGCAGTTCTTGCTTTCATGGCTAACAAAAGGATCTTCACGCCAAAACTTCAAAGGAACATCTGTTTCTTTATGACGTTTTCTCAGAAACCTCCCTCCCGTTGTTTTACTAACTTTTGCAGAGTTGCGGTAATTTTCCATTCTGTTTTGGCTTCAGGTGACGCATACGTTCCTGTTTCCCTTAAGTTAACGCCCCGTTACCTCCCTTTTATTTCTGTTCCCTCCCTTTCCGTTTTGTCTGTTATAAATATCTCATTTAAATATGTGAGCGGGAGAACTGACCCTGTTTAGGAAAAGTTCTAATTGCAGCTGCTTGTAATTAAAGCTTTTTCTATTAAAAAAAGAGTAATCTCCGATCCCAGTGAAGTTTTTCCACGACAGCTTCTAACCCAGCTTTTCCTCTCTCCTCACCCCTCCTCCTCCCCCACTCCCTCCTCCCTAACCACGGATAACTTTGCATCCTTCTTTCGCAAGAAGGTCAATGACACTCACAACTCCTTCTCCCCAACCTCTCCCGCACCTAACCCTCCCTCACTACCCAAACCTCTCGCCTCCCTGTCTTCCTTCTCTCCCCTCCCTGAGTCTGACATCTCATAACTGGTTCACTCCCACCATCCTCCCACCTGCCCTCTTGATCCCATTCCTTCCCCCCTCTTCCAGTCCATCGCTATGGACATCCTCCCCTTTGTCTCCAATGTAATCAATGCCTCTTTCCTCTGGTTCTGTCCCCTCTCCCCTCAAAAGGGCCCATATTATCCCCCTCCTCAAAAAACCCTCTCTGAACCCTGCTGTCATTTCTAAGTACCGACCTGTAACTCTGCTTTCATTCCTATCAAAAACCTTAGAACAAGCTGTTTATAATCAACTGTCTCTCTATCTCATACAGAATGACCTGCTTGATCCCAACCAATCTGGCTTCAAGGCAGGCCACTCCACGGAAACTGCTCTACTTGCAGTCACTGAGGCTCTCCACTTCACTGAGGCAAAGACTCAATCACGCAGCTATGTCTTCCTCCTCCTCAACCTGTCAGCTGTGGGTGGGTGGGGTTACATAGCACATTCATGATAGTAAATGCAAACCAAGGAAACCTTATATTGTTGTAAAGGATAACCCATTGGCTAGAACCATAGAGAAATTTCAGCATATATGGAGGGACGTAGTATAAATTATGCCCCTGGATTACACATGATCATATTTATGGTGGTGCTGGTTGCCATTCAGGGGGGTCTGTTTAGCTAATACTTATTGCAGAATGATGGGTGTGGGCTTATTCTGTAGCAAAGATTTACCATCGCGAGGATACAACACTTTCCAATGTGAAACATACTCACATATCTCACAGAACCAGGAGAATGACATCTTTGCTGTTGTTGGTGATATGAAGCACATAGAAAGCATTGGAACTCTCGATTTGGCTTGCTCTTGTGACAAAATAGGGCCACTATTTTTGTTTGTTAGACCCATACAGTGATGAGGATGCCCACATTATCAACGATCTGTCATATTTTGGGACTTCTAGACTTCACCAAAGGTAATGAGCAGCTATTCTCCTAGAGTACCCTGCCTTGAATTGGGACAGGATTTATTTGCGACATTGCAGCTGATGTGAATTGGCACATTGTTGAAAAGACAAGATTCCACCTGATCTGTGAATATAACACATGTCCATATTTTCGGTACATTTAACAGTGATATTTAAAGGAGAATAATGCCCAGAAGGCAAGATGCCCACTGCAGCCGCAGTTCAAAACCTGACTCTCGGCTCTGGGGAGGGAGAGCTGGCACAAGCTCGCTGAGGAGCGGAAGGGCGTCCCTAGAAAGTAGGTGGACGAGTTCCATATCGGAGAAGGCAGATCATTGCTGGTCTTGGGGTATTAGCTTGTCCCGTAGCGGTGGGCAGTGGGCTCATGGGTGAGGGCAAATCGAAAGAAATATAGGGTATAATTGGCCACAAAATTGGGAGAAATACGAGGAAAAAATCTTTAAAAAATGTAATTAAATTAGAAAAGGAGAATGCGCTATATACTATTAGGCAACAATATTCACCACAACATCCATTATTACTGATTTTGGCACAATCATCTCTCACAAACCCCACCCACCCACTGGAACATTCACAAACCCCACTCACCCACTGGAATTCACAAACCCCACCCACTCACTGGAACATTCCCAACCCCACCCACTCACTGGTGCAACAGAGTTCACCCTCACTCCACTGGCCGCCCACTCAATGGCTAGGCTCTTGGTCAAGTTGTCCACTGCAGCCCTAGCAGCTCCTGTGTGTCTGAAAGAGATGGAGAGAGTACAATACAGTGACCAGGAAAAGCATATGACTGAAGCCCTGCAATCAGAGACACTAACATTCCACTCAGTCCACTACTGAGTCACTCAAAGCAATAATGAGCCACTCAGTCCACTAATGTGTCACTCAAAGCAATAATGAGTCACTCAGTCCATTAACAGGTCACTCAAAACAATAATGAGCCACTTACGCCATACCAGGGAATCCCTTCCACATATCAGCGATGATGTTGACAATCGCTCCTCCATGTTCCTTCATCCATGCGCTGTACACTGGCAAAAAAGAGAGAAGGGTCTGCATCCTGTTAAGACACTGTTGTAGTGTGTGGATGAGCCCGACAGTCTGCATCCTGTTAAGGCACTGTTCTAGTGTGTGGATGAGCGCCACAGTCTGCATCCTGTTAAGGCACTGTTCTAGTGTGTGGATGAGCTCCACAGTCTGTATCTTGTTAAGGCACTGTTCTAGTGTGTGGATGAGCCCCACAGTCTGCATTGTGGAGCTGTTAAGGCACTGTTCTATTGTGTGAATGAGCCCCACAGTCTGCATCCTGTTAAGGCACTGTTCTAGTGTGTGGATGAGCCCCA
Organism: Aldrovandia affinis; assembly: GCA_029706075.1. Classification (NCBI taxonomy): domain Eukaryota; kingdom Metazoa; phylum Chordata; class Actinopteri; order Notacanthiformes; family Halosauridae; genus Aldrovandia; species Aldrovandia affinis. Next base: position 838,709 of record JAINUG010000259.1, on the reverse strand, counting down.
CGGTCTGCATCCTGTTAAGGCACTGTTCTAGTGTGTGGATGAGTTCCACAATCTGCATCCTGTTAAGGCACTGTTGTAGTGTGTGGATGAGCCCCACAGTCTGCATCCTGTTAAGGCACTGTTCTAGTGTGTGGATGAGTCCCACAGGCTGCATCCTGTTAAAGCACTGTTCTAGTGTGTGGATGAGCCCCACGGTCTACATCCTGTTAAGGCACAGGTACAGAGTCATTGGGCAGCAGCACCTCTTGCTGGTCAATCGGGTGCCCGCAGCCTGCCTGCATAAGCTGCACATGAAGTGTTCTCCTTCGACTCTGAACTGCAGTATGAAGCAAAGCGACGGTTGGTGTGTGCACTCTCTCAAACTGACAACAGGGTTTGCAGCAATGAGCTTGGCGTACAAAGACAATTTTAACAAGGTTTAAAAAGGTTGCAGCTTCAATACCCAGATGCTGTTTTACCATTGCACAAGGTACTTATTGTTTCAGTAAGAATTAAAATGGATAAATGGATAATAAAAATGTAATAATAAAAAATTCTAAGAGACTCAGAATTAGGTGCGTTGACTAAAAATGCAACTTCAATAAATAACAATAACAAATCCTTAAGAGCACAGAAGTTGGTTCACAGTTCACAGCTCATTAAGTGACATTTTACAACATTCAACTATGCTGATAGCATCTGCAGCACTGGGCAAATCATGGGCATTATGTAATCAATGTTGAAAAATACAAAACAAACACACCACAGTTCTACACCTGATAAATGTTAAAGAAAGGAAGGGAGTCGTTTGAAGTTTCTATAGTAGAAAGGCTCTCATGACTGTTATTAGAGGGGATGCCCCTTGACGAAAGAGGAAGGATGCCACAAGGATTACGCTTGAAGCGGTTGGGCATGTTAGTGAGTGAAGCGATTTTGGAGTGTAATTTTTGGATGTTTTTGAAGAGTATCAGAGCCATGCCAGCAGTGATGATCCAGCCACTGAGGAGGAATCCGAGGATGACCATATTAGTGGTACCCCACTGATCGGATGACCTTTTGACTACCAGACAAAGTACTTCTGCTTGGAGTCCAGCCTGGAACAGACTGCATTTACCAGGTTTAGTCCCTTCAGCTAGAGCTTCTGTCAAAGGGTGTCATCTAGATTCAGGCTATGCCCTCGGAAAGCGTCTATTACTTCTATCTCCGTCTCATATCTCTCAGACAGGATAATATCCTCGATATGGACAGTGGCCCCTGGCGGGACCCTAATAAAAATGGTCTGGTTGGGAATTTTCATCCTGGTGGCTGTATCATGACGGTCGTAGGACATTGTGATCTCTGGTTTGGGAGTGTTGACAAGCCATTTGTCACCAGCTCTTTCTACCCTTGTTTCCTCCACATTGTCCCTCACTGCCATGGTAGCCTTGCACCTCAGAAGCACCAAACCTAAGGTCGCACATGTGCTCAGTCGTTTCCCTTATGAATGGGTTGCTGGGGCATACCCAATGAATGTCTTTAGTCCTTGTGCATATTTCTAAATTAGGAATGAAGTAGAGGGTTGGACTATCTTCATAGCAGGCTAACATAGGTGGGGTCTCAATGTGCACATGTACATTGTCCTCCTAGAAACCTACATTGAGAAGACTTTAGTCTATAGATGTTTTGTTTCTCAGTGATGGGGAGGTTGATCATAAAACCCTACCTCCAGGTTCTCTGGGTGGACATAGAAAGGAATCGCGTGACCAAGACTATATGCTAAATGCAGAGCTCAAAATTGTATTTACTAAGTTTTTTTAAAATGTATTTGATTTGCTCACTATGGTACGATTGGTTCGCTCCACCTGCCCTGATGACTGGGGGTGGTAGGGCCTTAACACCCAGCATTTCCCATAATGTTGACATTATAGAGGCAGTAAAGTGTGTACCTTTGTCTGAGTCAATGGACAGAGGTAGACCCCAACAGCTGAAGACGTGATTGATTAGCAGGACAGCGGTGGTGTCTGCGGTGTCATTAGGTGCCGGATGGCACTCCACCCACTTAGTGCACATCAGATTAAGGAGGTATTTATTACCCCTTGATGACTTGGGAACTGGTTTGATCCAATCCACTTGTATATTAGAACAAGGAAATGTGATTCCCCTGCTCTGTAGAGATGCCCTATGCAGTGGCTCCGGTGGTTGGAATTAGCTGCAAACCAAACACCCCTTTACATACTCGACAATATCTTTTGCCATAAATGGCTAATATGCTACCCGTTGAAGGGTTTTGTAGGTAGATCGATCCTCTGTGACCACCACAAGGTGTGTCATGCGCATGCATGATCATCACCCCCCTATGATCGGTTGGGACAATCAATCAAGGTCGTTTCTGGTCTTCTGGATCGTAGACTAGCAGACCTTTCTGAACTTTCAGATGTTGCCTGAGATTGTACAAATTGTTAAGGTCGCTGAATTGCTTCAGCAATCCTGGCGAGATAGGGTGCTTCTGGGGGTCAGACACAAACTGATAGATTACTTTTACCACTGGGTCTTGTCTTTGCATAGTGGCATCATCAGGTTTTCTACCCAAACACAAGGTTTGGGGAGCACTGTCAGAATTGTCAAGATTCTCTCAAGCTTGTCTCCAGGTGATGGCATTGACTGTGAATGTTTGCTCCTTCGCGAGCCAGTCCTCATGGAATTGCCACAGAGGACCATTAACTGCACCAACCTTTGCTAACCGGTCAGTTTCATCATTGCGATCCTTGTCCGGACCCAGAATCTGTGTGTCCCTTGACCTTTTTCCAGTACACCTTCATACCAGAATTGCTGACGAGTTTGTCGCATGCAAGGAAAAGCTCTGAATGTTTTACTGCTTTTCCTTGGCTATTCTTCATCCCATTTTGTTTCCACACTGGGAAGTGGGAGACAAAACTATATTGTGCATAATTTGAGTCTGAACATATCACTAGATCAGTGATATTAGCACGTGCAGCTTGCTGCAGGACAATGAGCACACTGGCTATCTCTGCATACTGGCTGGTCTTAGACCCTAGGTGGTACTGTTGAGGTTCGTGGACAGGATTCTTCCATACTATGCCCACTCCCGCTTGGACTTCAGTCTCATGGTGGAATGAGCACCCATCCACATAGACCTTTGGGAGGCTGAGGCAGACATAAAAATTATGATCTGAGGGGAAGGAAGGTGGGGTTACCAAAAGAGGAAGCCCTTGAGGTTCTCCTTCACAGTCACAATGTTGGCATTCTGCTAATCCCTGGCTTAAGACCATTTTGTGGTTCTGCGCATACCTTGCCTAAATTTCATAGCCTTGCAGGGCCATCATCCAGGTCGCAATGGGACTGTTGCACACCCTGCCCTCCCTTAGTCTTTGGCTGTTTAGGAATGAGACGGGTTAGTGGCAGGTCTCAATAATCATTTTCTGCTCTCCAATGTAACTGCGGAAGTGTTCCACAGCCCATACTGTTGCGAGTAAAGCCTTCTCACAGTCGGAGAACCTCAGCTCGGCACTGCTCAACTGCCTATTGGCATATGCGACCAGTCTTACTCATACTTCCGCAAGAGGGCAGCACTGAGACAGTGCGTTGAGAAGCTTGCCTCTAGATATAACTCCTTGTCTTTATTGGGGTAAGCAAGACATGGTGCCGTGCAGAGTCTCTGTTTCAGTTCAGAGACTGCTTGGTTTTGAGCATCTCCCCATACAAAGACTTTGTCTTTTTGGAGCAGCTCTGTGAGGGGCCTGGCAACCTCTGCATAGTCCTCTATGAGTTGCCTGGAATAGTTAGACTCCTAGGAAACTATGCAGCTCAGAGACATCAGATGGCGCTTTAATGTTCTGGACGGCTTGCACTCTGCTGGACTGCGGTCCAACATAGTCAACCTTAGTTTGGCACCACTGACCCTTGGTTAAGGATAGCTTTGCTCCTGTGCTGGAAAGTTGATTATGCACATGCCGGATTTCAGCAAAGTGGCTCTCCCAGGTCCGACTACGCATCAATATGTCATTGTCATAAATCCCGTAGCTTTTGTCTTTGAGCATCTGTATCCAGTGCTCCAGCCTTGGCGAGCTGTTGCTGGACTTTGGTTTCAAAACCTGGATATGGTTTTTCTAGAGGGTTACCATTCATGTCCCCACTAGGGGGCAAGCTATTTTCAGAGACAATAGCGTGTACTACCATCTCATTTTCCTGGCTGAGATCAATGCGGCAAACCTTGCCGCTGGGCACTTCCTCATTAGGAACAATGGCAATCATCGTGTTAGGATGAGTGAAGCATACTTGTCCACAGTTCTCACCTTCCATCAAAGAGCTTGGGAACTCACCAATCACTGGCATGGTTAACTCGAAGTCATGGAAGGCACTGTCAATTAAGTAGTATAATTGCTTGCGAGCAGTCACCTGACTGGTGTAGTTAGTCAGGTTCTGGACCAAAAGGTAAGCTTATCGACCTGTTATTTAAAGCAATGGTGTTCCGCAAAGGGTCAGATTTAGTTCAAGTAAATACAGAGGAGGTTGGAAGAAGGCTCGCAAGCCGTTGAGCTCTTGTCCCTTCCGAACCATGAGACGGATAGCGACACCAACTATTCTGACGAGTATAGCCACCTCAAATTCACTTGCAACCCCGCAGGCCAGTGGTTTGTCCCAACCACAGGTGCTCTGCCCGAGCTGACAACTGTTTATCTCCAACCCTGACCTGGGACTACAGTACTTTCTTGATTGTATCCAACTGGACTCCAAGTCAGATCAACTGGTCAGCGCCGATATAGAAGGAGTGAGACAATTGTGACGTCACACTCACGTAGTGTACAAATCGTCTCTTTCTGATCTGGACAGAAAGTGCAGCAATCCCAGTACTCTTCAGAGAGATCTGGGGGGAGCTGGCGGACAACAGCTGATGGCTTTGGTACACAAACGGTGAGGGGGCGTCATTCTGGCACAGGGTTTTATACACATCTTCCCTTATGGCGGACTTCTCTGACCATAGCGCCACAAGGGCGTTTGGTATAGATGTCCAATTCAGCATTATGCCCCCGGTGACAAGGGGACTATACAGTGATGCGTTGGAATTGTCTTACGCACAAAGGAAAGATTTGTGGCTGTTCAAAACAGCCAAGGGTTGCCTGACTCACTCAGAGAGTGGCGTTGGTTCGTGTAAAACGGAAAAGTCGAGTCTTGTTTAGTTCTATCTAGCCCTGTTAAGTCCAGATCTATGGTAGCAAGAGAGCTCTTAGCTTGCTCATTGGCTACCACTGTAGCACATGACTCTTGGTTACGAGTACTCATGTCAATGAGTTTCTGGACCATGACTTGGGCCCACAGCTGCCCGCAGTAGCAATCAATTAGAGGAGCTAGCTTATCCAACAGATCCTGGCCGTTCAGGAAAGGATCTGTGTCCAAACTGGAGATGTATACGGGGTGCAGGATTTTCATCTCTTGGAAGGTGAATTCTAGCCAAGCTCTCTGCATGATTGGGGCTCGATCTTGAGTGTAGCTTGTGATGTTCAGATCACAAGCCTCCATTCGAAGTCGCCTGCCAGCTGAAAGCATAGCCTGGGTGACTTCACCAAAGGTGTCAGGACTCATTAGGCTTATCTCAGACTCAGACTATCTGTGTCCAGCAGAGCCTTAAGGCCCTATTTTGGTGAATTAGGACGGTGTCGGTAACGCAGACGCAAAGCGAAGACGGTGGCGCTTTAGGGCGTGTCTAACGCAATTTCGGTAATTTTGTGACCTCTGGTGCAGTTGTAAAAGAGGTTGGATTAACTTTTAAAAAATACATGTGGGTGTGGTGGGGGTTTGGTTTCATAATGGCCAATCAGAACACCTATTTTCTATCCCTTTAAATACCAGTGCGCTAACGCTATAGCAAATTTATGACATGTATGAGTTTTTCGCGACTGCGCCAGGAACGCTTCTCAGAAGAGGAAAGCGAGGAGGTGTGGAAAAGTTGGTGTGCGAATCAGAGGGGAAAAACAAGGTGCACATTAATTTGTTATTTTCATGATTTGAGTTAATATTTTGAGATCTACATTGTTAAAAGAAAGTGTTTTATTTTACCATCTCTTTTATTCCTTATTTGTAGGCTTTCCAACTTAAAAAACTATGTTTCTTTTCTTCTAACTTAATGTAACTGTTAAATGGAAAGCAATAAATAACAAACTCCTGTTTAGTTCTCTGCTGGCTGTCGGGTGTAGGAAAAGTAATAAACTAATTTGCATGTTGGACAAGACTGGAAGAAACTGCATGTACAGCCAAACTGATAGCCGTCTGGCCAACACCAGCTCACAGTATCGCCTTCGGCATCCAATTATGTACTCCATTTTCTGTAGTGCAAATGGAAAGAATAAAACCCTTTCACATAAGAAACACAATGTGCATACAAACATATATTTATTTAACAGGTGTATCTTACTGAACGGTAGCGATGGATGGCCTGCTGGCTTCAGTCTTTCATGTCCGTGCATTGAATAATCACAAGCTGTGGTGAAATACTTTTTAGCTTAATTGATTACGCTTGCAAGTTACCCATGGATTGAACGATTTGCCTCAACGTGGGGGGAAATTCACAATATTCACAAAACATTCTCATGTGATTTCAGATAACCTTATGTTCATATGTGCGCATCAATAAAGTCACCAAATTGCACAGAGCGCCAGCGTTTGCGCTAAGAGGTGGTCTAGTTGGACGTTAACGCAAACTCATTATAATACACAAGACTTGCATAGCGCTAGGGGTGGGCGATATGAGCTAAAATTCATATCACGATATTCTCCACTGTCCAGACGATATCGATATGATATCACGATATATGAGAAAATAAATCTGAATCACATTTTAATAGCCCTTCTTAGTTAAATGACATTAGTTAAGGCAAAATATGTATTTTAACCTTATATAACCAGAAAGAGTTATAGCGAGTACCGGCAGCGAATCATGACTTGATTGATTGCTGAGTGGGAGTCTGGCTTGTCTTCGGGCGAGCTCCTGGGCTAACTGTTTCACGCATTCGGGTACATTCCTCATATTCACGGACATGCATGGTTTTCAGGTGGGTAAACAGGTTGCTGGTGTTTCCACCTTTGGCTAAAACAACACGGCGACACAACTTGCATAGTATTGTTTGTTGGTCGAGGTCGGAGATTTTGAACCCAAACCAGTTCCAAGCGACAGAGGAGCCCCTTTCTTTTTAACCAATTCGTCATCATCCTGCTCTTGAGCAACATCACTTTTTGCGTGTTCGCTCATTTTCGATTCTTCACTTTTGCACTTGTAATAGGCTATAAATATTAGTACGTAGTCTGCCTGCTAACTGCAGCTGCCTGCACGCTTGTTTGTTGCTACATGCGCGCAACAAATGCATAAAACGTCCGCTCAAAAAAATAGGTCAACATATTAACATGCTTCTTTTTTTCGTAGGAACCTGGAGGTTAGATTAAAATAAAAAATAGATGTAGCTACTAACTACTATCACTCAATTGAAATTTTGAACAAAACAATATGAATGCCAAATTAGAATTTATGAATATATAACGGTATCCACGGTATAGCAAAATCCATATCGTGGCGCAGCATAATACCGGTAGTCACTTTCATATCGGTATAGCGCCCACTCCTACATAGCACCCAACTGATTTCATTGCCACACCCCCTATTGCGCTGCCCAACCCATAGTCGCTCAAACGCCTTCATTGTGCACCACGAAATTGCCAAACTCGGCGGAGACGGGAAATATTCTGTTTGCGACAGACTAAACTGGCAATTCGCCTGCGCTAGGGCATAACGCCGCTTAGCGCTGGCACGAAAATTGGGCCCTTAATGTATATACTACTTTTGACAAGAACCGAAGTGTATATACATTTGGCATTGCCCTTCTGGATTAGGTCACCTAGGAACTGCGAGAGAGGGTATGACCTAAGGCAATGGGAGAGGGTTCCCGTAGCGAAGGGAGTGCCTAATCCACAGGTTCCTCCCCCCAACCAATGAGATATACCCTTGGCTGCTATGGGGAAGGTCCACGTGCTAGTCATGCACTAGGGGGGCTATGTTTATCCTTCTCTTGAGCATTCCTCCTTGTCTTTTGGAGGAGGCTTAGCCGAGGAGGACATACTCTTTGTGAGGGCAGCCAGGGCGTTTTCAAGAGAAGTCTCCTCTTTCTATTCCTGCGGTCCTTATAAAAGTTCCGGTTATGTTCCCCAGACTACTCGTTTCGGTCTGGTTGTCTGTGGGAATAATAATCACCACACCCTCCCTGGTCACCATTTTGATGACTGTCACTATGCCACTGGGGCTTGTTTGTCCGGCCTCTCCACTCCCATGATTCGGGCTGGTGGTGCACGGAATAATTTAGTGGTGTTTGTACCACTGGGGACTTGGGAATGGCCATGGGAATCTCAGAGCCTTCAGGTGCTAGGGGGGCACTTGAACTCTGGAAGTTAAGGACCCTTGTGTCCTCCTCCCTCTTGTCACTGGGATGGACAGGAGGAGCTGTGTTTTTGGGTCAACAGCGTGACATGGGTTCGGACACTGGGGTGCAGGTTATGCAAGAAGAGAGATTGAAATGCTCGATCTTCTTCTAATCCTTGCTCATTTCTGCCCTGGAAAAACACTTGTCTCAAACATTTATAAAATGTTCAGCTGTGCTTAATCTGAATTGCTGAGATAGTTGCAAACGGGGAGTTTTCCTCTATGAGGGCTCAGCAGAGCTGGTTATAGCTGTCCCAGACAGCCGAAGTCTGTGCCTGTGGGGGAAATCGTTCCTGATGACAGAAGTGTGGGAGGCGCTCAGCGGACTGTCTCCTCTGCATAGCCGACTGGGTAGGTTCTACCCTTGAGGAACGAGGCTCATACTCATAATACTCAGTTTCTTCTTCAGAAGTTGAGTATTCTCCAGACTCCGACTAATGAGTGGGGTGTGGGCTGGAAGCAGCGGCCCTACTACGGTGAGGAGGGAGCAGCTTGAATGCTTTACGCGACGGAGGTTCAGGGTTAAAAACTTGCTTGGGACGTGTGAGTTTCTGATCCAACTGACAGACGTGGGCCCCGGGAGGGGCCTTTGGTTTTGTCAGTGTGGTCAGAGGTGCGAAGTCTAACAGTCAGGAGCTCCTGTACTTTCATATGGGAAATCTCACTTTCCCTCCGAACTCAAGTAGATGTTTCCATACTCTGAGACTTTGGCTCAACATCTGCAAACCTCAGCGAGCATTCACAGAGGGCCTCAGTAGCTAGAGTGAGTTCCTGCTAGAGACCCTCCACCTCAGAGTCAAGCCTATCCTTGCTCTGACTCAACACCTTATTTTCTTCATGCAAGGTCTCTAGCTCTAGACTAGTCTGCCTGTGGTAAAGTAAAAACAACCTGCCAACAGTTTCTTGAACTGTCAGGCTGGCCTTGGATGGATCTTGGACCTGTTGAACTAACCACCTCACTTCCACCTCACACTCCTCCGCCGTATGTAGGTTGAGGTCTTGCGCCTCATCTTCAGACAGCTGAAGCATCCGCACAACAAATTCAGAGATAGGTATCTCCTCTAAGGGTGATTGAGTGCCTTCCCTGGCGGGAGTATGCGGGGGAGAGAAACTCATCCCTGAACCTATTTCGCTACTTGATTTAGAGGAAGTCAGGCACAGAACGGGCACGATACCTTACAAGGTGATTGCAATACTGGGTTTGTGATATCTAATGCACAAAGCCAGATGAGAGCAACAACACTGTTGATTGAATGCTAGGTTAAGCACAACTGAAGTACACGGGTAGTACACAGTGTTGTACTGTGGTGCATTACGGCTAGTAGCACTGTAATAGAATTACAACAGCACACATAAGGTATACCAACACTATTACTTTCAATCAAAGCAAGCAGCTTGATTAAAGCAGCACTAAATCACCACAATACCCCAGTGCCCCTGCAAGGCTATGGACAAATCGTATGCTCTAGACTGGACAAAGTGTAGTTAATTCAACTAATTAGAATAAAAAAGTAATGTAAAAAAAAAATCAATAACTTAACAAATCGTAAAAACAATAGCCTAAAATGGCTGGAGATAAGAGTAATTATTAATTAATTAGAATTAATTAATCAAACTATTACTAACTGGTAGATCCTATCATAGACACTAGGTATCTTGCTTTGATAGCATATATCTGAATGTGGATTCATTTTACTTCAGCAAAATTGTATCAACGAATTTATGAAAATTGGAATTAAAAGTAATATCACCTAAATTAAATTATGAATTAGAATTAACATTAACATTATAATTATGAAGCAACAAATATCGCGGCAATGGCATTTGAACTGAGTAACGACTATCACCACAATGCAATCGCGTGCATGCACAATCAGGCTTTAGCTGTATGGCAGGCCTTAAAATGGTTCAAGTGGCGCCACCGGGTGGCGTCCTGTAGTTACCTCATTCTGAGGAATTGAAACCAGGATTATATTGCTAATATTGCACAAACGTTAATAGAAGCCAACCATTCTATATCCTCACGCGGGGCGCCAGAATGTAGGTGCGGTGCATATAATTTCGGCAAGTAATCAGTCTCATAAAATTACTTTAGCACTATAGTTAATATTATAAATATTAACAGTGTTAATTCAAGTCAAAATTTAAAAAATTATTGGATTACTATCTAGCGACACATTAACCCATGGGATGGCTTAGATGGGATGGGATGGCTTCACTTAACAATTTGACACATCAAACAACAACTAGTCATGGAGGACTGCTGATGATGTAGTGGGATGGTCTCGGAGTGCCCTCATGGCTGCGTGCTCCCTGTGCCACTCACCTAATTAGTTATGCTGCCCTAGATTACTTCTGCTGGTGCAAAAGTGTTATCACTACTCTTTCCCCTGACCCGGTGTGATATTTATCATAGTCATAATTGCACCTTTCCTCTTTTCTCCCCGGCTTCGTGGCACCTGCCCGGAGATCACCTGCCCCAGAGTCAACCCCCTACCCCTGCCATGTGTTAGCTGGATGCCGCTGGCCCAGACCCTAGCTGCTGGTTCCATCCCCCGCCCTGCCCTGGTATCTGGAGGGATGAGGTCCACCCCACTCCTACACTTAGAATGCCCTTCCGGTGCTCTGTTAAGCCTCATGAGCCTCAAGGACTATTTGTGTTGTTTTTCTCTGTATCCCACCATTTTCATCGAGTTCATCTCGACCGCCTTTTAAGGGGTCAGGGAATAATTTTCCAGTCTCCCACATTGGCTCCAATGGTTTTCTGGTTTTTTGATTCCCTCTGGAAAATGCCAATTGTGAAGCGCTGTGTGACAACCTGTTTGTAAATGGCGCTATACAAAAATAAAGATAGATTGATTGATTGATAGAGAGAGAGAGCCACGATTAATTTACGTCCGATAAGAGAAGGAAGAGGATCCTACTGAGTATGCACCTCCTATCTAATAAAGACCACGGTTTGGCTAGCAAACACAACAGAGTTCATTGTAAAATACAGAATATCTCTATACTCATACCGGAACAGAACTGTAACACGTTGTCCCAACACACTGTTCTAGTGTGTGGATGAGCCCCACAGTCTGCATCTTGTTAAGGCACTGTTCTAGTGTGTGGATGAGCCCCATGGTCTGCATCCTGTTAAGGCACTGTTCTAGTGTGTGGATGAGCCCCACGGTTTGCATCCTGTTAAGACACTGTTCTAGTGTGTGGATGAGCATCCTGTTAACACTAGGAGCGCTGAAACCGGTCATTTGACCGGTAGTGACTTCTAGTCACATTTAGAAAATTGTTACGTTAGTTACAAACAAGTTACAGCATCCACCTTCCTTGACTTTTCCTAGATATTTATTCTTTACATAACAAAAAAATGTCAAAATCATGTTTGGAAAAAAGCTAAAACGCTTTTATTCCCCTCCGTGTGTGTTATTCGTGTGTTATTACGTCTCGCTCGTCTTCCGACCAATGATTCAGTTCTCTTTCACCACACTAGATGGCACAAGGATCTTCACACTGCCTATAGCCAAGAGTCTCTATTTTACAGAATGGCTTATAATTATAATAATAATAATAATAACAACTAGAATGGCATTAGAGAAAACTAGAATTTATAGAGATGCAACACCCACGTGACCTTGCTCAAACCAACACATTGGTTACATTGGTCTAAATTATGATAAAGCATATGACGAGTTTCGTTCCAATACGAACCTTTATCTGTGTTCAAAATATATCAGATTCTGAAATCATACATAGCCTATATGTGTGTTTAAAAATGCGTTTCTCCGCAAAACGCAATAACTTATACCACAGATCAGATGTATGTTTTTTTCATAACGCTACATATCCATTGTGCAGCTGGATAAAATAAAACAAGGGTAAAAATAACCGATCCTCGACCATCAGCACAGTTATAGGACACTCCTGTTGATTACAGTTCAACCGAAAGTAGCGGAAGAGAAATGTTAAAATAAATACAATCTTTGCGAGATTCAATACAAAACAGTGTCCGAAAATTGAAGAAAACGGGCTGGTAAGAACTGTGTTTTCATACAAGTGAAAGGTGGGTGAATCCAACATTTCTTCCTCTGTTTACATTTCTCATCTTTGATATTTGGCTTGTCTTGTAAATGGCCTATATTTACGTAACATGAAAGGTTATTGTGGCTCCATTTACTATAGCCGTGTTATGCTAGTTGTACTGCATGGCTCAGGTCAGTTTTTGCTTGCTAGTGCCATGTGTCCAAACTATACTATCTTATAACCCACAAGAAAACAGAAAACAGGTTGGAAAGAACTTTGTTTTAATACAAGTCAAAGAGAGGTGAATCCAACATTTCTTCCTCTGTTTACATCTCTCATCTTTGATACTTGACTTGTCTTGTAAATGGCCTATATTTTGTCAAAAAATAAAAGAATGTCTCCAAAGACATGGATAATAGCAAACGCTCACCGTTGCCTATAGTAGTCTATGTAGGACAGAATAAGTACATGGTATACTTGGAATATATAATGTAACATGAAAAGTTATTGTGGCTGCGTTTACTATAGCCGTGTTATGCTAGTTGTACTCCTGCATGGCTCAGGTCACAGTTTTTGCTTGCTAGTGCCATGTGTCCAAACTATACTATCTTATAACCCACAAGAATCCATTCTCACTCTCCCTGGAGAGACAAACGGCTAATCTCTTCTGATTTGGGCAAACCGGTTTTCAGCCTGCTGTCTTTTTTGTCTGCCCACAAACTAATTTGCATCTGAATCTTTGAGGACTAATGTATATCAGCTGTATATCTTCAAGTTGCAGATAACGCTTGAATACTTTATAACACTAAAGCATAAGTATTATGTTATATCGCAACTTGTCATCACAGAGACTGATAATTGCTACAACCTGCTGCTATATACAAAAGTATGATTTCAGATTCTAATACCAGAAATATTTTGTACACAGATTAAGGTTCATACTGTACAAACAGCCATTTCTGATAACAAAACGCAATTATTAAAATTTGGCTAGGTAGCTATCCCACAATAACTTCAAGAATGCTTGGAGGGAAATGGCTACCTGCTGTCTCTTTTGTCTGCCCACAAACTAATTTGCACCACCACTCGTTTCATACTAGCCTGCCCAGTCCTCCTGCGTTAAACTAGCTGGTTTATCTGTTAGCTATCTCTGCTGTAACCTCGCTGGTGATCATGGCTGTTTCAATAGCTAGTTTGACAGCAAATCAGAAGACCAAAGCTGAGCAGGCTATGCATTTATTTAGTTCGTAGTTAGCCAGCTCGCTAGCTGTATATTTTAGCTTAATCTGACCAATTCCCCTATAATTTCAGTTGCGTGCTAGCCTGCTGAGCAGGCAATATGTTCGTAGCTTGACTGCACCTTTCACTACCTGGCAGAGCCAAAAGCTACCTAAAATTACACAATGTGACACAAAATACTAGCCATCTAAGCAGGCGATCCATATATTATATTCGTAGCTAGGCAGCTAACTTAGCTGTACAGCTGAACAGACAATGCATATTATTATCTTCATAGCTAGCTGGCTATATAATTATAATATAATTATGTATTATAATTCATATATTATGTTCGTAGCTAGCCAGCTAGTACATTTCAGCAATTGGTAACTAGCTACCTGGCAGCCAAAAGCTACTAATATTAGGGACAGCATATCGAGGGTTGATGTAATGACGTTTACAGAAATACTAGCCAGCTGCAGGCAATTTCTATATTATGTTCGTAGGTAGCCAGCAAGCTAGTTGTACAGCTGAGCAAGCATGCTTATTCGTAGCTAACCACCTAGCTGTATATTTCAGAAATACTATCCAGCTGAGCAAGCAATGTTATGTTCTTAGCTAGCCAGCTAGCTGTACATTTCAGAAATACTAGCCAACTGAGCAGGCAATTCATATATTATGTTCGTAGCTAGCCAACTAGTACATTTCAGCAATTGGTAACTAGCTACCTGGCAGCCAAAAGCTACTAATATTAGGGACAGCATATCGAGCGTTGATGTAATGACGTTTAATTATTCCGACATAACAGCTTCAAAATTCACGGTTGAGATATGAACGTGCGTAATTTATGGCATAGAATAAAACGTGAAACTCTCTTAGGCTTACTTCTGGGTTTTAGGACTACAAACTGTGTAAGAAGCGCCATCTGGCGAACATTTTGCATCAGCACCAGTGCCTCTGTCTGTAGACTCAGCGGTCTTTTGACCGGACAGGCGGCGATCATAGGTATTTCGAAGGGGTGGGTGGAGTCGGCGCTCCTAGTGTTAAGGCACAGGTACAGGGTCATCGGGCAGCAGTACCCCCTGCTGGTCATTCGGGTGCCTGCATCCTGCCTGCATAAACTGCACATGAAGTGTTCTCCTTCGACTCTGAACTGCAGTATGAAGCAAAGCGGCGGTTGATGTCTGCACTCTCTCAAACGGACAGCAGGGCTTGCAGCAATGAGCTTGGTAAGCTGAAAGGTTGCAGCTTCAATACCCAGATGCTGTTTTATAATTGCACACGGTACTTATTGCTTCAGTAAAAATTAAAATGTATAAAAGTATATGTCGTCAAAATAAGAAGAGACTCGGAATTAGGTGCGTTGACTAAAAATGCAACTTAAATCAATAACAAAAAGGTCCAACTAGAAGATTTTTTTTGTTACCCCAAAAAATAAAAAGCATGAACTTCTTGAAAAACGTTTTTGAGTGCAGACCTTTTATTAAAATAATGTAGGTTTCCTGCACAAATACTATAATAATGCAATCACAAATAAGCATCCTATATCTTTAAGCATGTCTATTTAAGACTTTTTGCTATGCAACTTAGTCACTAATGTATTTTTATGACTCCATAAAAAGGACTGATGCTGTTGCACAATTCTTTGTGAATAAATGGGCAGATCTGGCTCTTACATGAGAGAGAGGAGTCAGGTAAGAACGGCTGATCATCAAAGAATCTTAGATCCAAAGAGCAAAATTCTGCAATATTCTCGTAAGCATAAGAATGAATCAAACAAACCACATGTACAGAAATAATACATTAATCTTTTCTTTTGTGAAGGCCCAGTAGGCCCATTGTAGGTGTGTAACATTTCTGAGCCATTGTCCTGTCTATTCAGAATGGTGGACACACGCGCATGCATCATCCACACCATCTCCAGACCTCCGCCCGGCAGTAGAGCTGTGTGGTCACTGGCATATCCTTATTTCATTATGTATTGAAATGCATTCCATTAGGGCCCTTGATAAAGTGTTTATATAAAGCTAAGTTCGGGAAAAGTATGCACTTTATCAAGTGCCACTGTGTAATTCATTACTGAACTACTCTCCAGACTGCATTAACAGCACTGTTTCGGAAAGCAGAAGAGTGGCAGCATGCTCCTCACCTTCCCGGCAGCAGAGGAAAGTTCCGGTCAGGTTGGTGTCGATGACGGCCCGCCAGCCCTTGGCAGTCATTTGCTCAGCAGGGCTGGAGAACTGTCCGCCCCCATTGTTCACCAGAAAGTCAATCTTGCCATGCAGCTTCAATGTAGAGGCAACCAAGTTCTTCACCTACATCAGGAAGTTTAACAATATGTTTACTGCAACTCATGAAGACGTTCATGCAAACAGGAGTTCACATTTGCCTTCTTGCACGGCTGCTGCTCACCTCATCTTCATTGCGGATGTTGCACTGGATGGCGGTGACTGTAGCTGGGCACGTGTGGGGGATTTTCCCTGACAGCTCCTGAGCAGCTGCCTCTAAACGCTCCAGCTTCCTGGAGGATATGACCACACTACAACCTGCAGACACACCAAACAGCTCCACATGCAAGAAACAACTTCAGACACCAGACACAGCTGAGGGTGTGTGTGTGTGTGCACAAAATCAACATCCTTCGATAGCTAAGGGACTGTCCTGCATTCACGTTCATGAAAATCCAGCTCTTCTGCACCCGTTTTGCGATGTGCATTCTGTGCTTACACCGCTAGGTGTCTCTGTGTGATCCATAATGTCAAGTAAATCAAGGTAAATTCATCAGTATGTTACATGGCTTTTTAAATGGGCTGAAATACAGGACATGAAAGCCGTTATGAGTGAAAACTCGCTCGTATGCACACTATTAAATTAATGTGCAGGGGTGTGATTTTTTTCCTGGTTAATCAGGAAATGTTTATTTTCAGACCATAGATATCTTGTGGACGTGTGTATTACACAAGCATACACATTTAGAAATGTTGCACTCTTTCACAGCTGATAGCAGGAGAGAATGTTCAGCAAATAAAGCCAAATAGATAGAGACAGCTAACATCAGAAAATCACAATTTCCTGATGAATGTGGATGGGACTGCTCTACAAATACAAGTGGGCTTTACAAATTGTTGAATTGTTGTAATTCGGCTCATAAAAGATATAGCTAGCAGATCATGTATATGATTTAAACAAGCAGTCACTATCGATTCGATAACGTAAATGTTGAGAAATCGCGGGAAATGAAAAGACAGCCTAAAAAGTGGACTGATCTTGGCATCGTGGGAATAAGGGGATTGAAAAACCTGCCATAACTTGCCCTTGATAATGATCATTATCAATAGGTTAAGTTATATTTCAAGCGCTTCTTTGAAGAAAAGCTTGTGTGCTGGGAAAACTCAAGTTGAATCGCGAACGAAACTCAACTGACCAGGCAATGTGACATCGAACCCGAATGCTTTCTTTTGGTATTCTCAAAATAAAAAAAGTATATTTCAGATTGCTCTGAAACCATCTAAGCATATGTCCAGCTAGTTTAGTAACTTCGTTTCGATGTGCATTAAGCTTCGCTAACTTGCTATCCCTTGCCAACTGCACTAGCTGGATAGATTTTTAGATAGGTTAAAGTTCAATGCATTCTATGAGCTGCCTTTTGAGTTCATTTACTTTATATATATTATATAATGAAGTAATACATACCTAATTGCAATAATTCCGAAGTAATGGCCTTCCCGATGCCCGTTCCGCCTCCTGTCACGATTGCCACTTTATTGTTGAAAAGCCCTGCTCTGAAAACACTGGAAGCTGCCATGTTTCCTCCACCGACTCAAAGTTGTGTTGTCACGTGCTTTTTTTTTTAAGAACACGAACACTGGCGCTATAACGTAATAAAGTATTTTCCATTAATTTGAGCAATACACTCTTTTACCTTCCACAGATATATGTGTATTATTCTTTTTTATGTACAATATTACAATATCCATTTTTAGAGGCAGTTGTTTCACGAAAAAATATCTTTAAAATTCAAATTACATGTTACATTTACATTTTAAGCATTTAACAGGTCTACGCTCTTATCCAGAGCGACTTAGTAGTACATGGTATGATCAATCATTGTTCGTGCAAGAGATCAGTGCAGTAATACAGCGAAAACAGCAATAGACATCATTGTTAGCAGCTGCATACCATACCTGTAACACGGGAATTGACTTGAATGAAAAGTTATTTTTAAAATATATTTTCAACATTTTAATTATTTATGCTAAAACACGTATATTTTAGTTTAACTATTTAACGTCTGCTAAATGCCTGTAATGTATTTAGTTTGCAATATAATTGGATTACATTTGTCATCCCCTGAATAGTGCACTCACTACTGTCAATCGCTTTGGATAAAAGCGTCTGCTAAATTATATATATTATTCATGAGCATAACTGGTTCTGTTCCAACTTTTCAGCCCATTAGATACAATTTATCTTTTAAACGTCCTGCCTAACAGACACATTTAGGGCAACCTAAAGGTATAGAACACACCCGAGGTATAGAAAAAAAATCCTGATGTCACATCTTTATGAACTTAATGGCCAGTTTATTAAACAGGTAAAGATACACATTCTTTGTATTAGCACTTTCCTGAAAATCTACATTGAATTATGCAAATTAGGCATAACCTCATTAAATATGCTAATTTATGTATACATAATATATGTATTCAAATTCAGTTATAGTGGGGCATAAAATGGGCTGTTTGGTTCAGATTCTTCCAAAAGCACCAAATTTGGCCCAGATGCTGTCCATACCATACTTTATCAATTTTTGCTGGGCGGCAAGACGGGCGCCCCACGGGGCGGCCATATTGGCAAAATCTAATATGGCCGCCACCAAAAAAAAAAGGGGTATAATCATAAATTATACCACTTTTTAGCGGTTTTCGGGGTCAGGTAATCTGATGCTGATGTTATTTCAATGATTTGAGGTCAAGTTTACCCCTCAAAGTTACAATAAAGGTCATTTTTTTAAATATACGCTCATCCGAAGGCTTATGTCACATGATATCACATTCAAATATCGTATTTACTGCCAGACACAGAGGAGGCAAGAGATGATCTGTGTCTACTGACAACGGTTACTCCTTTTCTTGTTAAGGTAAGGGTTTCCTCTATTGCCTGCACTGCACAGCACACATATTTTGTAATTTTGTCCATGCCAACACATTTTGTACTTTGTAGATATCATGCCACCTCCACCAAAAAAAGATAAGGAACATCTTGCATGCAACATCTCACAACTGCTTATCTACAACACTAGTAAGGGTACGCACCATGCAGTCAAGACGGATGCAGTACACCACAACAAGGAGCAAGAAACCCCCTTCCCCCTGTATCATGATCTTAAGCTGCATGGACAAGGACGGAACAAAAAACAGATTGGGATTGACCATACACATGGTATCTCAGTATCATACAAACGCGTCATGGAAGTTAAGAGAGGTATTGCATGTGCGGTGTGTGTGCTCGCCATGCTCAAGATGGAGTGGTGCTTCCAACCAACAGCCATCTCAATGTCTTCACCACCCACGATGTGGATAATATAGACAACAAGGCTCAGGGCAACTTCTCACTTGATGAATTCCACAGATATGCCCTTAGCGTGACCAACCATCTCTCGCACGAGAACCCTGGTGTGAAGCGTGCTCCAATTAAGCTTGACCCCTCAGACACGTCGACTCCGAAGCTACCAGACTCTTATGTGATCCAGCCCCCAGTCAAACTCACTCAAATGGATGTCTTTGCACCCAGACACGGCAACAGCGAAGTCAGACCAGCCTTAGATGTGCGAGGTGCTAAGGTCAAGGATGAGGTATGGATGGCACACGTCAACAGTGTGCTGAAGCAAGGCACACTTTCAGAAGGTGACGTCATCACCTGGTCGGGATTCAACTTGATGCTAGCAAGCGACGTGTCAGTGAAGCCCCCAGCCGAGATCGGCGTCTACCCCCTGTTCCCAGACAAGGCCGCATCCGCATCTTCAATGAAGCACGCGATGGAGCTGACGATGCACGGCACTGAGTTCCTCAACCCAGGCCAGACTAGCGTCCTCGGTGCAGATCAGCCACTGTATGCTATCATCAAACTGCTCCAATGGCAATACCCCGACACTTTGGGAGAAGACAAGTTGGTTGCTATGATGGGTGCGCTGCACATTGAAGACAAGATGCATCTAATGATTGGGAAGCTACTGCTCGACTCTGGGTGGTCCACCGTCCTGTCTAAGACAGAAGTTCTGACATCCGGTCACGCGCAGTCTGCGCTCAATGAGCATGACATCAAGCGCACGAGGTATGCCCATCAAGTCTCTCTCATGTCACTTTACATGCTCAAGCAGACCGCCTACTCAGAGTATTGTGAGAATACAATGGGCCCACAAGTCAGCCCCTGAGTCATTTGATATGTGGGATCAACATTCCCAAACTTATCCCCAGTTCAAGTTCTGGTCAACCATAATCGAGCCGGAGTTGCTGATGTGTCGCTTTGTGCGGTCCCTGCGGGAGGGGAACTTCCCACTATATGTGCAAGCATGTGACAAACTCTGCGGCTGGTTTCACATCCTCGACCACACAAACTACACACGTTAGCTGCTGGTCCATGTGCGTGACATGGTCGTGATAGCCGATAAACACCCTCAAGTACATGCTGAATTCATGAAGGGCAATTTTGTTGTGCAGAAATCAGCTAGAAAGTTCAGCCTCATGGCCAAGGACCAAGCCCATGAACAGTCCAACAAAAGCCTCCAGGCGCATGGCGGAGCGGTTGGACTCTATGAAAAGCCCTTACACTGTTTATGCTGACTGGACCTGATTGCACGCGGATAGTTGAGGAGTTCGAGGCCATCAATGACTCACCAACGTCATCCACCACTCATCACGAGGAAGGACACAGCCTGCAAGTAAAGTTTCGAAAGGATGTACTATCGTTCATCAAGGTGGTAGAGCAGCTGGGCAACCCTTTCCTTGCTACAAATCAGGAGCTTGTAGTACTCGATACACAGAATGTCATGGAACAGGCAGTTGTTACTTCTTTATCTCAAATCCATGAAGCTGGCCAAGCCCTTCACGCAGCATACGTCGTGGAAAGATTGGAAAGGGATTCAGTACCAGTATCTGATGCCATCAAGCGGAACAACATGCTAACCTTTGCCAACCGAACAGGTCCCAAGAAAAAAGGTACGAAGGACAGTGGCATACAGAGGCATAATATGATTTTAATCATGCAACTTTTCCTCTCACTCCAGTTACGTCCTAATGCCAACATGACAGACTTCTTTCGGTTCGAAAATCAGAGAGAGCCACTGAGCCTGGTGGATCGAGGGTCTCTGCGATCTGGGACAAAGTCCGACATTCTTCAATGCCTTAATGCACCCACTGGCCGCACAGCTTCTGCCAAACAAGCTACAGTCGTGGTGTTGGATATGGCAGCAGTTATCCACATAGTGCGCCCCACAACAGCAAAGACATTCAGCGAGTATGTCTTGCTCAACATTATACCATTTCTGGAGGCCCAAATGACCGATAGTACCCAACGCATCGATGCTGTGTGGGATAATTACCTCAAAGCGCTTACACAGCAACAACGTGGGAATGGCCCACAGACAAAAGTCGGCGATGGCAGCACTCCAATCTCGAAGCATGAATGGAACAGCGGCTTCCTAAAAAAGGAGGAGAACAAAAAGGACCTCTTCTCATTCATCAGCACACAGATCTCCAAGACTGACATAGGTGGAAAGCTCCTTC
The DNA here is from genome assembly GCA_029706075.1 of Aldrovandia affinis. NCBI lineage: Eukaryota > Metazoa > Chordata > Actinopteri > Notacanthiformes > Halosauridae > Aldrovandia > Aldrovandia affinis. The sequence continues at coordinate 817,247 of JAINUG010000259.1, read as the reverse complement.
TGACTACCCACTTCGAGACCGTGCTCTCCAACAAGCATTGTGATCTAACAAAAGCCGTGCAACCATTCCAAGGCAGACACCAGGATCTTTCTGCATCTGGCACATGCGGCAGAGCAGGGTCATACAACAGCCTATGTTCGCACAGTAGACAGCGATGTCGTAGTTTTGTCAATCCGTTTTTTCAAGATGCTTGGCCTAGGTTACGGTCATGGTAAAAAGTATCGTGACATACCAGTCCATACCATCTACTCTGATCTTGGCCCGTCAAAGTCCTTGGCACTACCCCCTTCCACAGCCTAACAGGGTGTGACAGTTTTAAATCAGTTAAAAAATTATTTACTTCACAGTTTCTTGGATGTGGCAAGAAGACAGCTTGGGCAGCCTGGACAAGCATACCGGACCTCACCGACACACTAGTGGCTCTCACACATAATCCTGACCTCTTCAGTCTCGAGTCTGTGCATATGCAGCGCATCGAACGCTTTGTTATACTCATGTACAGCAAGGGGTGTGGTGCAGCTGGTGTGAATGAGGTCAGACATCGCCTCTTCACCACTGGAAGCAGATCGCTGGAAAGCCATTGCTGGCATCATAGAGCGCAAACCAGAATGTATTAGTAAATTATTGGTATGCGTTGCTAAACAGATCCTTGTATTTTATTTTGATCATTTAAATGCACACAGCGGCAGCATTTTGTCACTGCAGATATTATCTCTGAATTATTCCAATAAAAGTTGTTCCTGAATATAATCTTTACTGATTTGTTTAGTGACCTTGAGGGGTAAACATCAAATAATGAGATGTCAAACTTCGACATAGTTTGACATCGATATACATGTACAGCTTATAATGGGAAAATACGTTTTTGGGGGCAGAATCTGGGATGACGGACCAGAAACACTGGATTTGACCCCAAAATGACCTTTATGCTAACTTTGAGGGGTAAACCTGACCTCAAATCATTGAAATAACATCAGAATCAGATTACATGACCCCCCAAACCCCTAAAAAGTGGTGTCATTTATGATTCTAGCCCTTTTAGTTTTTTTTGTTGGCAGCCATATTGGATTTTGCCAATAGTTTTGGCGAGCATCAAAAATGGATAAAGTATGGTATGGACAGCATCTGGGCCAAATTTGGCGCTTTTGTAAGAATCTGAACCAAAATATCCCTACCACCCCCCACTATTACTAGATAGGAATGAGTGACTAACATTGTTTTTAATCTCCTTTTGTTAAGACACTTAATATTTAAAAAAATACAGGGGGTATTTGGAATATTTGCTTCATACACTTCAGGAATATATATTTAGGATATACACTTATAGGATATAATTGCTGATAAAATCTTAAATAAACAAGATATCAAAAATCCGCTCTGTAATTATTTTAGGAATACATTCATGAATCATCTCATGAAAATTGGTGACAATAACTTATTTTTAATTATGCAGTGTCATAAAATAGATGTTTATTTAGCAAAATATAGAAAAATCTGAAATTCAACCATTTTATTGACTGTCTCACCTTAATTCATGGATATTGATTGCCACAATACCAGATTATCTTCAACAGTCCTGGTTTTCCTTGAAAACTTCAGTCAAGTTACATCACTGCCATTTGTCAGACACCCTTGTCCAGAATAATTTACATGTACACAAGTGCTTATGTCAGGATCAAGTTAGTACGTACCAGTCGTTGTTAAATGACAAAAACCCAATACATCACCCAAAGAACACCACCCCTACTGTAAATCATGGTGACGGCAGAATTCTGTTATGAGTGTTTCATCAGCAGGGACTGGGGCACTTTTCAGGATAGAAGGGACAATTGATGGCAGCAAAGTACAGAAAAATTGAGTAAAATCTGCTGCCCTCTGCAAGACAGTTTAAATTAGGAAGGAGGCTCACCTTTCAGCATGACAATGACTCAAAGCACACTGCTAAAGCAACAGTGATGGCTAAAAAACAAAAAGGTGAATGTCATTGAGTGGCCTAGTCAGAGCCCTGACCTAAATCCTATTGAAAACCTGTGGAAGAGCGCAGTCCATCGATGGTCCCCATGTAATCTGAGTGAGATTGAACAGTTCTGTAAGGAAAAATGGGCAAACGTTGCCTAACCTAGGTGTGCAAAGCTGGTAAACGCATCAAAAGACTCATGGCTGTAACTCAAGTAAGAGTACTTCGACCAAGTACTAACTCAGCGGGGTGTAGACTTATCAAAGTTATTGTAGTTTTTTTTTTCTTCCAATTAATGTTCAGAAATTTAGAGAATTGTTTTTCACTTGGAAGTTGGTAAAATGTATAAATAAAGGTGGAAAAAGTCTGATTTAATGTTTTAATTTCAGGCTGCAAGGAAACAAAAGGTGACATTTTTGAGACGGGTGTAGACTTTAAAGGGGCACTGTATATATAGATGGCTAGATATAGCGTTGAAATACCGCATAAACAGCCTAGGCCACCCCTGTGAGTACAGGCAAATTACTAACTTCTCTCACTCCTGGTTACAAGTGCATTCCCACAGTAGTATGTTCAGTATGGGGAATAAGTGTACACCACACAACCAGAGGCCACTTGTGACAATTTTATTATGGGATGTTCAAAAATTGGTCACATGGCTAATCCAAAGTCCAAGTCAAATCTGTAGAAAAGCAGAATGTCTGATTACTGGTCCTTCAGCTCCTTCAGTCTTCTAATGGCAGACTTCACCGTGACGGCAGACGTTGTGCTGAAATAAACACATCCAGATTCAAAAATTAAGACTTTTCACAATCACAATGTGCATACTGCATTTTCAATAAGATCATAAATTATGAATGCATCAAATGGACTACTAACAAAGTACGTCGTCTCACCGAAAAACTATAAGGTATGGGATATTGGGGCTTACTTGTAGGTCCAGGCGCCTCCAGCCACGGTCTTCATGCAGGACCCACAGTTCCAGATGCCCACGGCCTTCCTCTTCATCTTAGTCTGCGGAACAGGGACAGATGCAGCAAGGCAGCGTCTAGTCTTACTGACCAATCAAACGTGTCGGTTTAATATTCTCCACAAGCCTGGCAGCATCCAAGTTTAGGCTTTCACCATTGTGCTCATTAGCCCCTACTGCCACACCACACTTGCTCTAGACACACTTGCACTACCTCACACTGTCACTCTCTGGTCTACAGGCTGATCACTACCTCACCCTGTTGATCTACAGGCTGATCACTACCTCACTATCACTTAGACTGATCCCTACCTCACACGGTCACTCTACAGACTGATCACTACCTCACACTGTTGGGTCTACAGGCTGATCCATTACCTCACTGTCACCCGAGACTGATCACTACCCCACTGTGGCTCTAGACTGATCCCTACCTCACACTGTCACTCTACAGACTGATCACTACCTTACTGTTGGTCTAGACCAGGGGTCGGCAACCTGCGGCTCCGGAGCCGCATGCGGCTCTTTCAGCCTTATGTTGCGGCTCCGCGTGGCTTGGTCGCAGCTTTTTTTCTCTCGCTGCGACCGATTCATTTGCACCCCGTCGACAGAAAATGGTGCGGCTCCCAGTGTTTTCTTTTCCGTGGAAACCGGGTCCAAATGGCTCTTTGAGTGTTATGGGTTGCCGACCCCTGGTCTAGACTGATCCCTACCTCACTGTTGCTCTAGACCAGGGGTCTTCAACTCCAGGCCTCGAGGTCCGCTGTGTCTGCAGGTATTTGCTCCAACCACGCACTACACCACCTGATTTCACTAATTAGCTCGCCTCCTGGACCAAGGAGGTAAACTAATTATTCTTCTGGTGTAAATCAGGCCTGGTGTTGAAGACCCCTGCTCTAGACCAAGGGTATTCAAATCCAGGCCTCAAGGTCTAGTGTCTCTACAGACTTGCCCAACCACGCACTACACCACCTGATTTCACCAATTAGCTCGCTTCCTGGACCAAGGAGGTGAACTAATTATTCAAAATCAGGTGGTGGGCACACTCTTACAGACTCATCCCTACCTCATACTGTCACACGGTTGGTCTAGACCAGGGGTGGGCAATCTTACCCTGTGTGGGCCGGTGTGGGTGCAGGCTTTTGTTCCAGCCGAGCAGTAGCTCACCTGATTTGACTAATCAGCTAATCAAAGTCTTCAATCAGGGCTTTGATTAGTGGAATCAGGTGTATCACTGTTCAGTTGGAACAAAAGCCTGCACCCACACCGGCCCACACAGGGTAAGATTGCCCACCCCTGGTCTAGACTGATCCCTACCCCATATCCAACCAAGTGTTGAATTGTGATGAGATTTTGTATGTAGTTCTTTTTGTTGTGTTGAATTTGAATCATCTTTATACATTTGTGTTGTCAATAAAATAGAAATCACAAGTTTGCAAAATTTGCAGATCCTGAGCAGAGCCGTGATCCCTCACCTTTCCGCAGAAAGAGCAGGTGTACTTGGCGTGCTGGCTGATCTCAATCTTCTTCACCATCTTCCTGAGGGAGGCCCCATAACGGGTGCCGTACTTCCCCACAATCCCCACCTTCTTGGTGCGCTTGGCCTGTGAAAAACAACACCTACATTTACCAGCAAGTCTCATTTAATACCGAGCACCTACATCAACACATCCATGTCAAAATGACCAGTCACATCTATATTTGGTTTATTGAAATCACATCTAGCTTCAACATCACAACTATTGCCAATACTGTGTGGTCACATTCCACATTATTCCTCATACAACTGCACACTATATATGGCATGACAGACCAAGCTGAATGACAATGAAAGCAACAGCAGCAGCTATGGTTAAAGGCAGCTAAATCCCACTACGTGTATATATTCAATGCAATTTTTAAACATTGCACATTGTATTAAGCTGTAAGAAAGAAAATCTAGATTTTTAGGACATTTCATATCAACCTATTTTTAAGAAAACATTTATAAATAACCAGACACATTTTGCACATTTGCAAAGACACATTTTGGTTAAAGTAATTGGCCATGCCAGTGAGAACAGATACTCCATCTCCAGTTTGACAATGGGTCACCTCAGGCTGCACTTCTGCACCTGAATTAATACGTGTCCAGGCTCATGTGCTGGGCACAGCTTCCTCTTGGTCCTGGCCAGCAGACACTTCGTAAGACTCCGTTATACTCTGTGATAACATGCTGTGGTGCTGACGGTCAGGCTTTATGTTGCTACCTTGCTGATCGGATGTTACAAGACTGCATTGTCGGTTGTCGTTCCGACCAGGTGGACGTGTTAAATGGTAACGTTAACGCTGTGCTTAGCGGTTGTAAAACTACGGAGTACATTGCTTAATAGACGTTAAGACATTAAAATAATCTAAAATGGGAAAGATCGCACCAATTCAATGCTGCATATTGGAGACCGGATGACTACGGCTACCATTAGCATAGCTTGTCACTATTGAAATATGTGGAAAAAGCGTAATTTTTCAAGTACATCGACATCAATTCCTCACTCATTTAATGGACGATGCCTTATACAATATACAGAACCGCTGCAATAAATATACATAGTGTAATGTACGCGGATGACTTTAGATTCAAGTTATTTTCATGAAGCCTCTTCACACTCACCATAATATCTGAAGAGCTGTGGGTCCAAAAGAGGACGGAGGGACTTGCGCAGGCGCATTTTACCAGTGACTAGAGTTATGCATTGTGGGATACTGGAGGATCAACTGTGACTGAAGACTTGTGAAATGTCGCGGGTCGCAACATTTTGGGCTGCTGTTGTGCCGTTTTTGGGCTGGTTTTAAACATGAAGTTGTGTAAACAACAGCGGTTGCAAACAACTATCAGTACTATGTTGTGTATATCCCTCCACAAAATGCCTCTGAACAGCAGGGGGCTGAAATGTGTGATTTGATTCAGTAATCAGTATGTCTGATTCTGTCACTATAAGAATGTAATACATTTGCTCCTGCTTTTATGTCAGGGCTCGAAACTGCCACCAATTTGGTGGCATTTGCCACTGAAAATCTGCCCAGTGCCACTAAAAAAATAACCAGTGGCAATGTTGCCACTAGAATGTTTTTTTTTTTTTTTTTTTATCCTAAAGTAATATTTTGGTCAAACAGTTGGACGATTTTGTTTGATTATTTGATCTCACATTGATCTTGTTATGTCGGTTAAGTTGTGTTTATGTCTGTTGTCTTGGCGACTATTTAGGCTACATGAGGTCTGGGCGGAGCCCGTCCGTTCGGGCGGCATTTCTTTCAAGTTTTCCCGAGTCCCGCGCAAAGTAGCAAGAGTCAGACACAACGTTAGAGCAAGCTAGGTCATCATTGCCGATCACAAAACCATAGCCTATGAAGAATAATGAAGCGCATCGATACGTTTTTCGTGAAGAAAAATGCCCCACCACCACCACCTGAGGTTAGACCAGACGCAGAAATAGATTCAGAATCCGATGAGCAGTCACAGCCGGCAGAACAGGAATCGAGGTAACCGAGCAGCCACCCTCCGCTAAAAAGCCAAGATGTAGCCCTAACTCGAGATTTCGCCCTGAGTGGCTTAAAGAGTTCACATGGCTAAGGTACGAGAAAACAGGAAAATATATGTACTGTGTGTACTGCAAACAATGCGGGCCGACTGTTGCAGGCAGTAGCAAACTTGCGTCTGCAGCAACCCGTTTTAAACGCGACCCCTCGCTATCCACGGCAAAAGCCACAAGCACATACAGTGCCGCGACAGGTGCATCGCGAGCGCTGCTGCCCCCTTTATGCGATTGATAAAGTTGTTTTATGTATCTATTTATTTTATGTTCATTTGTTATTGAACTATATGCACTTCTGAGTTTAGTATGAATAAAATCTCATTGCTGTTGCACCTTATTACCGCCTAAAAAAATTTTTTTACGTACATTTACCTCCAAAATGTTGTGCCACCAAATTATGTGCCACTGCCACTAACAGAAAAACTTAGTGGCAACTGTGCCACCAGTGTAAAATGTTAGTGTTGAGCCCTGTTATGTATATCTGTTTATTGTCGTATTGTATTTTTTATATATCATTTTGATAACCTGATAATTGTGTATGTTCCCTTTTAAGTAAAGCATCATATTTATTTGTGTTTAGAGCGACTAGAGGAACTGCTCCCCCTTATCTCCAGACACTCATGACACCCTAAATCAAATCAAATCAAATTTATTTGTATAGCGCTTTTCGCAAATGAATTGTCACAAAACGCTTAACAGAAGGGGAACCCAGGCCTAGACCCCCCACAAAAGCAAGCCTAAAATCGACAGTGGAAAGGAAAAACTGCCTTGATAGGGAGAAACCTTGGGAGGAACCAGACTAAAAGGGGGAGCCCATCCTCTTCTGGCCGGCACAGGGTGTGTCCAAAAAAGACCATATCATGGTCAGTCCAAGGTGACTCAGGGCTGAATAACTTTGCGCCTCCTGAGTTGGGGGGGCTAAACCACGTGAAGGGGATCCAGATCCAGGGACTGGGGTAGGCGTGGGGGTGAGGGTTGATGGGGGCAGCTCACACTTCTCGCAGGATCTAGGGTTCGGGGGTGGGTGCCCCCGAGTCAGAGGCCGAGGCAGAGAAGAGAACATGCAGTCAGAAAAAAGCAGTGCTATAGCCAGTAGCATTATGTGAGAGCAGGGGAGCACAAGCATAGGAAATATACAGATAGCCCCGACAGGTGTAAGCTATGGCAGCAAACCTATTAGGAGAGGGACAATACATGCAGCCATGAGAAAGTTCCAAACCATCCACACCCGATCAAGGATAACCAACCTAACAGTGGTGGTAACATATTGAGGAGGGGACAGTATGGAAAGTTTCTCACTCCATAAGACACTAGGGCACAACCTTCTCCATCTCTCCACCTAGACTATGTTTTGCAATAGACTAGGCTGAAAAGATATGTTTTTAATCTAAACTTTGTTCATTTAAACTGTGTCCGAATCCCTATCATGCTTTGGTAAACCGTTCCACAACAGAGGAGCTCTAAAAGAGAAGGCTCTACCACCAGCTGTCCTTTTCAAAATTCTAGGGCGTAATAGATGGCCGGCTTCTTGTGAACGAAGCAGTCGTGTCGGCTTATAAGGGGCAATCATTTCGGTCAGATATACAAGTGCAAGTCCGTGCACTGCTTTAAAAGTTAGCAGCAGTACTTTATAATCAGCCAGATATTTAACAGGAAGCCAATGTAGTGATGCTAACACAAGAGTAATGGGCTCATACTTCTTAGATCTAGTCAGAATACATGCCACTGTATTCTGTACCAGTTGAAGACTCTTAAGAAAGCTACTAGAGCAGCCAGATAATAAGGCATTACAATAGTCTAGCCTCAATGCGACAAACCATGCATCAACGTTTTTGCATCCTCTAATGACAGAATGTGCCTAATTTTAGCTATGTTTCTTAGGTGAAAGAAGGCTACTCTGGAAGTGTTTTTAATATGAGTGTCAAATGTAAAATCCTGGGCCCGTATTCACAAAGCATTTTATCTTACCACTAGGAGTACTTCTAAATCGCACTAAAACCTTTTAGTTAGGAGTCCCACCTTAAAACCTATTCACAAAGCTGCAAAGACAAACTCATACTAAGGAATTCCTAAAATTTTCAAGCTAAGAGTGAGGGCGGGGATTGACGTCGTTGCTAGGGATGACGTTGTTTCTCATGAACGAGCTTACTCAGAATGGCCACAGCGATTGGCTGATATAGGGGATATAGTTTTTCTGTAGTATTTCAATTCCCCAAATCTCGATGCAGAGTTACAGCGAAGAGATAGACAACCATGTATGTTTTGGTTTGCTTTGTTTTTCATACTAAATGCCTTTCTGGGAGGCATGTTTTTAGAAACTCGACCGAATTAAATAGAATTGAAACATTAGCGATCCTTTATTTTTTTATTAAATGAATTCAGGCATAAGACCACCCTAGTTAAATCGCCTAAGGCGTACTGAATCTAAAAATGTATTTTGTGAAATTTTCGAATAAAGATTTAGTGAAATAACTTAAATTTAAAAACTGAAATTATCATTCATTCAGTTCCTTGAGAATAGTTCCTGGCAATTTTTGGTGGAAATGCGCCTTTGGTCCCGTTATTTTTTTTTTTGCTGATCCGACAAATGATCCAATGCACCCCTATTATATTCTAATAAAGATTCTAAAATACAAATCTACGCTACGTGTCACTGATTTAACATGAAACCAAGAATACCGACTAGTCAATTGGTTACATGTCTGCATCTAAATAAACAATCAGCGGGTATCTATATATAATATATATAATATTATATATATAATACCCTCGCGATTGAGGCGGTACCTTTTTATGAGCTTTGTATCATTCAATATCTCCAGTGTTGACGCGATTGCGACAACGATTGCCGGCCGCACCAGATTTTCGGATCGCCGTGAGTAGGTCTTTAGCGACTTAGAAGTCCTCTTGGCTGCTTTTAACTTCTCCTGGACTTAGGAGCTGTTTTTAGCTCTCAAACCCTTTGTGAAATACTCTTATCCCAAAAATTTAGGACTCCTAAATTTATGAGTGACACGCCCATTATTTTTCACGCCTATTTTTCAACCTGATTGTAGTGTTTCATACAGATTATAAATATATTTATTATCCAGTATGCTGTTATGTCCTGTATGTCTTGTGTGTTCTTTCACTGTCTCCTGTATCATTGCTGCTGTGACAAACCAAATTCCCCCGGGATTAATAAAGGCTATTCTATTCTATTCTATTCTATACATTTTTAGGAAAGCAGTTTATTGTTGAGCTACAGATTTCTCTAAAATATTTGACAAAAAGGGAAGATTTGAAATGGGCTTATAGTTCTTCAGATTAACAGGATCAAGATTTGGTTTCTTTAGAAGAGGCTTGATTAGTGCCACTTTTAAAGACTTAGGTACGCAACCCAATAATAGGGATGCATTTATGATATCTAACATGGGCTGGCCTAGCACAGGCAAAAGCTCTTTAATAAGCTTTGTTGGTATGGGGTCTAACAGACATGTAGATGATTTGTAGGACATAACCAGTTTACTAAATTTGTCCAGATCCAACGGAGTGAAAAACTCAAGGGTCTCTACACAACCCTGCTCCTGATAGCTCTGTGCCATCTCGGGAGTTGGAGTGCTAGATATTGGAGTCATTTTCATAATTTGTTCTCTGATTGTCTCAATCTTATCAGTAAACAAGTTCATGAAGTCATTCGAATTATAGTTAGAAGGATAACTGCTGTAAATCTTGCAATTGACAAAAAGCTGTTTGGATCCTGACTTGATACTAATGACTCGGGAAGTATGTTTATACATTTTGAAGCCGTCAATTAATTTATAGAGCGGGTGGAATAGTATCTAGGTTCCAATTTATAGGGATGTTTACCTGAATTTCAAAAGTAATCAAAAAGTGATTATGGATTATGGGGAGACACAATTATATTCTTGACATCGATACCAAAGGATAACACTAAATCTAAGGTATGGTTGTGGCAGTGGGTTGGTTCAGACACATTTTGAACCAATAATAGCTGCAAAAGCGAATCCTAAATAGTCGCTGTCATTATCAACATGTATGTTGAAATCTACAACGATCACAACTTCTATCTGCTATAGTTGCCAAGCTTGATAAAAACTCTGCAAACTTAGAAAGAAAAACTGTATACGGTCCATGTGGTCTATAAATAGTTACAAAGAGGAAGGATTGCACTGGGGTAACTTTGTCTTTTGACTGTCCGGAAAGCATAACAATTGCTTCAAAAGAGGAGAACTTATCCCCACATTTAGGTGTGAAACTAAATTTTGTCACAAAAATCACAGCAACATCGCCCCCTCTACCGGACAGATGCGGCGCTTGACAACTAGCATAACCATCAGGAGATGCCTCATTAAGTGCACTGTATTCATCAGGCCTAAGCCAGGTTTCAGTGAAACTTACCAGGTCAAAACTGTGGTCAGTGATTAGTTCGTTCACAAGAACCACCTGGGGGGAAAGTGATCTAACATTTAACAATCCACATTTAAGATATGTCTTATTACAGGCAACACTTACAGCAGGCTGAGAGGTTTTAATATAAATAAGATTATGTACACAAATGCTACTATTTCCAAAACGAGGGACACAGTCTCAATAGCTAAGCTAGTCACAGGTTTTTGGTATTTTTGGCAGACAGTAGTTTAGGACCAAAAGACTTCTGCCTGGCTAGCGCTCTGAAAGGTCACAAATGTTGCGAGATTAGACTACCGGAAAAAGTTCTAGATAGTAGAAGAGCATGAAACATAATGTCAATTTCTTTATGTTATAAAAAAAGGCCCTTTTCAGGGAACAAGTAATGGGTTAACATGGGTTAACAGTCACTCTGTGCAAGTCGCTGACTCTGGATGCAGCAAAAGAGCCCCAGACCATCATGCTTCCTCCTGCACGTTTGACAGTTGGCGTCACACACTGAGGAACCATCCCTTCGCCTACTCAACAGCCTACAAAAACCTTTCAAAATTTAAAGATTTCAAATTTTGATAAGACCTTCTTCTAGTCTTCAGTAGTCCACTGGCGGTGCTTCATGGCCCAGGCAAGCCTCTTTTTCTTATTTTGCCATCTTAGCAATGGCTTTCTTACTGCCACTCGACCTGTCAAACCTGCAGCTTGAAGTCTTCTCTTCACAGTTGAAACTGAGACTTCCTTACTTCGACCACTGCACGGTTCTCCATGGGCTACCGCAATCTACGGCAATGATGCGCATAAAACGTTAAGTGCAGATTGTTTCACTGTGCATTTCCTAGGTGCGGATAGCTTGACCACAGTATAACACTGGCTCTCGTTCCATATCAATTTAGTATCACATATTTACTTTTACTCACACAGGGTGTTTAATTTATTGCTGCCATGAAATGCCCACATCCACATTTACGCCATCTTCAACATCAATGAAGAGGGGTGTTCAGATATCATACACCCGTATGCAGACTATTTGTGTCGATTGCATTGTACCTTTATTTGGAGACTAGCACAGGTATTATTCAAGATTTTACTCATGTGTAGAACAAGATCAAGACCAAACTGCCCTAATCATTCAAATCAGGAAACCTTCTGAATGTAATAAATGAATTAGCGTGAAGGCATGGAAACTGAGTGATCAGGCTACAACTAGAGTAGGTCCTTGTGCTTACCGGCACTGGACTGTGTGAGAATCTGCATCACTCACAGGGCATGCTGAATATGTCACTATAACACAGTAGATATTTCAGGTATTTCTGCAAACATGACAAATAGTTACACATCATTTGTTTTGATGAGTGAATGTGTAGGAGGTACTTTGTACTTCAGTGAGTGAGTTAGGAGAGGATTCATTCACATCAACACACTTCAGCTTCACTGTTGAAGTTGAACATTAAAAGATAAACTAAATCTTTCAGTACTTTTCAAATGCAATTAGACAATACAGTTCTGACATGCAGAAAAAATTCTCAATAAAGTTCTCCTTAAATATTTTTATTAGATTTTTATGACAACTAACAGTACATCAGAAGTAAATGAAATACAGTAGTGCATGTTTCTATCACATCATCACATTAGGGATTGTTGGAACAGTGACATAAGAATAAAAATGGTCTATTACTTGAATCCAGTAGCCTTAACAATCAAATGCCCTTGTTTAAAGTTCAGCACTGAATACAGAACACAAGTGGTCTTACGTATTTAAACCCCCTCACTTATTCTACATGTAAAATATATTTATTTGAATTAATATAATAATTACTAAACAGGACACCAATTATCAATTAAATCAACAAATGTATTGATAGGCAATCTGGTGGATTAAGCTCCATCAAAATATACAACTAACAATTCAATTAAAATGAACAGCTGGTTTATTCAGTTACAACAGTTAGACAAAGACAGAATATTCAACGTTCAATCTACAGACATAGGTTCAACTACCTTGGGGGGGGGGGTGGCTTACCCAAGTGCCCTGATTTAATTAACAGAGTAACAAACCTGTCAATGATGGCACCATGCAAGTTTATGAGCATTTAGGTTAGGCTGGGCCATATTCTGTTTGCCTGCGCAGGATGACCAAAATGCACCTCCCCGACAGGATTATTAGTTTGGCTAATACACTTACAACTTTCTAATACACAGAAAACATTTAGCTGAAAATAAAAACAGATGCTTATTATAAAAGAAATGCAGAGGTTTGGAACAAATTGGCATTAGAGACTGTCACACGCTACGTGACAATCCCTGGACTGGAGCAGAGCAGCTGATGGTAAGCACTGGCAGAGGAGTGGGGTTTGCTGGTCTACGGACCGGATCTTTATTTTTCTGTCTCTCCCCCAGACGTGGGAGAGAGAAACAGCGGGAGAGCAGGTTAAATAAAACAAACACAAACACAAAGTCTTCACCCTACTCGCCGCAAAGCTTTTGGGGAAAAACAATTAACTAAAATAACAAACTAAAATAAACAAAACTATGGTGAAAGCCCGCCTCCTCCGAAGGGGGAATCCCCCCTACAACAAACACAGACAATCAGCAGCTTTCCACACCGCTTCCATACATTCACATTTAACAGGCATCAACACTTAACGGGACAGGGTAGAACTCTACACACTGTCCCTACGTACACTCATCACACCTCTCAACAGGACACCGCGCCTCTTCAGTCTGGAGCCTCTTCCACTATAACCTCACCAGGAACACACATATTCAGTGACTTATTTTAAAATGACAAATTTAACATTTTATTTCGGATTTTTTCCCCGTTTTTCTCCCAATTTGGTTGCCAATTAAACCCTCTATTTACTTCAATTCCCCACCCTCACGAGTCCGTCGCCCGTCCTCCGGGATCGAGACACACATTCCTGGTTGAGTGTTCCCGCCTCTTTCGAGACGGGAAATCTTCCACGGACTCCTTAACCTTCTCCTCGACGAACTCGTGCCGGCTCTCCCTCCCTCCTCCCCCGGAGGCGGACAGCCAAATGCCGCCTCCGATCGGGCTGACGACCAGGGCCGGTCTGGTAGAGACGCGGGTTTCGAACCGCGTCCCTGACGTGCAGCGCACACCACTCCGAAGCGTGGTGCGTTAGACCGCTGCGCCATCCGCCAGGCCGCATATTCAGTGACTTTTCAAGTGCTTCCCAAACCCATGCACACAGAGACACTTCTCTGAGAGTTCTCTTTTCAACTCGGACATTCAGAGACCACGCCACTCATAACAGTGAGAGTTCTCTGGCAACCAGCCCTGAGACACTCTCCACTATTTCAGTGAGAGTTCTCGGGGCATTGTCCAGAAACACTCCACTGCCCCACTGCGAGGTCTCTTAACACAAACACACAGAGAGGGAGAGGCGGACACTATTTCAGTGCGCCCTCTGTCTCTCTCCTTCACAATCACACCGAGGGAGAGAGGCGGACACTCTTTCAGTGCGCCCTCTCTCTCTCTTTCCCAGACACACAGGAAGCACTCTACTCAGTCACTCTAGACAAACGCAGAACTCAGACTCCACGTCCTCTGACACGGAAACCCCCTTGCGGGGAAACTCCACACACAGTACAGTCACTCACATTAAACTAACACTCCACACTACACGATACGATATGCGCGCACACGTGAACAACAAGACCAGACTCTCAATTCGCACACATGAATGACAAGACTAACAACTTTACAATACGCACACACATGAATGACAAGACAAGACTTACTCAATACACACATGAATGACACGACTAACAACCCTCAATACACACACATTAATGACAAGACAAAAACTAACTGATCCCCCACTCGCCCCACCTGCTCTTAGACAGAGAAACTCCTGAAACCAACAATGGCCAGTAGAATACATGGATAGGTGATCAAACGGCTACTCAGGCCAACCATTTAGACTTGATTAACAATACAATACACTGTTTCCTGGCTAGGCCCACGGAACTGAATCAATCAGACCCCCCCTAGTGAAGAGAGGACTGATTGATTTAAGGAGGCCAGACACTGGCTTCCTTAAATCAATCACATTATTTCCGAATACACATTTCTGTTTCCCGTCTCAGAAAACAAAGCTGAAAAAGAGTATTTAGAGTCATTCAGTTGGGAGAAGGGCATTCAGATGAACTCCGCTGAGTCCAGAGTGCTTGCTGGTATTCTTGTATTACCTGTCATTTACTTTGTTACTGTCGCTACCTAAATAAAACCTTCTTCATGAAGATCAGAGTGGTGCCGTATTTCTTACAATACCAATCAACACCAATTAAATAATAATTATCAATCAATTATGGCCTTTGGAACAACCTTCCGGGGAACAGTTCACTCTCACACCCTGCGAGAGTGCCAAACCTGCCCCCGGAAAGTCTCACTGCTCCAAAGGCAACCCTGCCACTCCCATGTTGCCGAGACCGACGCCCTCCACAGAGACATCAAAAAGTATTGGATACACCTGAATTCCTGACCAGCTGAGAGTAGATTGGAAAATGGTTGTCAAACATTATTCTGAAGAGGTTGTTTTTTGCTTTGCCTTATAGTAAATAATTTAATTATAGCCATTCCATTCACCAAACACACTGTTTTAAAGCACATGTTATTTTGTGCAAGGTGACATCAAAGTAGTATACAGTAGTTGCAGCTCATAAAATCGACCTATTTAGACCACATGCATTGCACAAAATAGAAAACAAATGATGAAGGATTAAATTAGCTTCACATACCTGGGAAAAAGTAGAACTGATCTGATCACAGTTGAAAAAATGTAAGAACATATTGCCATGTTGTGTATGTAGTAAAAGAGCTCCATGTCTGTGTGCTTGTTATAGAGGCCACATCTGATCCAGTTCTGGCAGATGTTAACAGTGCTGATACTCTTTTACCCCCCTGAAAACAGCACTGAGATACACCATATTTTAATGTTCAACACTTATACGGCACAGGCATGACTCAACACTACTGACTATACGATCCATTTAGCAGCTTAGGGAAGCAGACATAATCAGAAACAAAGCTGCAGCAGGAGTAATGCTGAACCACACTTTAGCCTCTTCCTTCACACTTCATACTTCATACACCATCTGAAAAGACTTGCTTTTATTTTATTTCATGCTCTTGCATTCTTTCAATTAATATCTTAACATGTCTTATTCTTTCTAAGAATTCTGTCATTTGCAGTTTAATAATGCTTTGTTATGGTTTTAAATTGTAAATATGGCAGTTAAATCTGTGGGATGAAGGTGCTAAAAGTTTAAGCTATTTGAGGTTCAGTAGGTTTAGGCACAGGGGTATAGTGGTCAGGGACGGGGGTTGGTCAGGACAGGGGCAGGGATTGGTAAGGAGGGGAGGTTGGTCAGGATGGGGCGGGGCTTGGTAAGGGGGAGGGTTGAGCGGGGGGGTTTGGACGGCTCCCTCAGAAGCCAGTCTCCATGCTGAGGGTTCGGCGGGTTACATGTTCGATCTCCCCGGGGACGTATTCGAAGCTGGTCTGGTATTTGGCCAGCATCTTTAGCATCATGCGCAGGTTCAGCCACCACTGCTCCTTCGGCATGCGGTGTCTGCAGGAACATGAAGCACACACACTTTAACTGCTCTGACTGGCTACCAACATAGCCACACACACATCTGGAATGGCGTATCGGTGTAATGCACCCGTATTTGGCTGGTACTGTACGAGTGTGAGCTGCCTGTCAGGGACACGGTTCGAAACCCATCTCTACCAGACCGGCCCTGGCCGTTAGCACCAATCGGGGGCAGCGTTTGGTTGTCCACTCCTGAGGGAGGGGGGTCGGCACAAACTCGCTGTGAAGCACGTAAGGGAGTCTCCAGAAAGGGGGTCAGTGAGTTCCGTCTCGGAGGAGGCGGATCATCGCCGGCCTCGGAGAGTAGCTTGCCCCGTAGAGATGGGCGGCAAGTTCATGGGGGGAGGGTTAATTGAAATAAATAGAGGGTATAATTGGCTTCCAAATTGGGGAGAAAAATTGTGAAAAATCATGATAACATGCTCGCAGATTCCCACTAAATACAAACTTTTGGTCAGAGTACAACAAACATAATACGTATTTAAAAGGCTAATTCAGGTATGGTACTTGCATTGGAATAGTCATTGATGCTATACACTGAAGCAAACCCTTTCTCTCAGTGCATGGTGAATGCTCAGTGATATATTCAGTGATATAGCCAGTAATATACCCAAAATCAGGAAGCAGGAATGTTAAATCTTTGACAGAACTACTGCAGCCTGGCTCAGAGAGATGTCCTGAGCTCCCTGCCTGCCTCTGTTGTAAATGCTTCTCTTTCAGTAGGAAGAAGGATCCATACTGAGCAGTCAGGTACTCACTCAAAGTCTGTATGAGCCTTCAGTTCAGTGACAGGACTGAATGACAGCACTTTCCTGGTCATGCCGATCACACAGGCCGAGTCCGGGGAGTTTGCAAACACACGCCCTGAAAGAGATCAGCAAAAACATCAGCACTCCCCCAATCACAGAGCTCAAACATCAGCACTCCACCAATCACACAGTTCAAACATCAGCACTCCACCAATCACAGAGCTCAAACATCAGCACTCCACCAATCACAGAGCTCAGCACCAATCGCAGAGCTCAAACATCAGCACTCCACCAATCACAGAGCTGAACACTGCTGTGTCACTGAAGCAGCAGCATACCCTGTCTGTACGTTTCCTTCATCTTCTCAGTGATCCACAGCACAGCCTTCACGCCCAGCTTGGTGCCGAAATTCCTGTCAAAGGGCGTGGGAGCCCCCCCCTGAGGAGATATCCGCAGGTGACAGGTCACAGTAGTCATGGGAGAAAGTAGATTCATAGGGGATTCGGAGAAAGTTCAATATCACATCATCTAAACTGAGCCAACACAATTACAAGTCAAGGAAAAGAAAACATTTTACTCTCCTCATCTGATAGAACATCCCCCAGCCTAAAATGAAAAGCTGGCATTGGTTGAGTTGGTGCAAACTGATTAGTGCCCCCTACCTGTTGCAGGTGACCAAGCACATTCATTCTGCAATCAAAGATGCCCTTGCCCTCGGCTGAATACAGGTTGTGGATGAATTCGGTGCTGTAGTGCTTATTCGATTTCTCATTCCTGCAGGGAGAGGAACAGCATCAGTATTGATTTCTATCTCGTAGGCTAAGTAACAAACTGTACCAAAAAGCAGTCGTTAACCACATCTAAAAACTCTTCACATTTACCCTAACCTGACACTAATTACTAGATGGGTAATTTACATTATTAACATCCTTCCACACAGGCTTGTTTTATGCTACCATTGAGCATAGTATTTATGTTACTGTCTGAAGCTGGTGGCTTATAGCATACTCCTATATTAAGACCCTTCACATGATCTCTCAGTAATCTAATCCAGATGTCCTCACAAGGAATGAATTAGTTCATTCTTGGAATTTCCTGCACATCAAGATTGTCTTTCACATAAAGGGCTACTCCCCCTCCTCTTTTATTAGTGCTATCTTTCCTAAACAATTTGTGCCCCTCCACATTATATTCATCCCTATCCACTGCACCAAACCATGTTTTTGTAATCCCAATGATGTCATAACCCCCATTCAACATGAAAGTCTCCAGTTCCATTGGCTCTGGAACCAAACTCATTGGTAGGGGTTTGACTCTCTCCTACTCTGGAGTTGCACAGGGGGTGGGGATACTCACTAGCCCCCCGACTAGGCACCAATCAGTTGGAGTTTGTCCCGGTGAACGAGAGGGTTACCTCAATGTGACTTCGGGTTGCAGGGAGTACTCTGACTGTTGTGTGTGCATATGCACCAAACAGCAGCTCAGAGTACACTACCTTCTTGGAGACAGTGGGTAGGGTGCCTGAAAAAGTACCGCCTGTTGACTCCATAGTTCTACTGGGAGACTTCAATGCGCATGTGGGCAATGATATAGAAACCTGGAGAGGCGTAATTGGGAGTAACTGCCTGCCCGTTCTGAACCCGAGTGGTGTTCTGTTATTGGACTTATGTGCTAGTCTTGGACTGTCCAGAACATTTACATTTACATGACATTACATTTTAAGCATTTAGCAGATGCTCTTATCCAGAGCGACTTACAAGATGTGTATTAATTACATGGTATGATCAATCATTGTTTGCGCAAGAGATCAGTGCAGTAATACAGCGATAGACATAATTGTTGGGCAAACACCATGTTCGAACACAAGTAGGCTCATAAGTGTACCTTGTAAGAGAGCACCTTAGGCTAAAGGTCAATGATCGAGTTTGTAGTTGTCTCATCGGATTTGAGACCATATGTTCTGGACACTCAGTGAATAGAGGTGCAGAGCTGTCTACCAATCACTGGTGGTGAGCTGGATCAAATGGTGGGGTAGACTGCCAGACAGACCTGGTAAGGTCAAACATGTGGTGAGGGTTTGCTGGGAACAAGTGGTAGAAGACCCTGTCCGGAGTGATTTCAGCTCCCACCTCCGGATGAGTTTCTCTCACATTCCGGAGGAGGCTGAGGACATGGAATCTGAATGGACCCAGTTTTTTATTTATTTTTAAATTTTATTTTTACGATTTTACCCCGTTTTTCTCCCAATTTGGTAGCCAATTACCCGTGTGCTTAGTTCAATCCCTGTTCCCTTATCGTTCGTTGCCGTAGTCCTGTGACCGGCAGTGACAAGGGTGTAACGCTGCCTCCTCCGAGACAACGCTCGTTGTGCCATCAACTGTAATTCCGGTGCGCAGAGAACTGTGTGTGTCGGCTTCCCTCCCCCCTCCCTGGGGCGGACAGCTAATTGCCGCCCCGATGGCACTCCCGACCAGAGCCGACTCTGGCGCAACGGGGAAGCAAACCCCGGTCGCCGTGGCCAGCGTCGGACGTTGAAATCACTAGACCATGCGGGAGGCCTAAATGGACCCTGTTTAAAGCCAAAATCGTAGAATCAGCTGCTAGGAGAAGTGGCAGAAGGTGGTAGGTGCCTGTTATGGTGGCAACCCAAGGACCCGCTGGTGGACACCAGCGGTGAGGGAAGCTGTCAAGTTAAAACAGGAGTCGAGGCTTGGTTGTCACAGAGGACTCCCAATTCAGTGAGCATATACCGGCAGGCCAGAAGGACCTCAGCTGCAGTGGTTGCAGAAGCGAAAGCCCGGGCATAGGAGGAGTTTGGAGAGGCTATGAAAAATGATTTTTGGCTGGCCTCAAAGAGGGTCTGACAAACTATCCAACAACTCAGGAGGGGCAATAAGGACACCGCCCAGGCTGTTACCAGCAAGGGTGGAGAAGTGCTGACCTTGACTGGAGATACTGTCGGGAGGTGGAAGGAACACTTCTAAACCTGACAGATGCACCCTCGGTGGAGGAGGCAGGGCCGGAGGGCAGGGCAGAGCCACTGCCCAGAGCCTTGGTGGAAGTCACTGAGGTAGTTCAGAAGCTGCACAGTGGCAAAGCGCCAGGAATGGACGAGATCCACCCGGAAATGCTGAAGGCCCTGGACATTGAGGGGCTGTCATGGCTGACACGCCTTTTCAATGTCACATGGGTGTCAGGAACAGTACCAGTGGATTGGCAGGGATTGGTGGTTCCCATCTTCACAGAAGGAACAATGCGGATTCCATCCTGGCTGTGGAACAGCGAACCACAGATCCTTGAGGGGTCAAAATTTTGAATTTGCCAAACTAGTCTCCATGTGTTTTGTGGACTTGGAAAAGGTTTATGACCGTGTGCCCTGAGGGGTTCTGTGGGAGGTACTGCGGGAGTATGGGGTACTGGGGTCGTTGCTGCATGCCATTCGGTCCTTGTACAACCGGAGTGAGAGTTGT